>CM059792.1:52590166-53052666 GCA_030435695.1 Brachymystax lenok tsinlingensis
GATTCTCCCCACTACAGACGGAAGAAACAAACAAACAGGGACCCCCTCCTTCCTTGGATACCCCATCGCATGAAGGCCCGTCTTAACTAGTAAGATGGGCCCAACTAATACTAAGCTAACTAGCCAACGGAACCCATGTTTATTTGTTATTCAGCTACGTAATTTAGTTAATTTGGTATGAGGGGCCTGGTGGATGTGTTGGCATTCTGGTTGCCAACTTGGCTGTTGGCATTCTGGTTATATGGCTAAGATGCAGCTGGCTGGCACGTAGCTAACTAGCTGAGTTGGCTGGCTGGTTAGGATAGCTGGCTGGATAATTATTGGGTTCAGGCTGCAAACGTTAGCTGGCTAAAATAATTAGGTCGTCAGTAAAGTAGTCCTGGGGTAGAGTAAACTTTGTGGGGACAACATACAGAGTGCTCAGCTTGGTATGAACGTGTTCTGGGAAAAGTAATGTTGCTACATTTTCCTCCTGTAACACAAACTCCAAAAAGTTCTGGGACACTGTAAAGTCCATGGCGAATAAGAGCACCTCCTCCCAGCTGCCCACTGCACTGAGGATAGGAAATACTGTCACCACCGATAAACCCACAATAATTGAGAATTTCAATAAGCATTTTTCTACGGCTGGCCATGCTTTCCACCTGGCTACCCCTACCCTGGTCAACAGCCCTGCACCCCCCTCAGCAACTCGCCAAAGCCTCCCCCACTTCTCCTTCTCCCAAATCCAGTCAGCTGATGTTCTAAAAGAGCTGCGAAATCTGGACCCCTACAAATCAGCCGGGCTAGACAATCTGGACCCTTTCTTTTTAAAATTATCTGCCGAAATTGTTGCAACCCCTATTACTAGCCTGTTTAACCTCTCTTTCGTGACGTCTGAGATTCCCAAAGACTGAAAGCAGCTGCGGTCATCCCCCTCTTCAAAGGGGGAGACACTCTTGACCCAAACTGCTACAGACCTATATCCATCCTACCCTGCCTTTCTAAGGTCTTTGAAAGCCAAGTTAACAAACAAATTACTGACCATTTCGAATCCCACCGTACCTTCTCCGCTTTGCAATCTGGTTTCAGGGCTGGTCATGGGTGCACCTCAGCCACGCTCAAGGTCCTAAATGACATCATAACCGCCATCGATAAGAGACATTATTGTGCAGCCGTTTTCATTGATCTGGCCAAGGCTTTCGACTCTGTCAATCACCTCATCCTTATCGGCAGACTCGACAGCCTTGGTTTCTCAAATGACTGCCTCGCATGGTTCACCAATTACTTCTCTGATAAAGTTCAGTGTGTCAAATCAGAGGGCCTGTTGTCACGCCTCTGGCAGTCTCCATGGGGGTGCCACAGGGTTCAATTCTTGGGCCGACTTCTCTGTATACATCAATGATGTCGCTCTTGCTGCAGGTGAGTCTCTGATTCACCTCTATGCAGACGACACCATTCTGTATACTTCCGGCCCCTCTTTGGACACTGTGTTAACTACCCTCCAGACGAGCTTCAATGCCATACAACTCTCCTTCCGTGGCCTACAACTGCTCTTAAATGCAAGTAAAACTAAATGCATGCTCTTCAACCGATCGCTGCCCGCACCTGTCCCCCCGTCCAGCATCACTACTCTGGACGGTTCTGTCTTAGATTATGTGGAAAACTACAAATACCTAGGTGTCTGGTTAGACTGTAAACTCTCCTTCCAGACTCACATCAAACATCTCCAATCTAAAATTAAATCTAGAATTGGCTTCCTATTTCGCAACAAAGCTTCCTTCACTCATGCTGCCAAACATACCCTTGTAAAACTGACCATCCTACCGATCCTCGACTTCGGTGATGTAATTTACAAAATAGCCTCCAATACTCTACTCAACAAACTGGATGCAGTCTATCACAGTGCCATCCGTTTTGTTACCAAAGCCCCATATACCACCCACCACTGCGACCTGTACACTCTCGTAGGCTGGCCTTCGCTTTACACTCGTCGCCATATCCACTGGCTCCTGGTCATCTACAAGTCCCTGCTAGGTAAAGTCCCGCCTTATCTCAGCTTGCTGGTCACCTTAGCAGCACCAACCCGTAGCACGCGCTCCAGCAGGTATATCTCACTGGTCACCCCCAAAGCCAATTCCTCCTTTGGCCGACTCTCCTTCCAGTTCTCTGCTGCCAAAGACTGGAACGAACTTAAAAAATCTCTGAAACTGGAGACACTTATCTCCCTCAACAGCTTTAAGCACCAGCTGTCAGAGCAGCGCACAGACCACTGTACCTGTTTATAGCCCATCTGTAAATAGCCCAACCAACTACCTCATCCCCTACCGTATTTATTTATTTATCTTGCTCCTTTGCACCCCAGTTTTTCTACATTGCACATTAATCTACTGCACATTTTTTTTACCATTCCAGTGTTTAAATTGCTATATTGTAATTACTCTGCCACCATGGCCTATTTATCGCCTTACCTTCCTTATCCTACCTCATTTGCACTCTTTGTATATAGATTTGTTTTTCTACTGTATTATTGACTGTATGTTTGTTTTACTCCAATGTGTAACTCTGTGTTGTTGTATGTGTCGAACTGCTTTGCTTTATCTTGGCCAGGTCGCAGTTGTAAATGAGAACTTGTTCTCAACTGGCCTACCTGGTTAAATAAAGGTGAAATTAAAAAATTTAAAAAAACATATTCATGTCCCAGCTGCAAAACTAACCCTGATTCAGATGACCATCCTACCCATGCTAGATTACGGAGACATCATTTATAGATCGGCAGGTAAGGGTGCTCTCATGCGGCTAGATGTTCTTTAACATTCGGCCATCAGATTTTCCACCAGTGCTCCTCATGGGACACATCACTGCACTCTATACTCCTCTGTGAACTGGTCATCTCTGTATACCCTTCGCAAGACTCACTGGTTGACGCTTATTTGTAAAATCCTCTTAGGCCTCACTCCCCCCTATCTGAACACCTGTTCTGCCAGTCACATTCTGTTAAAGGTCCCCAAAGCACACACATCCCTGGGTCGCTCCTCTTTTCATTTCGCTGCAGCTAGCGACTGGAACGAGCTGCAACAAACACTCAAACTGGACAGTTTTATCTCATTCAAAGATTCCCTTTGTGCTGTTCTCAGTGCCTAATTATGTTTGTACCATGTTTTGAGGTGCTACCATGTTGTGTTGCTACCATGTTGTTGTTATGTTGCTACCATGCTGTGTTGTCATGTGTTGCTGCCTTGCTATGTTGTTGTGCTAGGTCTCTTTATGTAGTGTTGTGTTGTCTCTTGTTGTGATGTGTGTTTTGTCCTATATTTATATTGTATAATGTATTTATATTTTTTATCCCAGCCCCCTGGATGCCTTTTTTTGCCTTTTGGTATTCCGTCATTGTAAATAAGAATTTGTTCTTAACTGACTTGCCTAGTTAAATAAAGGTTAAAATAAAATAAATATATATTAAATGTGATGTTGGATAAAAACAAGTGGCTGACATAATGATGACTAGGGTTTTAAATGAACCATGAGCTCATCGTAATGTCGTTAAACTCCCATGGGTTTGGATTCCGCTATCAAACGTACCAAATGCTTAGAATACATCAGATGCAAAAAGGTTGATATCGCACTAATACAAGAAACCCGCCTCAAACATTCTGATGTCTATAGATGTCTATAGATGTCTATACAAAACAGATACAACAAATGGGTTGTTCACTCTCAGCCAATAACAAAACAAAAGGTGTTTTAGTAGTATTTGATAGAAAACTACGTGTTCAGGTTGATGGTTCTGATAGCGATGATGCAGGACGTTTTGTATTTGTATCTACGGTTATAAATCACAATAAGATGCGTTTCGCCTCAATCTACTGTCCAAACTTACCTGATTCGAATTTCCTTAGTTCTATCTCTAAAAGACAATTAGATCTTTCAGAATACTAACTTGTGGGAGGAGATTTTAATCAAGTATGTCATTCTCGTTTTGATAGGTCTCATGTTTAATCTCACTCTCAAACTGATCAGGCGTCTGGTGACCTCATCTCAGTTAGATAGGTCTCATGTTTCATCTCACTCTCAAACTGATCAGGCCTCTGGTGACCTCATCTCAGTTAGATAGGTCTCATGTTTCATCTCACTCTCAAACTGATCAGGCCTCTGGTGACCTCATCTCAGTTAGATAGGTCTCATGTTTCATCTCACTCTCAAACTGATCAGGCCTCTGGTGACCTCATCTCAGTTAGATAGGTCTCATGTTTCATCTCACTCTCCAACTGACCAGCCCTCTGGTTATCTCATCTCATTTGCTGCAGAGCTTAATATTTTAGACACCTGGCGTCAAAGATTATACTTTATTTTCTTCAAGACATAATCCCTTTTCACGGATAGACTACATATTTGTTTCTCCCGATATGAACAGGTGTATTCAGACAACCGTGCTAGTACCCATAGTCATTTCTGGCCATGGAGCTGTACTGTATAGTATCTCACTTGACAGCTACAAACAGAAAGGTGCAAGATGACGCTTAAACTTTGATTAACACCACTACCTGTATTTACTGGTGATTAACACCACTACCTGTATTTACTGGTGATTAACACCGCTACCTGTATTTACTGGTGATTAACACCGCTACCTGTATTTACTGGTGATGAACACCACTACCTGTATTTACTGGTGATTAACACCACTACCTGTATTTACTGGTGATTAACACCGCTACCTGTATTTACTGGTGATTAACACCACTACCTGTATTTACTGGTGATTAACACCACTACCTGTATTTACTGGTGATGAACACCACTACCTGTATTTACTGGTGATTAACACTACTACCTGTATTTACTGGTGATTAACACCGCTACCTGTATTTACTGGTGATTAACACCGCTACCTGTATTTACTGGTGATTAACACCGCTACCTGTATTTACTGGTGATTAACACCACTACCTGTATTTACTGGTGATTAACACCGCTACCTGTATTTACTGGTGATTAACACCACTACCTGTATTTACTGGTGATTAACACCGCTACCTGTATTTACTGGTGATTAACACCACTACCTGTATTTACTGGTGATTAACACCGCTACCTGTATTTACTGGTGATTAACACTACTACCTGTATTTACTGGTGATTAACACCGCTACCTGTATTTACTGGTGATTAACACCGCTACCTGTATTTACTGGTGATTAACACCGCTACCTGTATTTACTGGTGATTAACACCACTACCTGTATTTACTGGTGATTAACACCGCTACCTGTATTTACTGGTGATTAACACCACTACCTGTATTTACTGGTGATTAACACCGCTACCTGTATTTACTGGTGATTAACACTACTACCTGTATTTACTGGTGATTAACACCGCTACCTGTATTTACTGGTGATTAACACCACTACCTGTATTTACTGGTGATTAACACGCTACCTGTATTTACTGGTGATTAACACCACTACCTGTATTTACTGGTGATTAACACCACTACCTGTATTTACTGGTGATTAACACTACTACCTGTATTTACTGGTGATTAACACCGCTACCTGTATTTACTGGTGATTAACACCACTACCTGTATTTACTGGTGATTAACACCACTACCTGTATTTACTGGTGATTAACACCGCTACCTGTATTTACTGGTGATTAACACCGCTACCTGTATTTACTGGTGATTAACACTACTACCTGTATTTACTGGTGATTAACACCGCTACCTGTATTTACTGGTGATTAACACCACTACCTGTATTTACTGGTGATTAACACCACTACCTGTATTTACTGGTGATTAACACCACTACCTGTATTTACTGGTGATTAACACCACTACCTGTATTTACTGGTGATTAACACCGCTACCTGTATTTACTGGTGATTAACACCGCTACCTGTATTTACTGGTGATTAACACCACTACCTGTATTTACTGGTGATTAACACCACTACCTGTATTTACTGGTGATTAACACCGCTACCTGTATTTACTGGTGATTAACACCACTACCTGTATTTACTGGTGATTAACACTACTACCTGTATTTACTGGTGATTAACACCACTACCTGTATTTACTGGTGATTAACACTACTACCTGTATTTACTGGTGATTAACACCACTACCTGTATTTACTGGTGATTAACACCGCTACCTGTATTTACTGGTGATGAACACCACTACCTGTATTTACTGGTGATTAACACCACTACCTGTATTTACTGGTGATTAACACCACTACCTGTATTTACTGGTGATTAACACCACTACCTGTATTTACTGGTGATTACTGGTGCACCTTGAGCATCCTCACAATAAGACGATCGTTATTATATATAGGTATTATATAGTTAAACATAGTCATTGTAAATTGTTATCATACATACTATGAGTACTTTACGTCTATAAGCCCTGTACTCCAACCCTCCAGAGGCTTCCTGCACTGCTCTCTCCCTCTCTCTTAGCCTGGCTAGAGATCCAGTCATGTAAAACACAGATCAACTCGTTCTGTGGGAGGATATCCAGTCTTAACATATTTTGACTTTGCAGCTGTGTTACGTTCCCAAGTTTCTGTGTTGTTGTGGGTTTGTATGTGTGTATTTCAGGAATTGGAATCCTGGATTTTAAGCAGCTGATTGGTCGGCCCCATCGATGATTGGAGCTCTGAACTCTCCCTCTCGTCAGGGGAAACAGCTGTCTTCCATTACCAACTCTTTCTTCAGCTGGATAAAAGCCAGTGTTCCTTTGTTAGGAGAAGATAGTTTTTTTATTTGTTCCCGGGGAGGAAGAGGAACGCACCTTGGTAGTGTTTAGGCAAAAGGCCTGCAGGCATACATAACCCGTAGTATGTACTCTGGCTATGCACACTAGGTAAGACCTGGGCGGACCACCCCCTGTAGTTTGGTTAGCGCACCAAGTGGTGCTAGTTAGGTAAGTAGTGGTCGGATCACCCTCTGTATTTTGGTTAGTGCGCCAGGTGGTGCTAGTTAGGTAAGACCTGGGCGGACCACCCCCTGTATTTTGGTTAGTGCGCCAGGTGGTGCTAGTTAGGTAAGACCTGGGCGGACCACCCCCTGTATTTTGGTTAGTGCGCCAGGTGGTGCTAGTTAGGTAAGACCTGGGCGGATCACCCCCTTTATTTTTGTTAGCGCGCCAGGTGGTGCTAGTTAGGTAAGACCTGGGCGGATCACCCCCTGTATTTTGGTTAGTGCGCCAGGTGGTGCTAGTTAGGTAAGACCTGGGCGGATCATCCCCTGTATTTTGGTTAGTACGCCAGGTGGTGCTAGTTAGGTAAGACCTGGGTGGACCACCCCCTGTATTGGGGTTAGTGCACCAGCTGGTGCTAGTTAGGTAAGACCTGGGCGGACCACCCCCTGTATTTTGTTTAGTGCGCCAGGTGGTGCTAGTTAGGTAAGACCTGGGCGGACCACCCCCTGTATTGTGGTTAGTGCGCCAGGTGGTGCTAGTTAGGTAAGACCTGGGCAGACCACCTCCTGTATTGTGGTTAGCGCGCCAGGTGGTGCTAGTTAGGTAAGACCTGGGTGGACCACCCCCTGTATTTTGGTTAGTACGCCAGGTGGTGCTAGTTAGGTAAGACCTGGGCAGACCACCCCCTGTATTTTGGTTAGTACGCCAGGTGGTGCTAGTTAGGTAAGACCTGGGCGGATCACCCCCTGTATTTTGGTTAGTACGCCAGGTGTGCTAGTTAGGTAAGACCTGGGTGGACCACCCCCTGTATTGTGGTTAGTGCGCCAGGTGGTGCTAGTTAGGTAAGACCTGGGCGGATCACCCCCTGTATTTTGGTTAGTACGCCAAGTGGTGCTAGTTAGGTAAGACCTGGGTGGACCACCCCCTGTATTTTGGTTAGTACGCCAGGTGGTGCTAGTTAGGTAAGACCTGGGTGGACCACCCCCTGTATTGTGGTTTGTACGCCAGGTGGTGCTAGTTAGGTAAGTAGTGGTCGGATCACCCTCTGTATTTTGGTTAGTACGCCAAGTGGTGCTAGTTAGGTAAGACCTGGGTGGACCACCCCCTGTATTTTGATTAGTACGCCAGGTGGTGCTAGTTAGGTAAGACCTGGGTGGACCACCCCCTGTATTGTGGTTAGTACGCCAGGTGGTGCTAGTTAGGTAAGTAGTGGTCGGATCACCCTCTGTATTTTGGTTAGTGCGCCAGGTGGTGCTAGTTAGGCAAGACCTGGGCGGACCACCCCCTGTATTTTGGTTAGTACGCCAGGTGGTGCTAGTTAGGTAAGACCTGGGTGGACCACCCCCTGTATTGTGGTTAGTACGCCAGGTGGTGCTAGTTAGGTAAGTAGTGGTCGGATCACCCACTGTATTTTGGTTAGTACGCCAGGTGGTGCTAGTTAGGTAAGACCTGGGCGGATCACCCCCTGTATTGTGGTTAGTGCGCCAGGTGGTGCTAGTTAGGTTAGTAGTGGGTAGGTAGGAGAGGGGACTCTAACTTTTACTTTCCTTCCTTTGGTTCCGTCCAGCCCCTTTTCCCCACGTTACCGTGTGTAGGAAGAATAAATTCCCTGTGAACTGTATTTTTCTCTGCCTCTGTCGTCCTTCCCCGTACAATCACAGTTTTTCCCTCCACAGGGAGTTGAGATGTAGCGGGGTGATGCGTTCCCTCCTCGACGAGGCGTAACAAGCTGGCCTATCTAAAAAGGGAAATCATTCAGCTCTGCCTCCAAGTCTCATGACAATAAACGTCAACCTGCTAACCAAACATGAAGGTCCTTGAGTCTATTGACATTGTCACGTCCAGACCTGAGTTTTACAGGCTGGCGTGTTTAGTTTAGTTTTTGGTGTAGGGTTTTTCTGTTCTAGGTGTGATTTTCTATGTGGGGTTAATGGTTCCCAATTAGAGGCAGCTGAGTGTCGTTACCTCTAATTGGGAACCATATATATGTTTGTGGTTTTCACTGGGGTTTTGTGGGTTATTGTTTGATGTTTGTGTCATAGCTTAAGTGTTTATTCATTGTTATGGTCTTTGTTCGTTTATTGTTTTTTTTCCCCAGTTACGTTACGTAAATAATGTATGTATACTGGATACCTCGCTGCGCCTTGGTCCGTCACTCTTGAAGATCGTGACAGACATGTTTTGACCTGGTTGTTAATTCAATTCCTACAGTAAATGATGAAAGACAAGAACTCTTCCTGTAAAGGTCTAAAAATCTCTTTGAAGATTATCTTAAATTACGGGGCCCCTCCCACTGACTAGTTTGTTGAGGGAAAATGTACTTGATACGATTGTGATGTGTTGTCTGTCTTAAGATTAATGCACTAATTGTAAGTCTCTCTGGATAAGAGTGTCTGCTAAATGACAAATGGGAACAAATTATTGGCATGTAGTTATTCAGGCTAGCTACTCCTTTGCTAGCTAACGGTGGCCAAGTAAAGCCAACACACAATCACATCCATCAGCTGAAATGACCTTAGTTTCTATTGCCATTTCTTCGGATATATCCATTATAATGATCCTGATAAATCATTTCACCTGGATCAGAGAAGCTGTGAGTCTCGTCATGTTTATTCTCGACACATTGGCACGGTGGAGTTAAAAAAACAAAACAGATCGGAGAGGGTTAGACCAGGGGTGTCGAACTCCGCGGAGGGCCGAGTATGTGCTGGTTTTAGTTTTTTACTTTCAATTAAGAACTAGACAACCAGGTGAGTTCTTTACTAATTTGTGAACTTAATTAATCCATCAAGTACAAGGGGGGAGCAAAAACCCACAGACACTCAGTGGAATGAGTTTGACACGAGGTTTAGTCAGACCACAACTGTTGCAAACCAAATAATAGCCTAGTAGCATGAGTAAATAATGTCTAGAGGGCTTCCTCTCCTCCGCTCTTCCTCCTTCTCCTCTCTTCCTTCCCTCCTCCTCTCCCTCTTCTTCCTCTACTCCTCCTTCCTCTTCTGCCTCTTCTGTTAAAATGGCGCCGGAGGGTAGGACTGCCGTCTTATTGGCTCTTAACCAGTCAGGCTATTTTGTTCATTTTTTTTGCGTTGTTTGTAACTTATTTTGTACATAATGTTGCTGCTACCGTCTCTTATGACCGAAAAGAGCTTCTGGACATCAGAACTGGGATGTGACAAATAAAATATGATTTCCTCTTCTTCCTCCTCTCTGGTCTTCTCCTCCCTCTGAGGTTTCACTGCCTGTGTCCTCAGCACCATTGGCTTATCTACTGGTGTGTGTTTGTGTCTGTGTTTGTGTAGCCAGTCTGTCACAAAAAGACGGGTGACTCATCGCCACTTATGTCCCCCCGCCTTCCCCTGAAACATACCACTAGATAAGCCAATGGGCTGAGAAACCACAGATATAAAAGCTGACAGATAATTACAGTGAGTCACACACTGTAAATACACACACGGTACATTCATCTCTAAAAGCCCAGTGACACATGTTTGTTATCTGTGAACATCCAGTCTGGAAAACAACATTTCTGAAAACTAGTTTCATTCCTCAACTGTACTACCTTTCATAAACCTTAAACATTACATTAAAAGTTTAGATCAGTATTAGTGTCTATCTGAATGTATTTAACCTTTATTTAACCTTTATTTAACTAAGCAAGTCAGTTAGGAACAAATTCTTATTTACAATGACGGCCTACCAAAAGGCAAAAGGCCTCCTGCGGGGACGTGGGCTGGGATTCAAAATAAAAAATTAAATAAAAATATAGGACAAAACACACATCACGACAAGAGAGAAACCACAACACTACATAGAGACCTAAGACGACAACATAGCATGGTAGCACCACATGACAACACAGCATGGTAGCAACACAGCATGGTAGCAACACAACATGGCAGCAGCCCA
The DNA here is from genome assembly GCA_030435695.1 of Brachymystax lenok tsinlingensis. Lineage (NCBI taxonomy): Eukaryota > Metazoa > Chordata > Actinopteri > Salmoniformes > Salmonidae > Brachymystax > Brachymystax lenok. The sequence goes on from CM059792.1 coordinate 52,600,995, forward strand.
ACATGGTAGCAGCACAAAACATGGAACAAACATTTTTTGGCACAACCAACAGCACACAGCGCAAGAAGCTAGAGACATCACGCGAAGCAGCCACAACTGTCAGTAAGAGTGTCCATGATTATCCATATAAAGATGGCGCCAAAGAACATGGCTGCTGACGTTTTACATTCTCCCAACCAATTGTGCAAATATTATCTTTTTTTTTGTTTTGTGTTACTTATTTTTTGAACTGATTGTGTACATAATGTTGCTGCTACCGTCTCTTATGACCGAAAATAACTTCTGGACATCAGAACAGAGATTACTCACCACGGACTGGAAGAAGCTTTTTCCTTTAACGAGTCCGACGAGAAAGATATCCTGCTTTCACTGGAACAGGCCCAGATCCACTCCATTTGTGTGAAGAAAAGACTCAGATCAGGGATCCTTCTGAGAAGCCGCAGGCGAGCGAGTAAACTCCCAATGCCTTCCATTCTCCTCTCTGACGTGCAATCGTTAGAAAATAAAATTGATGACCTACGGGACATTAAAAAACGGTAACATTTTATGTTTCACCGAGACGTGGCTTAACAAAGAAACAGGATTTTTACGAAGCTGGTGGGATTTTCCATGCACCGGCAGAACAGAGATGCTACCTCTGGTAAGATGAGGGGTGGTTAAAGAAGTCTTGAGGTATTGCTCACCTGAGGTAGAGTACCTTATGATAATATGTGGACCACACTATCTACCAAGAGAGTTCTCATCTGTATTATTCGTATCTGTCTATTTACCACCACAAAGCGAAGCTGGCACTAAGACCGCTCTCAACCAACTCTATAAGGCCATAAGCAAAGAAGAATCCAGAAGCGGCGCTCCTAGTGGCCGGGGACTTTAATGCAGGCAAACTTAAATCAGTTTGACTAAATTTTTACCAGCATGTCACATGTGCAACCAGAGGAAAAGACCACCTTTACTCCACACACAGAGATGCATATATAGCTCTCCCTCGTCCTCCATTTGGAAAATCTGACCACAATTCTATCCTACACTAAAGCAGGAAGTACCAGTGACTCGCTCAATACGGAAGTGGTCAGATGATGTGGATGCTAAGCTACAGGACTGTTTTGCTAGCACAGACTGTAATATGTTCCGGGATTCATCCAATGTCATTGAGGAATACACCACCTCAGTCATCGGCTTCATCAATAAGTGCCTCGATGACGTCGTCCCCACAGTGACTGTACGTACATATCCCAACCAGAAGCCATGGATTACAGGCAATATCCGCATCGAGCTAAAGGCTAGAGCTACAGATTTCAAGGAGCGGGAGACTAATCCGGACGCTTATAAGAAATCCCACTATGCCCTCAGACGAACCATCAAACAAGCAACGCGTCAATACTACACCGGCTCTGACGCTCATCAGATGTGGCAGGGCTTAAAAACTGTTGCCGCTTCGAGGCAAGCAACACTGAAGCATGCACGAGAGCACCAGCTGTTCTGGATGACTGTGTGATAACGCTCTCGGTAGCCGATGTGAACAAAACCTTTAAACAGGTCAACATTCACAAAGCCGCTGGGCCAGATGGATTACCAGGACATGTACTCAAAGCATGCGCGCACCAACTGGCAAGTGTCTTCACTGACATTTTCAACCTCTCCCTGACTGAGTCTGTAATACCTACATGTTTCAAGCAGACCCCCATAGTCCCTGTGCCCAAGGAAGCGAAGGTAACCTGCCTAAATGATTACCGCCCCGTGGTACTCACGTCGGTAGCCATGAAGTGCTTAAAAAGGCTGGTCATGGCTGACATCAACAGCATCATCCCGGACACCCTAGACCCACTACAATTTGCATACCGCCCCAAGAGATCCACAGATGACGCAATCTCAATTGCACTCCACACTTCCCTTTCTCACCTGGACAAAAGGAACACCTATGTGAGAATGCTGTTCATTGACTACAGCTCAGCGTTCAACACCATAGTGCCCTCCAAGCTCATCACTAAGCTAAGGACTGCAACTGGATCCTGGACTTCCTGACGGGCTGCCCCCAGGTGGTAAGAGTAGGCAACAGCACGTCTGCCATGCTGATCCTTAACACTGGGGCCCCTCATGGGTGTGTACTTAGTCCCCTCCTGTATTCCCTGTTCACCCACAACTGAGTGGCCAAACACGACTCCAACACCATCATTTAGTTTGCTGACGACACAACAGCGGTAGGCCTGATCACCGACAACGATGAGACGGCCTATAGGAAGTACGTCAGAGAACTTGCAGTGTGGTGCCAGGACAACAACCTCTCCCTCAATGTGAGCAAGACAAAAGGGAGCTGATCGTGGACTAAAGGAAAAGGCGGGTCGAACACGCCCCCATTAACATCGACGGGGCTGTAGTGGAGAGTTTCAAATTCCTTGGTGTCCACATCACCAACAAACTATCATGATCCATACATACCAAGACAGTTATGAAGTGGGCACTACAAAACCTTTTCCCCCTCAGGAGACTGAAAAGATTTGGCATGGGCCCCCAGATCCTCCAAAGGTTCTACAGCTGCATTATCGAGAGCATCCTGACTGGTTGCCTGGTATGTCAACTGCTCGGCATCCGACCGCAAGGCACTACAGAGTGTTGTGCGAATGGTCCAGTACATCACTTGGTCCAAGCTTCCTGCCATCCAGGACCTAAATAATAGGCGGAGTCAGAGGAAAGCCCAATAAATTGTCAGAGACTCCAGTCATCCAAGTTATAGACTGTTCTCTCTGCTACCGCATGGCAAGCGGTACCGGAGCGCCAAGTCTAGGACCAAAAGGCTCCTCAACAGCTTCTACCCCCAAGCCATTAGACTGCTGAACAATTCATAAAAATCGCCGCCGGATAATTTACATTGATCCCCCATTTGTACACTGCTGCTACTCGCTGTTTGTTTGTTACCTATTATCTATGCATAGTCACTTCACCCCCACCTAAATGTACAGATTACCTCAACTAGCCTGTACCCCCCCACACTGACTCGGTACCGGTACCCCCTGTATATAGCCCCCACCTACATGTACAGATTACCTCAACTAACCTGTACCCCTCCACATTGACTCGGTACTGGTACCCCCTGTATATAGCCCCCACCTACATGTACAGATTACCTCAACTAGCCTGTACCCCCCACACTGACTCGGTGCAGTACCCGATGTATATAGCCCCCACCTACATGTACAGATTACCTCAACTAACCTGTACCCCTCCACATTGACTCGGTACTGGTACCCCCTGTATATAGCCCCCACCTACATGTACAGATTACCTCAACTAGCCTGTACCCCCCCACACTGACTCGGTACCGGTACCCCCTGTATATAGTCTCCACATTGACTCTGTACCGGTACCCCCTGTATATAGCCTCCACAATTACTCTGTATCGGTACCCCCTGTATATAGTCTCCACATTGACTCTGTACTGGTACCCCCTGTATATAGCCTCCACATTGACTCTGTACCAGTACCCCCTGTATATAGTCTCCACATTGACTCTGTGCAGTACCCCCTGTATATAGTCTCCACATTGACTCTGTGCAGTACCCCTGTATATAGTCTCCACATTGACTCTGTACAGTACCCCCTGTATATAGCCTCCACATTGACTCTGTACAGTACCCCCTGTATATAGTCTCCACATTGACTCTGTACAGTACCCCCTGTATATAGTCTCCACATTGACTCTGTGCAGTACCCCCTGTATATAGCCTCCACATTGAGTCTGTACCGGTACCCCTGTATATAGCCTCCACATTGACTCTGTACCAGTACCCCCTGTATATAGCCTCCACATTGACTCTGTACCGGTACCCCCTGTATATAGCCTCCACATTGACTCTGTGCAGTACCCCCTGTATATAGTCTCCACATTGACTCTGTGCAGTACCCCCTGTATATAGCCTCCACATTGACTCTGTACCGGTAGCCCCTGTATATAGTCTCCACATTGACTCTGTGCAGTACCCCCTGTATGTAGTCTCCACATTGACTCTGTACCGGTACCCCCTGTATGTAGTCTCCACATTGACTCTGTGCAGTACCCCTGTATGTAGTCTCCACATTGACTCTGTACCGGTACACCCTGTATATAGCCTCCACATTGACTCTGTGCAGTACCCCCTGTATATAGTCTCCACATTGACTCTGTGCACCGGTACACCCTGTATATAGCCTCCACATTGACTCTGTACCAGTACACCCTGTATATAGCCTCCACATTGACTCTGTACCGGTACCCTGTATATAGCCTCCTCAATGACTCTGTGCAGTACCCCCTGTATATAGCCTCCACATTGACTCTGTGCAGTACCCCCTGTATATAGCCTCCTCAATGACTCTTTACAGTACCCCCTGTATGTAGCCTCCACATTGACTCTGTACCCAGTACCCCTGTATATAGCCTCCACATTGACTCTGTACCGGTACCCCCTGTATATAGCCTCCACATTGACTCTGTAGCGGTACCCCCTGTATATAGTCTCCACATTGACTCTGTACCGGTACTCCCTGTATGTAGTCTCCACATTGACTCTGTACCGGTACTCCCTGTATGTAGCCTCATTATTCTTATTGTGTTACTGTTTATTTTAGTCGACTTGGTAAATATTTTCTTCTTCTTGAACTGCTCTGTTGGTTAAGGGCTTGTAAGTAAACATTCAGCATTTCACGGTAAAGTCTACACTTGTTGTATTCAGCGCATGTAGCAAATAAAGCTTTGATTTTGTTTGATTGAGTCATTGAAAGATGAGATTTAGATAAAACTGTCCAGTTTGAGTGTTTTTTTTTCTTTGTGACTTCTTGCCCTTTGTGCTGTTGTCTGTGCCGCATAATGTTTGTACCATGTTTTGTGCTGCTACAATGTTGTGCAGCTGCCATGTTGTGGTTCTACCATGTTATTGTCATGTTGCGTTGCTGCCATGCTATGTTGTTGTCTTAGGTCTCTCTTTATGTAGTGTTGTGGTGTCTCTCTTGTCGTGATGTGTGTTTTGTTTTGTGACTTGCCTATTTTTTTTAAACAAGGGAGAACTGCTCTATTGTAACACTAAGACTCTGTCTCCATCTGGTGGCCGACTCATGCTAGTACACCTTTATTATGACACCCAGCCAGCCATTTCAAATAAAAAATCTAATCACATTTTATTTGTCACAGGCTTCATATACAACCGGTGCAGACTAACAGAGAAACGTTTACTTCCCAACAATTCAAAGATAAGAATAGAGAAATAACAGAAAAACACAAGGAATAAATACACAATGAGTAACGATAACTTGGCAATATACACAGGGTAACAGTACTGAGTCCATGTACGAGGTAGTTGAGGTAGATATCACTACAAGACCAAAAGTATGTGGACACCTGCTCGTTGAACATCTCACTCCAAAATCATGGGCATTAATATGGAGTTGGTCCCCCCCACCTTTGCTGCTATAAAAGCCTCGACTCTTCTGGGAAGGCTTTCCACTAGTTGTTGGAACATTACTGCTATAACAGCCTCCACTCTTCTGGGAGGGCTTTCCACTAGTTGTTGGAACATCGCTGTGGGGACTTGCTTCCATTCAGCCACAAGAGCATTAGTGAGGTAAGGGAAGACCCCCATGAAATGGACAAAAATGAATGGCAACATATTGCCATTGGAACAAACATACACACGATGGAAAAGAGTGCCCAAATGTACGCCGTTTCGTGTATTTCTTATGGCAAACGGCATACGGCAAATGCCAAGTGTAATAACTCAAAATTACTATAGGTGGCGAGCGCGTTCCAGCGAGGGCAAAACATATTGCAAATGTACATGAAGACAAGAAGGGTTGACATTTCAAAAAATATCAAAATAACTATACCTCCTAAAAAGTGCTTTCTGGGAGCGATTTCTAACGATTCTAACGCATATCTCAGATGTGTATAAACATATCCTTGTCTAATTTTAATAAAGTTAATTTTTATTAACTTTTTTTATTGTCCATTTGCAATATGTTTTGTCCATTTGCAATATGTTACCATAGGAAGTCAAAAGTCATGATGTTATGTCCATTTACATATATCGTCATAGGAAGTCGGCTTCGAACCCAAAAGTCAGTGAGCAATGTCCAAATGGCATTTAAACTGACAAAATGATATATATCACTATGTTAAGCCCTCAATCATCCTATAGGGTCTATTTTTTGAAAAACGCCCAAAATGACCAGGGGTGCCTACATTGGGATCGTGATCTTAAAGCCCATTGAAACATATTGCAAAATGTACAGTGAAACATATTGCAAATGTACAGTACATTTACCAGGTCCATATTTTCAAAAGGGTTTTAAATGACTTTAGGGGCTGCTCCTGGTCCAGGATCTTTATGGGAGTATCCCACTATGGCCCCTAAGTCAGTGGGAGAAGCCCCTGCTCATTTATGGAGTTCTTTCAATTTTAAAAAGTTGAAAGGCTGAGTGAATCATCTCCTGAGATTATGTTAATGCCACCTTCCCTGAAAGCTTATTTAGTCAAAAATGCATTTAGGGGGTGCAGTGCCTCCAGGATCCGTATGGGAGCATCCCACTATGGCCCCTAAGTCAGTGGGAGAAGCCCCTGCTCATTTATGGAGGTTTTCAAAAATGTTCAAAAAATGACAGTCCACACTCTCTTCCATTGCTTTGTACAGTACATTTGCAATATGTTTCACTGTACATTTGCAATATGTTTCAATGGGCTTTAACATCACGAATATGACAAGATCTAAAATACTTCAGGAATGGTCAATTGACTGCCCATTGATCTCAGGATGGCCAGGATTGATAGCGGTACCTGTCCATAGCTCGTTAGTGTTGATTTCAACATGTAAAAAAAGCCCATTGAAACATATTGCAAATGTACAGTGAAACATATTGCAAATGTACAGTACATTTACCAGGTCCATATTTTCAAAAGGGTTTTAAATGACTTTAGGGGCTGCTCCTGGTCCAGGATCCGTATGGGAGCATCCCACTATGGCCCTAAGTCAGTGGGAGAAGCCCTTGCTGATTTATGGAGGTTTTCAAAAAGAAGTCCACACTCTCTTCCATTGCTTTGTACAGTACATTTGCAATATGTTTCACTGTACATTTGCAATATGTTTCAATGGGCTGTTAACATCACGAATATGACAAGCTCTAAAATCCTGCAGGAATGGCCAATTGACTGCCCGTTGATCTCAGGATGGCCAGGATTGATAAGCGGTACCTGTCCATAGCTCGTTGGTGTTGATTTCAACATGTCAAAAAGTCCATTGAAACATATTGCAAATGTACAGTGAAACATATTGCAAATGTACAGTACATTTGCAATATGTTTCAATGGGCTGTTAACATCACGAATATGACAAGCTCTAAAATACTTCAGGAATGGCCAATTGACTGCCCGTTGATCTCAGGATGGCCAGGATTGATAGCGGTACCTGTCCATAGCTCGTTGGTGTTGATTTCAACATGTCAAAAAAAAGTCCATTGAAACATATTGCAAATGTACAGTGAAACATATTGCAAATGTACAGTACATTTGCAATATGTTTCAATGGGCTGTTAACATCACGAATATGACAAGCTCTAAAATACTTCAGGAATGGCCAATTGACTGCCCGTTGATCTCAGGATGGCCAGGATTGATAGCGGTACCTGTCCATAGCTCGTTGGTGTTGATTTCAACATGTCAAAAAAGCCCATTGAAACATATTGCAAATGTACAGTGAAACATATTGCAAATGTACAGTACATTTGCAATATGTTTCAATGGGCTGTTAACATCACGAATATGACAAGCTCTAAAATCCTGCAGGAATGGCCAATTGACTGCTCGTTGATCTCGGGATGGCCAGGATTGATAGTGGTACCTGTCCATATCTCGTTGGTGTTGATTTCAACATGTCAAAAAGCCCATTGAAACATATTGCAAATGTACAGTGAAACATATTGCAAATGTACAGTACATTTGCAATATGTTTCAATGGGCTGTTAACATCACGAATATGACAAGCTCTAAAATCCTGCAGGAATGGCCAATTGACTGCTCGTTGATCTCGGGATGGCCAGGATTGATAGCGGTACCTGTCCATAGCTCGTTGGTGTTGATTTCAACATGTCAAAAAGCCCATTGAAACATATTGCAAATGTACAGTGAAACATATTGCAAATGTACAGTACATTTGCAATATGTTTCAATGGGCTTTAACATCACGAATATGACAAGCTCTAAAATACTGCAGGAATGGCCAATTGACTGCCCGTTGATCTCAGGATGGCCAGGCTTGATAGCGGTACCTGTCCATAGCTCGTTGGTGTTGATTTCAACATGTCAAAAAAAAGCCCATTGAAACATATTGCAAATGTACAGTGAAACATATTGCAAATGTACAGTACATTTGCAATATGTTTCAATGGGCTTTTAACATCACGAATATTACAAGCTCTAAAATACTGCAGGAAAGCCCAATTGACTGCCCGTTGATCTCAGGATGGCCGGGCTTGACGGTTTTAACTTATTGCAAATGGACAAAAGTCTGCCATAAAGTCACTATAATGAAAACGTAAAACACCTAGTTACGTTCTAGTTGCGGGTCCAGTTCCGGACGTTATGTGTCGGCCTATCTGAGGCGACCCCAAATCCCGAAGTTTCGCTCGATAGGTCATTCGGAGCCCGAGCAGCGACCTTAATTGGTGCTGAAAATCCACGTTTTCGGCGTTGCTACGGGTCCTTGAATGAGCTATCGGACAGAAACGTTAGGGTCCGTCTCTATGGGCCGAGGCGGTTCTAACGCACCTAGCCTTGTGTCTCTGGGACTTTTAGAAATTTTGTCATTTTCGTGATGTAAAAATGAATTGAAAATATTGCAAATGTACAAGGCTGTTTCTCGGCCTGTGAACCTTCTAGAGCCCCATAACTCACCGTGCACTATCGACATAAGCTCTAGAAAAGGGTTCTAAAGTTTCAGAGCTCTAGGTCTGACGGTTCTTTAATAGTTCGAACGTAACTATTGCAGGCAGTGTGTGTCTGTAAGCCCCACACTATGTCACTCCCCATGGACTGTGTGCATGTGTGAGTTTTTCAAGGGATTCTGATGGGAGAAATGACTGATTTACAGTTCATTGGGGTTGCCTAATCACACATGTGAAGTTTTGGAAAATTGTGACCTTTTTAACCCTTCGAAACAGACACTGTGACCACAATTTAAGGCACTTCCGGTTGTCACAGGAAGCTGTAGGTAGACACATATCCTCATTGGGGTAGGCTTTAACAGAATCCTGAGTTTTAAGTCTGTAAGTTAAGAACTGACTGATTCACACAGGTTTGAAAGTCTGTTTTTCACCAACAGCAGGTTGGGTACTGTAAAACACCTTTAGGGTGATTTTAACCACTTCCGGTTGCTCCAGGAAGCTTAGAATCAACACAGGTAGACCTCATAGTGGCCTGATGGATTGCCATCAAAGACAGGTTCATAAGGCATTCATAACCCACATAGGCACCAGGTTGAATTTAGGGCGAGCAGGCAATGTATTCCTATGGGGAGAGATGTCATAGCAAACGGTTTGATGTAAATACCCTGTTTTCACTGTTAAAGGTTAATGCCACAGGGTCAAAGTTAGGCTTGCACAGATCGGGAGGTCCTAAGGAACGTTCCAGAAGTCGAACCGTGCTTCTAACCCAAACGGTTCTGCCGCTGTCACCCAAAAGCAGCTGAAATTGAGGGCCAGGCTTCAGTTTGGGCCTACTTTTTGGCACAGTTGCTGCGGTCAGACCGAGTGAGCTACGGTCAAGCGTGGCGTCTCGTTGAACTCGGCAAGGCCTAGAGACTATGGTTATGCCATTGCAGGCCCTTTGTGTCTTTAAGACCCACACTGTGTCACTCCATCCCAGCTATGTGTTTGTGTGTGTGTGTGGGAGTTGTCTTGTAAATCTGATGGGAGAAATGACTCATTTACAGTTCATGAGGGTTGCCTAATCACACATGTGAAGTTTTGGAAAGATCTGACCTTTTTAACCCTTCGAAACAGACCCTATGACCCCTATTTAAAGCACTTCCGGTTGTCACAGGAAGCTGTAGGTAGACACATATCCTCATTGGGGTAGGCTTTAACAGAATCCTGAGTTTTAAGTCTGTAAGTTAAGAACTGACTGATTTACACAGGGTTGAATTGTCTGTTTTTCACAAACTGCAGGTTGGGTCTATCAAAACACCTTTTGGGTGATTTTTACCACTTCCGGTTGCTCCAGGAAGCTTAGAATCAACACAGGTAGACCTCATAGTGGTCTGATGGATTGCTATCGAAGACAGGTTCATAAGACATTCATAACCCACATAGGCACCAGGTTGAATTTAGGGGAGCAGGCAATGTATTCCTATGGGGAGAGATTTCATAGCAAACGGTTTGATGTAAATACCCTGTTTTCACTGTTAAAGGTTAATGCCACACAGTCACGGTTAGGCTTGCTCAGATCGGGAGGACCTTAGGAACATTCCTGAAGTTGAATTGTGCTTCTAACCCAAACGGGTCTGCCGCTGTCACCCAAAATCAGCTGACATTTAGGGCCAAGCTTCATTTTGGGCCTACTTTTTTGCACGGTCTATGAGGTCAGAGCGAGCTACAGTCAAGTGGGGCGTCTCATTGAACTCGGCACGGCCTAGAGACTATGGTGATGCCCTTTTTTGTGTTGATTTCAGTCTGTCATTTTGGTGATGTTTCAGCCCTATTCAAACATATTGCAAATGTACAAAAGTCAACGAGCAAGTCAGCGTCAATTAATCAATTAGATATCATTCTGACACCAAACTGATAAAAACTGACACCAAACCCACTTTTCCCATCTCATTTAGAAGCCAACAATCACATATATCAGGGCAGGCTCAAAATTCTGTTTAAATCATAGTAAAAATGTAAAACACCTAGTTCACGTTCTAGCTGCGGGTCCAGTTCCGACATTATGTGTCGGCCTAGCTGGCGACCCGAATCTCAAGTTTCGCTCGATAGGTCATTTGGAGTCCGAGCAGCGACCTTAATTGGTGCTGAAAATCCACGTTTTCCGGCGTTGCTCTGGGGTCCTTGAATGAGCTATCGGACAGAAACGTTAGGGTCCGTCTCTATGGGCCGAGGCGGTTCTAATGCACCTAGCCTTGTGTCTCTGGGACTTTTAGAACTTTTGTCATTTTCGTGATGTAAAAATGAATTGAAAATATTGCAAATGTACGAGGCTGTTTCTCGGCCTGAAAACGTTCTAGAGCCCCGTAGCTCACCGTGCACGATCGACTAAAGGTCTAGAATGGGTTTCTAAAGTTTCAGAGCTCTAGGTCTGACGGTTCTTTAATAGTTCGAACAAAAGTAACTATTGCAGGCAGTGTCTGTCTGTAAGCCCCTCACTGTGTCATTCCCCATTGACTGTGCATGTGTGCTTTTTCAGAAAATCACAGAAAATCACAGAAATCACGTAGAGCTCCGAAACCCACTTTAACGGATCCGTCTGAACACGCAGCAACTGGATCCATAACTTTTTTGGGGAAAAAAAATATTTTTCTCAACATTACGAATTGGACGTTTGCCAATTAATCGAAAATTAAAAGAGATAAATGTCTGGTTCTTTTTCCTTACACCGTAGGTTCATGTACTTTGACGTAAAGCTGTCAAATTAGTGCTCTATTTCCATTTTTCACCTTTAATCCCAGAAAATGGGCCTTATCTCAAAAACCGTGAGTCCCTGACGCCATTCTGTTTCGGGGCCAACTGCCCATATGGCCAAACCCATGCCCACCAAGTTTCGTCTTCAAAGAGTTTTCGGTTTAGGAGAAAAAGCCAGGTCAATTAGGTGTATGTTTTGTACATTTGCAATATGAAGGCATTCGCCATCTGGTGGGATTAACATGAAGGGCGGAAAAATGAAAAAAATGAATTTATTTTATTAAACGGACATCGAAAGTCCGAGAAAGTTCGTTTGATGACTTCCTGGAAGATTAGGCCCTAGGGCCCGGCTCGACGCAAGCGCCGGCTTATTTTAGAAACAATTTCGGACGTCTAGTAAGGGAGCGTACATTTGCAATATGCAGTTTCTCATCAAACATACAGCAAATGCCATCCGCGTCCCTTATGTAGGTCGGGCACTGATGTTGGGCGATTAGGCCTGGCTCGCAGTTGGCGTTCCAATTCATCCCAAAGGGGTTGAGGTCAGGGCTCTGTGCAGGCCATTCAAGTTCTTCCACACCGATCTCGACAAAACATGAATTCAAAGACCTCACTTTGTGCACGGGGGCATTGTCATGCTGAAACAGGAAAGGAAATTCCCAAAACTGTTGCCACAAAGTTGGAAGCACAGAATCGTCTAGAATGTTAAGATTTCCTTTCACTGGAACTAAGGGGCCCGAACCATGAAAAACAGCCCCAGACATTAATTCCTCCTTCACCAAACTTTGCAGTTGGCACTATGTATTCGGCTGGTAGCGTTTTCCTGGCATCCGCCAAACCCAGATTCGTCTGTTAGACTGCCAGAAGGTGAAGCATGATTCATCATGCCAGAGACACATTTCCACTGCTCCAGATTCCAATGGCAGGGAGCTTTACACCACTACAGCCGACGCTTGGCATTGCCTATGGTGATCTTAGGCTTGTGCGCAGACATGATTTGGAAAGGCACACACCTGTCTATATAAGGTCCCACTGTTGACAGTGCATGTCTGAGCAAAAACCAATCAGGCCTTTATGGTAGAGTGGCCAGACAGAAGCCACTCCTCAGTAAAAGGCACGACAGCCCGTTTGGAGTTTGCCAAAAGGCACCTAAAGACTTTCTGACCATGAGAAACAAGATTCTCTAGTCTGATGAAACCAAGATTGGTCTGAATGTCAAGCGTCACATCTGGAGGAAACCTGGCACCATCCCTACGGTGAAGCATGGTGGTGGCAGCATCATGCTGTGGGGATGGATAATAGACAGTAACAGCAGTATACTGTAGGTAGGGATAAAGGATAGATAATAGACAGTAGCAGCAGTATACTATAGGTAGGGGCAAAGGATAGATAATAGACAGTAGCAGCAGTATACTGTAGGTAGGGGTAAAGGATAGATAATAGACAGTAGCAGCAGTATACTGTAGGTAGGGGTAAAGGATAGATAATAGACAGTAGCAGCAGTATACTGTAGGTAGGGGTAAAGTGACTAGACAACAGGATAGATAATAGACAGTAACAGCAGTATACTGTAGGTAGGGGTAAAGGATAGATAATAGACAGTAACAGCAGTATACTGTAGGTAGGGGTAAAGGATAGATAATAGACAGTAACAGCAGTATACTGTCGGTAGGGGTAAAGGATAGATAATAGACAGTAACAGCAGTATACTGTACGTAGGGGTAAAGGATAGATAATAGACAGTAACAGCAGTATACTGTAGGTAGGGGTAAAGGATAGATAATAGGCAGTATACTGTAGGTAGGGGTAAAGGATAGATAATAGACAGTAACAGCAGTATACTGTAGGTAGGGGTAAAGGATAGATAATAGGCAGTATACTGTAGGTAGGGGTAAAGGATAGATAATATACAGGTAGGGGTAAAGTTACTAGACAACAGGATAGATAATAGACAGTAGCAGCAGCGTATATGATGAGTCAAAATAGTTAATGCAAAAAGGGTCAATGCAGAAAGTTAAATAGCAGCAGTCTGTTGGTTTGGGGGCAGGAGTTGTTCAGGGTCCTGCTGTTTCCACACTTGGAGCATCGCTACTGTTTGCCGTACGGTAATAGAGAGAACAGTCAGTCTCCCAAGGGGGAAGAGGCATTGTTGAGCCTACTTCATGACTGTGTTGGTGTACCATGATATTCCTTATGGATGTGGACACCGAGAAACTTGAAGCTCTTGACCCGCTCCACCCCGTCGATGTGGATGAGGGCCCTCGGCTTCCTGTATTCCACAATCAACTCGTTTAGGGAGAGGTTGTTGTCCTGTCTGACCTCCTCCCTATAGGCCGTCTCATCGTCGGTGGTTATCAGGCCTGTCGTGTCATCAGCAAACTTTTGTTATTTTTTATTTTTTTATTTTACCTTTATTTTACTAGGCAAGTCAGTTAAGAACAAATTCTTATTTTTAATGACGGCCTAGGAACAGTGGGTTAACTGCCTTGTTCAGGGGCAGAATACCTTGTCAGTGGTACAGATAGACTTCTGGCTCATCTAGGGTGTGTTGGTCAGGACGTGATCAGGTTTTTTTTTTGTTCTATGTTTTATTTTCTATGTGTGGTTTTTTGATGGTTCACAATTAGAGGCAGCTGTTTGTCGTTATCTCTAATTGGGGACCATATTTAAGTTAGTTCGTTTCCCCACTTGCGGTGTGGGTCATTGTTTGTGTGTGAGTACCTGTGTGTGCACGCTACACTAGTGTTGCAGTCTGTTCTTGCGTTATTGTTTTTGTATGTTCCATATAGTAATTAAAAGATGTGGAACTCCATCCACGCTGCACCCTGGTCCGCTTCTTCAGAAAACCGTGACAGTCAGCTCGGGGAATCGACCTTGCAACCTTCTGGTTACAAGTCCAACAAGTCCAACGCATCAGCAAACTTAATGATGGTATTGGAGTTGTGCGTGGCCACACAGCACCCACCACGAAGGGGCCCCGTTTTGAAGATCAGTGTGGCAGATATGTTGTTGCCTACCTTCACCACCTTGCGGGTAGTCTAAACATTAAGAGCACTGGGCCAGTAACCGCAAGGTCAATGGTTCAAAACCCAGAGTTGACTAAAAAAATATGTTGGTGTGCCCTTGAGTAAGGCACTGAACCCTAATTGCTCTGGAAAAGAACGTCTCCTAGATGATAGTCATTTAGACAGGTTACCTTGGTGTTCTTGGGCACAGGGACTATGGTTACCTTGGTGTTCTATGGTGGTCTGCTTGAAACATGTAGGTATTACAGACTGGGTCAGGGAGAGGTTGAAAATGTCAGTGAAGACACTTTCCAGTTGGGCGGCGCTTGCTCTGAGTATGCGTCCTGGTAATCCGTCTGGCCCTGCGGCCTTGTGAAAGGTCTTGCGAGCATTGAAGGCATTTAGCTTGTCTGGTTGGTTTGCGTCACTTGGCAGCTCGCTGTTGGGACTCCCTTCATAGTCCGTGATAGTTTGCAAGCCCTACCATATCCGACGAGCGTCAGAGCTGGCGTAGTAGGATTCAATCTAAATCCTGTATTGACGTTTTAACTGTTTAATGGTTCGTCGGAGGTCGAAGCGTGGTTTGTTATAGGTGTCCGGATTAGTGTCCTGCTCCTTGAAAGCGGAAGCTCTAGCCTTTAGCTTAGTGCAGGTATTGCTGGTAACCCATGGCTTCTGGTTGGGTTATGTACGTACGGTCGCTGTGGGGACGACATTGTCAATGCACGTATTAATGATGCCGGTAATTGATGTGGTAAACTCCTCAATGTTATCGGTGGAATCCCGGAACATATTGCAGCGCGTACTAGTGAAACAGTCCTGTAGCTTAGCATCTGCTTCATCTGATCACTTCCTCATTCAGCATGTCACTGGTACTTCCTGTTTGAGTTTTTGCTTGTAAGCAGTAATCGGGAGGATATAGTTTTGGTCAGATTTGGAACTACAGGAGGGGGAACTAGAGGAGGGGGAACTAGAGGAGGAGAGAAGAAGAGGAGGGGGAACTAGAGGAGGGGGAACTAGAGGAAGGGAAAGCAGAGGATGGGGAACTAGAGGAGGAGAGAACAAGAGGAGGGGGAACAAGAGGAGGGGGAACAAGAGGAGGGGGAACTAGAGGAGGGGGAACTAGAGGAAGGGAAAGCAGAGGATGGGGAACTAGAGGAGGAGAGAACAAGAGGAGGGGGAACAAGAGGAGGTGGAACAAGAGTAGGGGGAACAACAGGAGGTGGAACTAGAGGAAGGGAAAGTAGAGGAGTGGGAACTAGAGGAGGAGAGAACAAGAGGAGGTTGAACAAGGGGAGGTGGAACTAGAGGAGGAGAGAACAAGAGGAGGGGAACAAGAGGAGGAGAGAAGAAGAGGAGGGGGAACTAGAGGAGGAGAGAACAAGAGTAGGGGGAACAACAGGAGGTGGAACTAGAGGAAGGGAAAGTAGAGGAGTGGGAACTAGAGGAGGGGGAACAAGGGGAGGTGGAACTAGAGGAGGAGAGAACAAGAGGAGGGGGAACAAGAGGAGGAGAGAGAGAAGAAGAGGAGGGGAACTAGAGGAGGGGGAACTAGAGGAGGGGGAACTAGAGGAGGGGAGAACAAGAGGAGGGGGAACAAGAGGAGGAGAGAACAAGAGGAGGGGGAACTAGAGGAGGAACTAGAGGAGGGGAGAACAAGAGGAGGAGAGAACAAGAGGAGGGGGAACAAGAGGAGGGGGAACAAGAGGAGGGGGAACAACAGGAGGTGGAACTAGAGGAAGGGAAAGTAGAGGAGTGGGAACTAGAGGAGGAGAGAACAAGAGGAGGGGGAACAAGGGGAGGTGGAACTAGAGGAGGAGAGAACAAGAGGAGGGGAACAAGAGGAGGGGGAACAACAGGAGGTGGAACTAGAGGAAGGGAAAGCAGAGGATGGGGAACTAGAGGAGGAGAGAACAAGAGGAGGGGGAACAAGGGAGGTGGAACTAGAGGAGGAAGGAATTAGAGTAGGAGAAAACAAGAGGAGGGGGAACTAGAATAGGGGGAACAAGAGGAGGGGGAAATAGAGGATGAGAGAACAAGGGGAGGAGAGAACAAGAGGAGGGGGAACTAGAGGAGGAGTGGGAACTAGAGGAGGGAGAACTAGAGGAGGGAGAACTAGATGAGGAGAGAACAAGAGGAGGGGGAACTAGAGTAGGAAAGAACAAGAGGAGGGGGAACAAGAAGAGGAGAGAACAAGAGGAGGGGGAACTAGAGGAGGTGGAACTAGAGGAGGGAGGAACTAGAAGAGGAGAGAACAAGAGGAGGGGGAACTAGCGGAGGGGGAACAAAAAGGAGGAGAGAACAAGAGGAGGGGGTACAAGAGGAGGGGGAACTAGAGGAGGAGAGAACAAGAGGAGGGGGAACAAGAAGAGGAGAGAACAAGAGGAGGGGAACTAGAGGAGGGGGAACCAGAGAAAGAGAGAACAAGAGGAGGGGGAACAAGAGGAGGGGGAACTAGAGGAGGGGGAACTAGAGGAGGGAACTAGAGGAGGGAACTAGAGGAGGGGGAACAAGAGGAGGGGGAACTAGAGGAGGGAACTAGAGGAGGGAAACTAGAGGAGGGAAAATAGAGGAGGGAAAATTGAGGAGGGGAAGTAGAGGAGGGAGAACTACAGGAAGTGGAACTAGAGGAGGGGGAACTAGAGGAGGTGGAACTGTAGGAGGTGGAACTAGAGGGAGGGGAAGTAGAGGAGGGGTGAACTAGAGGAGGAGAGAACAAGATGAGGAGATCAAGAGGAGGGAGAACTAGAGGTGTAACTAGAGGGAGGGGGAACTAGAGGAGGAAAGAACAAGAGGGAGGGAAGTAGAGGAGGAGCAACTAGAGGAGGGGGAACAAGATGAGATGGATCTAGAGGAGGGGGAACTAGAGGAGGGGGAACGGGAGGAGGGGGTAAAGAGGAGGGGGAACGGGAGGAGGGGGTAAAGAGGAGGGGGAACAAGAGGAGGGGGAACTAGAGGAGGGGGAACTAGAGGAAGGGAAAGCAGAGGATGGGGAACTAGAGGAGGAGAGAACAAGAGGAGGGGGAACAAGAGGAGGTGGAACAAGAGTAGGGGGAACAACAGGAGGTGGAACTAGAGGAAGGGAAAGTAGAGGAGTGGGAACTAGAGGAGGAGAGAACAAGAGGAGGTTGAACAAGGGGAGGTGGAACTAGAGGAGGAGAGAACAAGAGGAGGGGGAACAAGAGGAGGAGAGAAGAAGAGGAGGGGGAACTAGAGGAGGAGAGAACAAGAGTAGGGGGAACAACAGGAGGTGGAACTAGAGGAAGGGAAAGTAGAGGAGTGGGAACTAGAGGAGGGGGAACAAGGGGAGGTGGAACTAGAGGAGGAGAGAACAAGAGGAGGGGGAACAAGAGGAGGAGAGAAGAAGAGGAGGGGGAACTAGAGGAGGGGAACTAGAGGAGGGGGAACTAGAGGAGGGGAGAACAAGAGGAGGGGGAACAAGAGGAGGAGAGAACAAGAGGAGGGGGAACTAGAGGAGGAACTAGGAGGAGGGGAGAACAAGAGGAGGAGAGAACAAGAGGAGGGGGAACAAGAGGAGGGGGAACAAGAGGAGGGGGAACAACAGGAGGTGGAACTAGAGGAAGGGAAAGTAGAGGAGTGGGAACTAGAGGAGGAGAGAACAAGAGGAGGGGGAACAAGGGGAGGTGGAACTAGAGGAGGAGAGAACAAGAGGAGGGGGAACAAGAGGAGGGGGAACAACAGGAGGTGGAACTAGAGGAAGGGAAAGCAGAGGATGGGGAACTAGAGGAGGAGAGAACAAGAGGAGGGGGAACAAGGGGAGGTGGAACTAGAGGAGGAAGGAATTAGAGTAGGAGAAAACAAGAGGAGGGGGAACTAGAATAGGGGGAACAAGAGGAGGGGGAAATAGAGGATGAGAGAACAAGGGGAGGAGAGAACAAGAGGAGGGGGAACTAGAGGAGGAGTGGGAACTAGAGGAGGGAGAACTAGAGGAGGGAGAACTAGATGAGGAGAGAACAAGAGGAGGGGGAACTAGAGTAGGAAAGAACAAGAGGAGGGGGAACAAGAAGAGGAGAGAACAAGAGGAGGGGGAACTAGAGGAGGTGGAACTAGAGGAGGGAGGAACTAGAAGAGGAGAGAACAAGAGGAGGGGGAACTAGCGGAGGGGAACAAAAAGGAGGAGAGAACAAGAGGAGGGGTACAAGAGGAGGGGGAACTAGAGGAGGAGACAACAAGAGGAGGGGGAACAAGAAGAGGAGAGAACAAGAGGAGGGGAACTAGAGGAGGGGGAACCAGAGAAAGAGAGAACAAGAGGAGGGGGAACAAGAGGAGGGGGAACTAGAGGAGGGGGAACTAGAGGAGGGGAACTAGAGGAGGGGAACTAGAGGAGGGGGAACAAGAGGAGGGGGAACTAGAGGAGGGGAACTAGAGGAGGGGAAACTAGAGGAGGGGAAAATAGAGGAGGGAAAATTGAGGAGGGGAAGTAGAGGAGGGAGAACTACAGGAAGTGGAACTAGAGGAGGGGGAACTAGAGGAGGTGGAACTGTAGGAGGTGGAACTAGAGGGAGGGGAAGTAGAGGAGGGGTGAACTAGAGGAGGAGAGAACAAGATGAGGAGATCAAGAGGAGGGAGAACTAGAGGTGTAACTAGAGGGAGGGGGAACTAGAGGAGGAAAGAACAAGAGGGAGGGGAAGTAGAGGAGGAGCAACTAGAGGAGGGGGAACAAGATGAGATGGATCTAGAGGAGGGGGAACTAGAGGAGGGGAACGGGAGGAGGGGGTAAAGAGGAGGGGGAACGGGAGGAGGGGGTAAAGAGGAGGGGGAACGGGAGGAGGGGGTAAAGAGGAGGGGGAACGGGAGGAGGGGGTAAAGAGGAGGGGGAACGGGAGGAGGGGGAACTAGAGGAGCGGGGAACTAGAGGAGCGGGGAACTAGAGGAGGGAGAACTAGAGGAGGAGAGAACATGATGAGGAGATGAAGAGGAGGGGGTACTAGAGGAGGGGGAACTAGAGGGAGGGGTACTAGAGGAGGGGGAACTAGAGGGAGGGAAGTAGAGGAGGTGGAACTAGAGGGAGGGGAAGTAGAGGAGGTGGAACTAGAGGAGTGGGAAGTAGAGGAGGGGGAACTAGAGTAGGGGGAACTCGTGGGAGGGGGAACTAGTGGGAGGGGGAACTAGTGGGAGGGGATTTAGAGGAGGGAACTAGTGGGAGGAGAAGACAACTAGAGGAGGGGGAACTAGAGGGAGGGGAAGTAGAGGAGGTGGTAACTAGAGGAGGGGAAACTAGAGGAGGTGGAACTAGAGGAGGGGGACTAGAGGAGGGGGGAACTAGAGGAGGTGGAACTAGAGGAGGGGGAACTAGAGGAGGGGGAACTAGAGGAGGGGGAACTAGAGGAGGTGGAACTATAAGAGGGGGAAAAGAGGAGGGGTAACTAGAGGAGGTAGAACTATAATAGGGAATTAGAGGAGGTGGATCTAGAAGAGAGGGAACTAGAGGAGGTGGAACTATAATAGGGGGGAAAAGAGGAGGGGGAATTAGAGGAGGGGGAAAAAGAGGAGGGGGAACTAGAAGAGAGGGGAACGAGAGGAGGGGGATCTAGAGGAGGGGGAAAAAGAGGAGGGGGAACTAGAGGGAGGGAAAGTAGAGGAGGGGAACTAGAAGAGAGGGGAACGAGAGGAGGGGGATCTAGAGGAGGGGGAACTACAGGAGGGGGTACTAGAGAAGGTGGAACTATAGGAGGTGGAACTAGAGGGAGGGGTGAACTAGAGGAGGTGAGAACAAGAGGAGGAGAGAATAAGAGGAGTGGGAACTAGAGGAGGGAGAAATAGAGGAGGGGGAACTAGAGGAGGGAGAACTAGAGGAGGGGAAAATAGAGGAGGGGAAATTGAGGAGGGGAAGTAGAGGAGGGAGAACTACAGGAAGTGGAACTAGAGGAGGTGGAACTGTAGGAGGTGGAACTAGAGGGAGGGGGAACTAGAGGAGGAAAGAACAAGAGGGAGGGGAAGTAGAGGAGGGAGAACTACAGGAAGTGGAACTAGAGTAGGGGGAACTACAGGAGGGGGAACTAGAGGAGGTGGAACTGTAGGAGGTGGAACTAGAGGGAGGGGAAGTAGAGGAGGGGTGAACTAGAGGAGGAGAGAACAAGATGAGGAGATCAAGAGGAGGGGGAACTAGAGGTGTAACTAGAGGGAGGGGGAACTAGAGGAGGAAAGAACAAGAGGGAGGGGAAGTAGAGGAGGAGCAACTAGAGGAGGGGGAACAAGATGAGATGGATCTAGAGGAGGGGGAACTAGAGGAGGGGGAACAGGAGGAGGGGGTAAAGAGGAGGGGGAACAAGAGGAGGTGGAACTAGAGGAGGGGGAACTAGAGGAGCGGGGAACTAGAGGAGGGGGAACTAGAGGAGGGGGAACTAGAGGAGGAGAGAACAAGATGAGGAGATCAAGAGGAGGGGGAACTAGAGGAGGAGAGAACAAGATGAGGAGATCTAGAGGAGGTGTAACTAGAGGGAGGGGTACTAGAGGAGGGGGAACTAGAGGAGGGGGAACTATAGGAGGGGGAACTAGAGTAGGGGGAACTAGTGGGAGGGGGAACTAGTGGGAGGGGATTTAGAGGAGGGGGAACTAGTGGGAGGAGAAGACAACTAGAGGAGGGGGAACTAGAGGGAGGGGATGTAGAGGAGGTGGAACTAGAGGAGGTGGTAACTAGAGGAGGGGAAACTAGAGGAGGTGGAACTAGAGGAGGGGGAACTAGAGGAGGTGGAACTAGAGGAGGTGGAACTAGAGGAGGGGGAACTAGAGGAGGTGGAACTAGAGGAGGTGGAACTAGAGGAGGGGGAACTAGAGGAGGGGGAACTAGAGGAGGTGGAACTAGAGGAGGGGGAAGTAGAGGAGGTGAAACTAGAAGAGGAGAGAACAAGAGGAGGGGGAACTAGCGGAGGGGGAACTAGAGGAGGGGGAACTAGAAGAGGGGAAACTAGAGGAGGTGGAACTAGAGGAGGTGGAACTAGAGGAGGTGGAACTAGAGGAGGGGGAAGTAGAGGAGGTGAAACTAGAAGAGGAGAGAACAAGAGGAGGGGGAACTAGAAGAGGTGGAACTAGAGGAGGTGGAACTAGAGGAGGGGGAACTAGAGGAGGGGGAACTAGAGGAGGAGAGAACAAGAGGAGGGGGAACTAGAAGAGGTGGAACTAGAGGAGGTGGAACTAGAGGAGGTGGAACTAGAGGAGGTGGAACTAGAGGGAGGGGAAGCTAGAGAGAGGGGAAGTAGAGGGGTGAACTAGTGGAGAAGAGAACAAGAGGAGGGAGAACTAGAGGAGGTGGAACTAGAGGGAGGGGAAGTAGAGGGGTGAACTAGTGGAGGAGAGAACAAGAGGAGGGAGAACTAGAGGAGGTGGAACTAGAGGGAGGAGAAGACAACTAGAGGAGGGGGAACTAGAGGAGGTGGAACTAGAGGGAGGGGAAGTAGAGGGGTGAACTAGTGGAGGAGAGAACAAGAGGAGGGAGAACTAGAGGAGGTGGAACTAGAGGGAGGAGAAGACAACTAGAGGAGGGGGAACTAGAGGGAGGGGGAACTAGAGGGAGGTGGAACTAGAGGGAGGGGAACTAGAGGGAGTTGGAACTAGAGGGAGGGGAACTAGAGCGAGGGGAAGCTCCTTTTTCTTGGAGTGGGCCCACTCGTCCAGGCTTGCCTGACACCCGAGCTCCCTTCCGACTCTGGCCTTTGTGCGACAACGCTTCTGACGTCTCCGCGTTCATCGCCGCGTGCAAGGTCTGTGCGCAGAACAAGACTCCTTGACATGCTCCGACTGGTCTCTTTCAACCTCTGCTTGTCCTTCACCATCCCTGGTCTCACAAAGCCCTGGACTTTGTCACGGGTCTCCCCCATCTGATGGCAACACCGCCATCCTGAAGGTAGTGGATTGGTTTTCCAAAGCCGCTCACTTCATTCCTCTCCCCAAGTTACCCTCAGCCAAAGAGACGGCCCAGCTCATGGTGCAGTACGTCTTCCAGATCCATGGACTCTCAGTAGACATGATCTCTGACCGGGGTCCTCAGTTCTCATCTCGGTTCTGAAAGGTGTTCTGCACGCTCATTGGGTCGTCGGCCAGCCTGTCCTCCGGGTTCTACCCCTCGACGGTACAGGCTGGTGGTGTTATGGTGTGGGGAATGTTTTCCTGGCACACGTTAGATCCCTTGATACCAATTGAGCAACGTTTGAAAGCCACACCTTGTAGAATCCATTCCCGGAAAAATTCAGGCTGTTCTGGTGGCTAAGGGGAGTCCGACCCGGTACTAGATGGGTGTACCTAATAAACTGTCCACTGAGTGTATATATCTTATACCATATCATATTCATCCAGACGGGAAAGTCAGGCTGTTCAGGTGGCTAAGGGGAGTCCGACCCGGTACTAGATGGGTGTACCTAATAAACTGTCCACTGAGTGTATATATCTTATACCATATCATATTCATCCAGACGGGAAATTCAGGTTCAAAACAGATTTAATACAGAAGAATTATCACAAAATAAATAAACCAAGAAAAATCATTGGAATCTTTAAAAAATAAAATGTGAAACATAAAAAAGGTGTTTAGTAGTTAAGGATGAATCATCATCATCATTACATATCAAGCCTATGATGTGACATACCGTGTTTAATTAAAACACTAGACAAGGACAACATATAAGATATTTCCTTAATTTCTTGAAGTCCATGATCAGATTAGATTGAAGAGATTGATCACCACAAAAATACAGAAAAACCTAAAGCAGAAGACCTGATGAGACATTCAGGATAATGTCTTGTACAGGGGCTAGAGGTCAGAGGTTAAAGTGTTGCCTTTCTCTGTGCGCTCCAGACTGATCCCAACATTGTAACTATAAAACCCTAATCATCAATTATTTACCATTATTGTGTCTGTCAATAATGGTACACTATAATTTACAACACATAAAAATAACTATCTATCTCTATGTAAAATAACAGACAGCAGCATGACAGAACAGAATAGAAGAGACCTGTGGCCGTTCCACATTCAAACCCTCAAACCCTCGTCCCAATTGACACGTTATTCTCTACAAAGTGCACTGCTTTAGTTATATATGAAAACTGCTTTAAGTGGTTATACAGGAAAACTGCTTTAAGTGGTTATACAGGAAAACTGCTTTAAGTAGTTATACAGGAAAACTGCTTTAAGTGGTTATACAGGAAAACTGCTTTATTATACAGGAAAACTGCTTTAAGTGGTTATACAGGAAAACTGCTTTATTATACAGGAAAACTGCTTTAAGTGGTTATACAGGAAAACTGCTTTATTATACAGGAAAACTGCTTTAAGTGGTTATACAGGAAAACTGCTTTAAGTAGTTATACAGGAAAACTGCTTTAAGTAGTTATACAGGAAAACTGCTTTAAGTAGTTATACAGGAAAACTGCTTTAAGTAGTTATACAGGAAAACTGCTTTAAGTGGTTATACAGGAAAACTGCTTTAAGTGGTTATACAGGAAAACTGCTTTATTATACAGGAAAACTGCTTTAAGTGGTTATACAGGAAAACTGCTTTATTATACAGGAAAACTGCTTTAAGTGGTTATACAGGAAAACTGCTTTATTATACAGGAAAACTGCTTTAAGTGGTTATACAGGAAAACTGCTTTATTATACAGGAAAACTGCTTTAAGTGGTTATACAGGAAAACTGCTTTAAGTAGTTATACAGGAAAACTGCTTTAAGTAGTTATACAGGAAAACTGCTTTAAGTGGTTATACAGGAAAACTGCTTTAAGTGGTTATACAGGAAAACTGCTTTATTATACAGGAAAACTGCTTTAAGTGGTTATACAGGAAAACTGCTTTATTATACAGGAAAACTGCTTTAAGTGTTTGGTTTACCTTTATTTTACTAGGCAAGTCAGTTAAGTTCTTATTTTCAATGACAGCCTAGGAACAGTGGGTTAACTGCCTGTTCAGGGGCAGAATAACAGATTTGCACCTTGTCAGCTCAGGGATTTGAACTTGCAGCCTTTCGGTTACTAGTCCAACACTCTAACCACTAGGGTACCCTGCCGCCCCAGTGTATTATACAGGAAAACTGCTTTAAGTAGTTATACAGGGAAACTGCTTTAAGTAGTTATACAGGGAAACTGCTTTAAGTAGTTATACAGGAAAACTGCTTTAAGTGGTTATCCACTTAAAGCCGTCTTCCTGTATAACCACTTAAAGCAGTTTTCCTGTATAACTACTTAAAGCAGTTGTCCCTGTATAACAACTCAAAGCAGTTTTCATGTATAATTAAAGCAGTTTTCCTGTATAAACAGGAAAACGGGTCCCATTTGGGACACACATTATTAACCTTGAGGAAAATGTAGTACCATTATTTTAGGAACACAGCTGAATGCATAATCAGACCTAGCCATAGTTCTCCCATATTAAACCAAAATTTATAAAACCTAACCATAGATCTCCCATATTAAACCATATATTTATAAAACCTAATCATAGATCTCACATATTAAACCATTTCTTTATAAAACCTAGTCATAGGTCTCACATATTAAACCATATCTTTATAAAACCTAATCAAAGATCTCACATATTAAACCATATCTTTATGAAGCTCCGCTGGTTGATCAGGTGAAAATAAAATAAAATAACCAGAGAATAAATAGCAGTGATGGATGAATAGATGACTGGTGGTAGTTGGTCTCCATGGTGGCTGGTGGGGGATAGCGCCGACAGAGATGGCCGCCTCGCTTCACGTTCTTAGGAAGCTATGCAGTATTTTGTTTTTTTATGGATTACTTCTAACATTGTTACCCCGGGAAATATTAAGTTTTATTACATACAACCGGGAGGAACTATTGGATATAAGAGCAACGTCAACTTACCAACATTACGACCAGGAATACGACTTTCCCGAAGCGGATCCTCTGTTTGGTCCACCAACCAGGACAATAGACTGGATCCCAGCCGATGACTCAAAACAACGGTGGCGCAGGAGAAGGGGGAAACGCGGCGGTCTTCTGGTCAGGCTCCGTAGACGGGCACATCGCGCACCTCTCCCAAGTATTCTACTTGCCAATGTCCAGTCTCTGGACAACAAGGTAGACGAAATACGAGCAAGAGTTTCCTTCCAGAGAGACATCGGCGACTGCAACGTTCTTTGCTTCACGGAAACATGGCTCACTCAGGACACGTTATCTGAGTCGGTACAGCCACCTGGTTTCTCCACGCATCGCGCGGACAGAAACAAACATCTATCTGGTAAGAAGAAGAAGGGGGTGTGTGTCTTATGATTAACAAGTTGTGGTGTGATCATAACAACATACAGGAACTCAAGTCCTTTTGTTCACCTGACATAGAATTCCTTACAATCAAATGCCGACCGCATTATCTACCAAGAGAATTCTCCTCGATTATAATCACAGCCGTGTACATCCCCCCTCAAGCTGACACATCGACGGCACTGAAAGAAATCCATTGGACTCTATGTAAACTAGAAACCACATATCCTGAGGCTGCATTTATTGTGGCTGGGGATTTTAATAAGGCTAATCTGAAAACAAGGCTCCCGAAATTTTACCAGCATATCGATTGTGCCACCAGGGCTGGTAAAATCCTGGATCATTGTTATTCTAATTTCCGTGATGCATACAAGGTTATTCACCGCCCTCCTTTCGGCAAGTCTGACCATGCCTCCATTTTGTTGCTCCCAGCCTACAGACAGAAACTAAAACAGGAATCGCCCGTTCTCAGGTCTGTTCAACGCTGGTCCAACCAATCTGATTCCACGCTGCAAGATTGCTTCGAGCACGTGGACTGGGATATGTTCCGGATAGAATCAGACAACAACATTGATGTATACGCTGATTCGTTGAGCGAGTTTATTAGCAAGTGCATCGGTGATGTTGTACCCAAACTGAAAGAGCGAACCACTGCTTTTAACCAGGGTAAGGCGACCGGAAACATGACTGAATACAAACAGTGTAGCTATTCCCTCCGCAAGGCAATCAAAAAAGCTAAGCGTCAATATAGAGACAAGGTAGAGTCACAATTCAACGGC
This sequence comes from Brachymystax lenok tsinlingensis, assembly GCA_030435695.1. NCBI lineage: Eukaryota > Metazoa > Chordata > Actinopteri > Salmoniformes > Salmonidae > Brachymystax > Brachymystax lenok. The sequence continues at coordinate 52,627,650 of CM059792.1, forward strand.
TCAGACACAAGAGGAATGTGGCAGGGTCTACAGTCAATCACGGACTACAAAAAGAAAACCAGCCCCGTTGCGGACCATGACGTCCTGCTCCCAGACAAACTAAACAACTTCTTTGCTCGCTTTGAGGACAATACAGTGCCACCGACATGGCCCGCTACCAAAACCTGCAGGCTCACCTTCACCGCATGCGCAGACCAGCTGGCTGGTGTGTTTACGGACATATTCAATCAGTCCCTATCCCAGTCTGCTGTTCCCACATGCTTCAAGAGGGCCACCATTGTTCCTGTTCCCAAGAAAGCTAAGGTGACTGAGCTAAATGACTATCGCCCCGTAGCACTCACTTCCGTCATCATGAAGTGCTTTGAGAGATTAGTCAAGGATCATATCACCTCCATCCTGCCAGACACCCTGGACCCACTCCAATTTGCTTACCGTCCCAATAGGTCCACAGACGACGCAATCGCAATCACACTGCATACTGCCCTAACCCATCTGGACAAGAGAAATACCTATGTTAGAATGCTGTTCATCGACTACAGCTCAGCATTTAACACCATAGTACCCTCCAAGCTCGTCATTAAGCTCGAGACCCTAGGTCTCGACCCAGCCCTGTGCAACTGGGTCCTGGACTTCCTGACGGGCCGGCCCCAGGTGGTGAGGGTAGGACACCTACACCACCCGATGTCACAGGAAGGCCAAAAAGATCATCAAGGACAACAACCACCCGAGCCACTGCCTGTTCACCCCGTTATCATCCAGAAGGCGAGGTCAGTACAGGTGCATCAAAGCTGGGACCGAGAGACTGAAAAACAGCTTCTATCTCAAGGCCATCAGACTGTTAAACAGCCATCACTAACAGGAGCATCACAACTTTCATTTCCGGTCACAACTAGTAGACTTGTTTACGTGCTGCTGTGCGTTTTGTTGCTAACCTAACTTTGCTACCTGACAGTTTTACGGTTTTTACTTTGTAATTACCGTTTATTTTTCATTCAACTTTTTCACTCGGACGCTTTATCTGGGCGTGTTTCGTCAGGACCTCCACCAACCGAAGCTAAGTAGTAACATTAACATCATGCCTTCTAATTGCAGTCGCTGTACTCATAACATACAGGAGAACGGTCGGCTTAAGGCGAGGATAGCTGTGCTGCAAGCCCAGCTTCAGACGCAATCGTTAGGCAAGGGAAATGTAAGTGTAGGAAAGGATGAAACAGCGTCTGTGCCACCAGTAAGTACAGATAGTCGTAGAAATCCCTCGCACAGTCCCCGCAGCCGGACAATTTTCTCACGGCTTCTGGAAGGAAATGCTGGAGCAATGCTCAACCGGTGTCGCTCATTCAGCCGACAGAAACTTTCAACCGGTTTTCCCCATTAAGCAGCGGGTCGGAGTCAGAGGCCGAGCCTTCTCTGGTCTCTACTCCTCCCGTTACGGGGTCTGAGATGCCGAGGCCTCCCACCATTAGCACTGACAAATTGAAAACTCTAGTCATTGGCGACTCCATTACTCGCAGTATTAGACTTGAAGCGAATCACCCAGCGATCATACACTGTTTACCAGGGGCAGGGCTACCGGCGTTAAGGCTAACCTGAAGATGGTGCTGGCTAAGGCTAAATCTGGCGAGTGTAGAGAGTATAGAGATATTGTTATCCACGTCGGCACCAACGATGTTAGGATGAAACAGTCAGAGGTCACAAAGCGCAACATAGCTTCAGCGTGTAAATCAGCTAGAAAGATGTGTCGGCATCGAGTAATTGTCTCTGGCCCTCCCAGTTAGGGGAGTGATGAGCTCTACAGCAGAGTCTCACAACTCAATCGCTGGTTGAAAACTGTTTTCTGCCCCACACAAAAGATAGAATTTGTAGATAATTGGCCCTCTTTCTGGGACTCACCCACAAACAGGACCAAGCCTGGCCTGTTGAGGAGTGACGGACTCCATCCTAGCTGGAGGGGTGCTCTCATCTTATCGACGAACATAGACAGGGCTCTAACTCCTCTAGCTTCACAATGAGATAGGGTGCAGGCCAGGCAGCAGGCTGTTAGCCAGCCTGCCAGCTTAGTGGAGTCTGCCACTAGCACAGTTAGTGTAGTCAGCTCAGCTATCTCTATTGAGACTGTGTCTGTGCCTCGACCTAGGTTGGGCAAAACTAAACATGGCGGTGTTCGCCTTAGCAATCTCACTAGAATAAAGACCTCCTCCATTGCTGCCATTATTGAAAGAGATTGTGATACCTCACATCTCAAAATGGGGCTACTCAATGTTAGATCCCTCACTTCCAAGGCAGTTCTAGTCAATGAACTAATCACTGATCATAATCTTGATGTGATTGGCCTGACTGAAACATGGCTTAAGCCTGATGAATTTATTGTGTTAAATGAGGCCTCACCTCCTGGTTACACTAGTGACCATATCCCCAGCATCCCGCAAAGGCGGAGGTGTTGCTAACATTTACAATAGCAAATTTCTATTTACAAAAAACAAAAACGACGTTTTCGTCTTTTGAGCTTCTAGTCATGAAATCTATGCAGCCTACTCAATCACTTTTTATAGCTACTGTTTACAGGCCTCCTGGGCCATATACAACATTCCTCACTGAGTTCCTGAATTCCTATCGGACCTTGTAGTCATGGCAGACAATATTCTAATTTTTGGTGACTTTAATATTCACATGGAAAAGTCCACAGACCCACTCCAAAAGGCTTTTGGAGCCATCATCGACTCTGTCGGTTTTGTTCAACATGTCTCCGGACCTACTCACTGCCACAGTCATACTCTGGACCTAGTTTTGTCCCGTGGAATAAATGTTGTGGATCTTAATGTTTTTCCTCATAATCCTGGACTATCGGACCACCATTTTATTACGTTTGAAATCGCAACAGATAATCTGCTCAGACCCCAACCAAGGATCATCAAAAGTCGTGCTATAAATTCTCAGACATCCCAAAGATTCCTAGATGCCCTTCCAGAATCCTTCCACCTACCCAAGGACGTCAGAGTACAAAAATCAGTTAACCACCTAACTGAGGAACTCAATGTAACCTTGCGCAATACCCTAGATGCAGTTGCACCCTAAAAACAAAAACATTTGCCAAAAAAACTAGCTCCCTGGTATACAGAAAATACCCGAGCTCTGAAGCAAGTTACCAGAAAATTGGAACGGAAATGGCGCCACACCAAACTGGAAGTCTTCCGACTAGCTTGGAAAGACAGTACCGTGCAGTATCGAAGAGCCCTCACTGCTGCTCGATCATCCTATTTTTCCAAGTTAATTGAGGAAAATAAGAATAATCCAAAGTTTCTTTTTGATACTGTCACAAAGCTAACTAAAAAGCAGCATTCCCCAAGAGAGGATGGCTTTCACTTTAGCAGTGATTCATTCATGAACTTCTTTGAGGAAAAGATCATGATCATTAGAAAGCAAATTACGGACTCCTCTTTAAATCTGCGTATTCCTCCAAAGCTCAGTTGTCCTGAGTCCACACAACTTTGCCAGGACATAAAATCAAGAGAGACACTCAAGTTTTTAGTACCATATCTCTTGACACATTGATGAAAATAATCATGGCCTCTAAACCTTCAAGCTGCATACTGGACCCTATTCCAACTAAACTACTGAAAGAGCTGCTTCCTGTGCTTGGCCCTCCTATGTTGAACATAATAAACAGCTCTCTATCTACCGGATGTGTACCAAACTCACTAAAAGTGGCAGTAATAAAGCCTCTCTTAAAAAGCCAAACCTTGACCCAGAAAATATAAAAAACTATCGGCCTATATCGAATCTTCCATTCCTCTCAAAAATTTTAGAAAAAGCTGTTGCGCAGCAACTCACTGCCTTCCTGAAGACAAACAATGTATACGAAACGCTTCAGTCTGGTTTTAGACCCCATCATAGCACTGAGACTGCACTTGTGAAGGTGGTAAATGACCTTTTAATGGCGTCAGACCGAGGCTCTGCAACTGTACTCATGCTCCTAGACCTTAGTGCTGCTTTTGATACCATCGATCACCACATTCTTTTGGAGAGATTGGAAACCCAAATTGGTCTACATGGACAAGTTTTGGCCTGGTTTAGATCTTATCTGTCGGAAAGATATCAGTTTGTCTCTGTGGATGGTTTGTCCTCTGACAAATCAACTGTAAATTTCTGGTGTTCCTCAAGGCTCTGTTTTGGGACCACTATTGTTTTCACTATATATTTTACCACTTGGTGATGTCATTCGAAACATAATGTTAACTTTCACTGCTATGCGGATGACACACAGCTGTACATTTCGATGAAACATGGTGAAGCCCCAAAATTGCCCTCCCTTGAAGCCTGTGTTTCAGACATAAGGAAGTGGATGGCAGAAAATTTTCTACTTTTAAACTCTGATAAAACAGAGATGCTAGTCCTAGGTCCCAAGAAACAAAGAGATCTTCTGTTGAATCTGACAATTAATCTTGATGGTTGTACAGTCGTCTCAAATAAAACTGTGAAGGACCTCGGCGTTACTCTGGACCCTGATCTCTCTTTTGACGAACATATCAAGACTGTTTCAAGGACAGCTTTTTCCATTTACGTAACATTGTAAAAATTAGAAACTTTCTGTCCAAAAATGATGCAGAAAAAGTTAATCCATGCATTTGTAACTTCTAGGTTAGACTACTGCAATGCTTTATTTTCCGGCTATCCGGATAAAGCACTAAATAAACTTCAGTTAGTGCTTAACACGGCTGCTAGAATCTTGACTAGAACCCCAAAATTTGATCATATTACTCCAGTACTAGCCTCTCTACACTGGCTTCCTGTTAAGGCAAGGGCTGATTTCAAGGTTTTACTGCTAACCTACAAAGCATTACATGGGCTTGCTCCTACCTATCTTTCTGATTTGGTCCTGCCGTACATACCTACACGCACGCTACGGTCACAAGACGCAGAGCCTCCTTACTGTCCCTAAAATTTCTAAGCAAACAGCTGGAGGCAGGGCTTTTTCCTATAGAGCTCCATTTTTATGGAATAGTCTGCCTATCCATGTGAGAGACGCAGACTCGGTCTCAACCTTTAAGTCTTTATTGAAGACTCATCTCTTCAGTAGGTCTTATGACTGAGTGTAGTCTGGCCCAGGAGTGTGAAGGTGAACGGAAAGGCACTGGAGCAACGAACCACCCTTGCTGTCTTTTGCCTGGCCGGTTCCCTCCACTGGGATTCTCTGCCTCTAACCCTATTACAGGGGCTGAGTCACTGGCTTCTGGTGCCGTGGCGGAGATCTTGTGGGCTATACTCGGCCTTGTCTCAGGATGGTAAGTTGGTGGTTGAAGATATCCCTCTAGTGGTGTGGGGCTGTGCTTCGGCAGAGTGGGTGGGGTTATATCCTGCCTGTTTGGCCCTGTCCGGGGTTTCGCCGGACGGGGCCACAGTGTCTCCCGACCCCTCCTGTCTCACCCCCAGTATTTATGCTGCAGTAGTTTATGTGTCGGGGTGCTAGGGTCCGTCTGTTATATCTGGAGTATTTCTTCTCTTATCTGGTGTCCTGTGAATTTAAGTATGCTCGCTCTAATTATCTCTCTCTTTCTTTTTCTTCTTCTCTCTCTCTCTCTCTCTCTCTCTCTCGGAGGACCTGAGCATTAGGACCATTCCTCAAGGCCTACCCGGATGTCCCGAGTCCACCTGGCCGTGCTGCTTCTCCAGTTACAACTGTTCTGCCTGTTTTATGAACATTTTAAAATCTTGTCCATGTTCTGTTATAATCTGCACCCGGCACAGCCAGAAGAGGACTGGCCACCCCTCACAGCCTGGTTCCTCTCTAGGTTTCTTCCTAGGTTTTGGCCTTCTAGGGAGTTTTTCCTAGCCACCGTGCTTTTACACCTGCATTGCTTGCTGTTTGGGGTTTTAGGCTGGGTTTCTGTACAGCACTCTGTGACATCAGCTGATGTAAGGGGGGCTTTATAAATAAATTTGATTTGATTTGATTTGATTTGATTGAGTGGCTGCTGCCAACATACTGACTTAAATCTCTAGCCACTTTAAATAATAGGAATTGGATGTAACATGTATCACTAGCCACCTTAACTATTTAGGGAGCGGCAGCCGAGGTGTCGGTTTTGGAGAGTCTGGCGTGCCCAAAGTAAAATACCTGCCACTCAGGCTATTGAAATCCATGTATAATAGCTCCTAGGTTGCAGTACCTATGGCTTCCACTAGATGTCAACAGTCTTTATACAGTGTTTGGAGGCTTTAGCACTGAGCAGATCTGAAAGGAAGAGGAAATAGTCAAGGGACCACAAATGTCAACAACGTTTCCCGGGCACGAGATTGTGAGCGCGCCCCACTTTATTTTCCTTTTATATCATTTATGATATAATCCGAGTGAAATATGTACATACTCGTATTCATTCCTTTACACTGTGTGTATAAGGTAGTTGTCGTGAAATTGTTAGATTACTTGTTAGATACTACTGCATGGTCGGAACTAGAAGCACAAGCATTTCGCTTCACTCACATTAACATCTGCTAACCATGTGTATGTGACATTATTTTTTTTTTTTTATCAGATAGTTACCAACTCTAGAACACCTCCCACCATGTCTGTCACCATGGTTACCAGCCCTAGAACACCTCCCCCTGTAAGGACAGACGCTGGGAGACAAGTACAGGGAGTGAACATTTAATGGATAACAGACAAGAAACAAACAAGGACAGCGTCTGGACAGGGGAAAACATAGCAACAATAATGCTGACACGGGGAACAAACTGAGGAGCAGACAGATATAGAGGGGCAATCAACAAATTAATGGAGTCCAGGTGAGTCCAATATTGTGCAGATGCGCGTAATGATGGTGACCGTTGTGCGTAATGGTGGGCCGCCTGGTTCAGGTGTGACACCCCCATTGTCTGTCACCATGGTTACCAACTGTAGAACACCTTCCACCCTGTCTGTCACCATGGTCCTCAACCCTAGAACACCCCCCCATCCTGTCTGTCACCATGGTTACCAACCCTAGAACACCTCCAACTGTCCTTCACCATGGTTACCAACTGTCGAACACCACCCATCCTGTCTGTCACCATGGTTACCAACCCTGAACACCTCCCGGAGAGGAGAGGAGAGGAGAGGAGAGGAGAGGAGAGGAGAAGAGAAGAGGAGAGGAGAAGAGGTGGTGGGGCTGATGAACCTTTCCTTTCACAGTCTCTCCCTCTCTCTCTCTCTCTCTTCTTCTTGCTCTTATTCAGTCCTTAGTGTCTGTCCAAGGTAGTATGTTTTCCTGACAAGAGGATAAGTTCTAACATGGGTCTCTTCAAAAGTGTGTGTGTGTGTACGTATGTGTGTATATGTGTCCTCAGACTGCAGATTTAAAGTAGAGCAACACTCCTCTCCCCCCCATCTCCTCCCTCTCTCCACTCTCTAGACGAAAGCTTCAGGTTTGCTGGACCCGTTGATCTTGAGGTATATCTTGGAGTCCTGGTCTCTGTCCTGTATCCGGCGGTGCAGTGTGCGTCTGAAACACACCAGGTACAGAGGCAGCAGGAAGCCCAGCATACTGACCCCCAACAGGCCTACATTCACCTAGAGCACCATGGGAAATAGAGTTCACTTTAGTTACAATAAGACTTTCGGACCACAATCTTATGACATTCGCCCAAAGCAACAAATCATTTGCTTATACACCCCAACCAAAGATTATCAAAAGCCTTGCTATAAATTCTTGGACAACCCAAATATTCCTAGATGCCCTTCCAGACTCCCTCCACCTACCCAAGGACGTCGGAGTACGAAAATCAGTTAACCACCTAACCGAGGATCTAAACGTACCCTTGCATAATACCTAGATGCAGTCGCACCTCTAAAAATTGTCACAAGAAACTTGCTCCCTAGTCTACAGAAAATACCCGAGCCCTGAAGCACGCTTCCAGAATCATTTTACGAAAATGGCGCTCCACCAAATTGGAAGTCTTCCGACTAGCTTAGAAAGAGACTACCATGCAATATCAAAAATACCTCACTGCCTACATTTGAAACCTGATTGAGGAGAATGAAAACAATCCAACATTTATTTTTGATACTGTCACAAAGCTAAAAAGCAGCATTCCTAGACCTTAGTGCTGCTTTTGATACCATCGATCACCACATTCTTTTGGAGAGATTGGAAACCCAAATTGGTCTACATGGACAAGTTCTGGCCTGGTTTAGATCTTATCTGTCGGAAAGATATCAGTTTGTCTCTGTGGATGGTTTGTCCTCTGACAAATCAACTGTAAATTTCGGTGTTCCTCAAGGCTCTGTTTTGGGACCACTATTGTTTTCACTATATATTTTACCAGTTGGTGATGTCATTCGGAAACATAATGTTAACTTTCACTGCTATGCGGATGACACACAGCTGTACATTTCGATGAAACATGGTGAAGCCCCAAAATTGCCCTCCCTGGAAGCCTGTGTTTCAGACATAAGGAAGTGGATGGCGGAAAATGTTCTACTTTTAAACTCTGACAAAACAGAGATGCTAGTCCTAGGTCCCAAGAAACAAAGAGATCTTCTGTTGAATCTGACAATTAATCTTGATGGTTGTACAGTCGTCTCAAATAAAACTGTGAAGGACCTCGGCGTTACTCTGGACCCTGATCTCTCTTTTGACGAACATATCAAGACTGTTTCAAGGACAGCTTTTTTCCATTTACGTAACATTGTAAAAATCAGAAACTTTCTGTCCAAAAATGATGCAGAAAAAGTTAATCCATGCATTTGTAACTTCTAGGTTAGACTACTGCAATGCTTTATTTTCCGGCTATCCGGATAAAGCACTAAATAAACTTCAGTTAGTGCTTAACACGGCTGCTAGAATCTTGACTAGAACCCCAAAATTTGATCATATTACTCCAGTACTAGCCTCTCTACACTGGCTTCCTGTTAAGGCAAGGGCTGATTTCAAGGTTTTACTGCTAACCTACAAAGCATTACATGGGCTTGCTCCTACCTATCTTTCTGATTTGGTCCTGCCGTACATACCTACACGTACGCTACGGTCACAAGACGCAGGCCTCCTTACTGTCCCTAGAATTTCTAAGCAAACAGCTGGAGGCAGGGCTTTTTCCTATAGAGCTCAATTTTTATGGAATAGTCTGCCTATCCATGTGAGAGACGCAGACTCGGTCTCAACCTTTAAGTCTTTATTGAAGACTCATCTCTTCAGTAGGTCCTATGACTGAGTGTAGTCTGGCCCAGGAGTGTGAAGGTGAACGGAAAGGCACTGGAGCAACGAACCACCCTTGCTGTCTTTGCCTGGCCGGTTCCCCTCCACTGGGATTCTCTGCCTCTAACCCTATTACAGGGGCTGAGTCACTGGCTTCTGGTGCCGTGGCGGAGATCTTGTGGGCTATACTCGGCCTTGTCTCAGGATGGTAAGTTGGTGGTTGAAGATATCCCTCTAGTGGTGTGGGGCTGTGCTTCGGCAAAGTGGGTGGGGTTATATCCTGCCTGTTTGGCCCTGTCCGGGTTTCGTCGGACAGGGCCACAGTGTCTCCCGACCCCTCCTGTCTCAGCCCCAGTATTTATGCTGCAGTAGTTTATGTGTCGGGGGGCTAGGGTCCGTCTGTTATATCTGGAGTATTTCTTCTCTTATCTGGTGTCCTGTGCGAATTTAAGTATGCTCTCTCTAATTATCTCTCTCTCTCTCGGAGGACCTGAGCATTAGGACCATTCCTCAAGGCCTACCTGGCCTGATGACTCCTTGATGTCCCGAGTCCACCTGGCCGTGCTGCTTCTCCAGTTTCAACTGTTCTGCCTGTTTTATGAACATTTTAAAATCTTGTCCATGTTCTGTTATAATCTGCACCCGGCACAGCCAGAAGAGGACTGGCCACCCCTCACAGCCTGGTTCCTCTCTAGGTTTCTTCCTAGGTTTTGGCCTTCTAGGGAGTTTTTCCTAGCCACCGTGCTTTTACACCTGCATTGCTTGCTGTTTGGGGTTTTAGGCTGGGTTTCTGTACAGCACTCTGTGACATCAGCTGATGTAAGGGGGGCTTTATAAATACATTTGATTTGATTTGATTCCCCAAGTGAGGATGGCCTTCACTTCAGCAGTGATGAATTCATGAACTTCTTCGACAAAATGATCATGATCATTAGAAAACAAATTCTTCTCTTTAAATATGCAGACTCCTCTTTGAATATGTGTATTTCTCCAAAACTCAGTTGTCCTGAGTCTGCACTGTCTCGGATCAATTGAGAGACTCAAGTTTTTTAATCCTGTTTCTCTTGACACATTCACGAAAATGGTCATGAACTCTAAACCTCCCAGCTGTCTACTGGACCTTATTCCAACTAAACTACTGAAAGACCTACTTCCTGTGCTTGGTCCTCCTATGTTGAACATATCCTCTGGATGTGTACCAAACTCACAACCAGAGGATGTTACAGGAATAAAGCCTCTTGATCCGGTAAAAAAAAAAAAATGTTGAAAAAGCTGTTGCTCAGCAACTCTCCGCCTGCCTGAAGACTGGTTTTAGACACCATCATAGCACTGAGTCTGCACTCGTGAAGGTGGTAAATGACCTGTGAATGGAGTCAGACCACGGCTCTGCATCTGTCCTCGTGCTCCTAGACCTTAGTGCTGCTTTTGACACTATCGATCACCACATTCTCTTGGAGAGATTAGAAACCCTAATTGGTCTACATGGACAAGTTCTGGCCTGGTTTAGATCTTATCTGTCGGAAAGATATCAGTTCGTCTCTGTGGATGGTTTGTCTCCTTACAAATCAATTGTACATTTTGGCGTTCCTCAAGGTTCCATTCTAGGACCACTATTGTTTTCAATATATATGCTACCTCTTGGTGATGTCATTCAGAAACATTCGGCCATGTCCTCTTATATCATTCGTACATGTCCTCTTATAATCTCCACTGGCACAGCCAGAGGAGGACTGGCCACCCCTCAGAGTCTGTTACCTCTCCAGGTTTCTTCCTAGCTTCCTGCCTTTCTAGGGAGTTTTTCCTAGCCACTGTGACTCTACATCTGCATTGCTTGCTGTTTGGGGTTTAAGGCTGGGTTTCTGTACAGCACTCTGTGACAACGGCTGATGTAAAAAGGGCTTTATAAAGACATTTGATGGATTGTGTTCTGCATGTGTGTGTGCGCGCTTGAGTGCACTGCGTGTGTGTATCCTCACCCAGAGTGGGTCTCCCTTCAGAGGGCCCATCATGGCCATGAAGAGCGGCTGCTGGAACAGAGCAAACAGAGCAGACACCAGAGACTGCATCCCTGTCAGACTGCCAAACTGAGACGACGGGTACCTAGAGAGTGGGAAAGTGAGAGAATACAATCAATTCACAGTTTTCATGTAATACCAGTGCCAGTGCAGGTACTCACTCTCTCTCTCTCTCTCCATCGTTCTCTCTCTCTCTCTCTCTCTCTCTCTCTCTCTCTCTCTCTCTCTCTCTCTCTCTCTCTCTCTCTCTCTCTCATTATTGTTACCTAGGTGGGTCTCTCTCTCTCTCTCACTCACTCACACACACCCTCCCAGGGTGATGCCAGTACTCACACAGCAGCGTAGAGACCTCCGGTTGCAGAGTGGATGAACCCTCTCACAACAGTGTGGAGGACAAATGACAGGATCTGGGGAGAGGAGGAACACATCAGATGACAATTCAGTCAGTCACCAGCTCTGCAGGAGGGCCTAGGGCAAGGGACCTAAAACATTTTCCTATTGTTGTTGTGTTAACCCTTAATATGATTCATCATGTTGTTGTGGTCCTGAATATGATTCATAATGTTGTTGTGGCCCTGAATATGATTCATAATGTTGTTGTGGCCCTGAATATGATTCATAATGTTGTTGTAGCCCTGAATATGATTCATAATGTTGTTGTGGCCCTGAATATGATTCATAATGTTGTTGTGGCCCTGAATATGATTCATAATGTTGTGTTAGCCCTGAATATGATTCATAATGTTGTTGAAGCCCTGAATATGATTCATAATGTTGTTGTAGCCACGAATATGATTCATAATGTTGTTGTGGCCCTGAATATGATTCATAATGTGGTTGAAGCCCTGAATATGATTCATAATGTTGTGTTAGCACTGTATATGATTCATAATGTTGTTGTGGTCCTGAATATGAGTCATAATGTTGTGTTAGCCCTGAATATGATTCATAATGTTGTTGAAGCCCTGAACATGATTCATAATGTTGTGTTAGCCCTGAATATGAGTCATAATGTTGTGTTAGCCCTGAATATGATTAAACTATAAGGCTTGTTTTTGTAGCCCTGAATATGATTCGTAAGGCTTGTTGTTGTAGCCCTGGATATGATTCAACTATAAGGCTTGTTGTTGTAGCCCTGGATATGATTCAACTATAAGGCTTGTGTTGTAGCCCTGGATATGATTCATAAGGCTTGTTGTTGTAGCCCTGAATATGATTCATAAGGCTTGATGATTAATTGACAAGTTGAAACAGGTGTACTAGCTCTGGAATGACTGGGGGTCCCTGAGAAGAGTTTTGAAAATTCCTGGCCAAGGGTGCTAGGGTATAAGGTGCTATGTTATAAGGTGCTAGGGTATAATGTTCTTGAGCAGGTATTCCCAAACCGGGGTATGCAATGACATCGGAGGTACGCCAAATAAAAAAATGTGATTCACATTTTTTTTTTTATATAATATTATTTATTTATTTTTACTGATTTTTTCTTCACATTTTTAAACAGTCCGTTTATATTTTCCAACGGGGCTATACATTTGGGTGAGGTTTTTTTCTCGCCTGAGTAGCCTCGTTTCACAGCCAAAAATACAATTAAACCATCTGGTGTTCATAGAAATAAAATCACAATGTCAAATACAGGTAGCCTATTCAAATAATTTCAATCCAATCACATTAACCGTTACTCTCTGGCGGGAATTCCACTAACGGTCCGTTTGTAGCCAAACGTAGCTGCTGCTCATGTTGGTATCTGTACTGATGGCGCAAAAGCCATGACAGGAAGACATAGCCGAGTGGTAACACGTGTGCAAGCAGTTGCTCCCGATGCCACTTGGGTACACTGCAGCATCCACAGAGAGGCTCTTGCTGCCAAGGGAATGCCTGACAGCTTGAAAGATGTTTTGGACACTACAGTGAAAATGATTAACTTTGTTAAAGCAAGGCCCCTGAACTCTCGTGTGTTTTCTGAACTATGCAATGATATGGGCAGCGACCATGTAAGGTTTTTACAACATACAGAAGTGCGCTGGTTAACAAGGGGCAAAGTATTCACACGCTTTTTTGAATTGAGAGACGAGCTTAAAGTTTTCTTTACTGACCATAATTTTCACTTGTCTGACCGCTTGCATGATGACGAGTTTCTCACACGACTGGCCTATCTGGGTGATGTTTTCTCTCGCCTGAATGATCTGAATCTAGGATTACAGGGACTCTCCGCAATTATATTCAATGTGCGGGACAAAATTGAGGCTATGATTAAGACATTGGAGCTCTTCTCTGTCTGCGTTAACAAGGACAACACACAGGTCTTTCCATCATTGTGTGATTTTTTGTGTGAAAATGAACTCAAGTTTACGGACAATGTCAAATGTGATATAGCGATGCACCTGATTGAGTTGGGTGCGCAATTACACAAACAACTGGATTCGTTATCCCTTTCATGCCCTGCAGTCCACTTACCGACATCTGAACAAGAGAGCCTCATCGAAATTGCAACAAGCGGTTCTATAAAAATATAATTTAATCCGAAGCCACTGCCAGATTTCTGGATAGGGCTGCACTCAGAGTATCCTGCCTTGGCAAATCGCGCTGTTAAGACACTGATGCCCTTTGCAACCACGTACCTATGTGAGAGTGGATTCTCGGCCCTCACTAGCATGAAAACTAAATACAGGCACAGACTGTGTGTGGGAAATGATTTAAGACTGAGACTCTCTCCAATACAACCCAACATTGCAGAGTTATGTGCATCCTTTCAAGCACACAATTCTCATTAACCTGTGGTGAGTTATTTTCGATGAACAAATAAGGTTTTATATTTAAGATGGTTAATTAAAGAGCAAAATGACTGATTATTATTCTATTATTATTTGTGCCCGGGTCCTATAAGAGCTCTTTGTCACTTCCCACAAGCCGGGCTGTGACAAAAACTCAACTCATTCTTATGTGTAATAAATGTATTGTATAGTGTGTGTGTGGCAGGCTTACAATGATGGCAAAAAACAACACTTGAGAGTGCGCTGACCCTGGTGCTAGAGGGGGTACGCAGCTGGAGGTTGAATGTTTGAAGGGGTACAGGACTATAAAAAGTTTGGGAACCACTGTTCTAGGGTATAAGGTACTAGGGTATAAAGTGCTAGGGTATAAGGTGCTAGGGTATAAAGTGCTAGGGTATAAGGTGCTAGGGTATAAGGTGCTAGGGTATAAAGTACTAGGGTATAAAGTGCTAGGGTATAAGGTGCTAGGGTATAAGGTGCTAGGGTATAAGGTGCTAGGGTATAAAGTGCTAGGGTATAAGGTGCTAGGGTATAAAGTGCTAGGGTATAAGGTGCTAGGGTATAAGGTACTAGGGTATAAGGTGCTAGGGTATAAAGTGCTAGGGTATAAGGTGCTAGGGTATAAGGTGCTAGGGTATAAGGTGCTAGGGTATAAGGTACTAGGGTATAAAGTGCTAGGATATAAAGTGCTAGGGTATAAGGTGCTAGGGTATAAGGTGCTAGGGTATAAGGTGCTAGGGTATAAAGTGCTAGGGTATAAGGTACTAGGGTATAAAGTGCTAGGGTATAAGGTGCTAGGGTATAAGGTGCTAGGGTATAAGGTACTAGGGTATAAAGTGCTAGGGTATAAGGTGCTAGGGTATAAGGTACTAGGGTATAAAGTGCTAGGGTATAAGGTGCTAGGGTATAAGGTGCTAGGTTATAAGGTGCTAGGGTATAAGGTGCTAGGGTATAAGGTGCTAGGGTATAAAGTGCTAGGGTATAAAGTGCTAGGGTATAAGGTTCAGGGTATAAAGTGCTAGGGTATAAAGTGCTAGGGTATAAGGTGCTAGGGTATAAGGTTCAGGGTATAAAGTGCTAGGGTATAAAGTGCTAGGGTATAAGGTGCTAGGGTATAAGGTGCTAGGGTATAAGGTTCAGGGTATAAAGATTTTGCTCTTTTGAAGTTGACCTCTTTAGTGACTGTATCCACAACATGTCTCATTTTCAGAACACATTGACAGAGCCCCTCCTGATGAATAATGCAATGCAGGAGAATATTTTCTGACCTGGGTTCAGCTCAGCTACTAGATCTTGTATCCTTTTCAAAAGGCCAATGTTTGGGCACCCATCAGTGGTCACACTGGATAACTTTTAAAACTCAGTCCCAGCTTTGCCGCACACTTATTAACCTCCTCCAATACATCTTTCCCTGTGGTTGTGCTCTTCACTGACTGCACTGAAGCAAGTTCCTCGGTCATTTCAAAGTCTGGGCCTATGCCTCTTAAGAATATCACTGCTCTCATCCTGGGCCAAGGAGAAATAGGTGAAATCCTCTGCCTTGTCTTTCATCTACTGTTCCATATTCTCTGCGATGTCCTCAACACGCCGTGTCACTGTTCCGTCCTGACAGGGAAACATTTTCAAACAGCTCTTTCTTGTCGGGGCAAAGTATTGCTGCAGAGTCAATTAAACATTCTTTGATGAATTCACACTCAGCTAATGGCTTGCTGTGTTTAGCAGTTTTGTGGGACAGTACATAGCTAGCTCTCGCAATTCTGTTTGCTGAATGCAGTGTTGTGAAAAGTCCTGGCTGCTTTTGCAACTGAGAAAGCAACTCTTTCGATGCACTTGTCCTCTGCTCAGAAGACATATTCCTATATTTCTCTGCATGCTTCGTCAGGAAGTGTCGGGACAAGTTGTAGTCTTTCAAGACAGCGATGCTCTCTTTGCACACTAAGCACACAGCTTTCCCTGATACCTCAATAAAGAAATAATTCGATGTCCACTCTTGCTGGAACATGTCTACTTTCCTTTTCTTTGGAAAAACTCATTTTTGCGCAATTTCTAGCTAGCTACTATTTGTAACTGTGCCGTGTGTCAGCCTGTCAGTCACTGTCTGTCCTCGTGCAGTTGTTATTTATAAGTGCCTTCAAAATAAATGTCCCACAAGCGGTGGGAGTTAAATCATTACACAAAAGCGATTATTCATTGGGCTTTTAATTTGAATAACAAATACAATTTTCAAAACTTTGCTATCGCAAATTCTTGATGTGATCGGAGCATGATTCCACGGGCCGTATTGAATCAGGTCGCGGGCCGCATATGGCCCCCGGGCAGGCCTTTGCCCAGGCCTGGTGTAGGGGCTAGGGTGTGATGCTGTCCGCTATAGGGAGTAGTGGTGGTGTCTAGCTGTAGTTCCACTTGAAGGCCTATAGGTGGCGACAGAGCACCACTCACATCTCATTCCTACATCAGCTGTCACCAATTTTGGTCTTGGACAGCTACTGCTGACTGGCCAGGAGAAGGTGAGGAGGCGGGGACTAGTTTGAGTGATAGCTGGATGGATCCCTTACCTGCAGTGGGAGGTTGGGCACCAGGCAGGTGATGCCGAATCCCACCAATAGGACGTTGGTCAGGATGAACGCTCGCATTGCATTGGTCACCTTCTGAATCTGTCTGTCTCTGGGCTTGGCCTTGAGCTGGTCCCTGAGGAGGTTAGCGTTAGAGAGGGCAGAGGAGGTCCGATCCTATTCCCAACATCCCATCACACAGACATCATGCTATCAAGAGGTCACCGCTCATCAACCCTTAAGCCCTGGGCACTCTTATTTTTCCTCTCAGGTCTCCATAGAGGGCTACTTGCTAGTAACTTACTATGCTGGCTGGCTATACTACAGCACTTACTATGCTGGCTGGCTATACTACAGCACTTACTATGCTGGCTGGCTATACTACAGCACTTGTTTGATCATTTTAATGAAATGAAAGCACTTTGGGATGTAAGGATGTAAGGTATAGGTGTAGGGTCTAGGGGTTAGGATGTAAGGTATAGGTGTAGGGTCTAGGGGTTTGGATGTAAGGTATAGGTGTAGGGTCTAGGGGTTAGGATGTAAGGTATAGGTGTAGGGGCTAGGGGTTAGGATGTAAGGTATAGGTGTAGGGGCTAGGGGTTAGGATGTAAGGTATAGGTGTAGGGTCTAGGGGTTAGGATGTAAGGTATAGGTGTAGGGGCTAGGGGTTAGGATGTAAGGTATAGGTGTAGGGGCTAGGGTTAGGATGTAAGGTATAGGTGTAGGGGCTAGGGTTAGGATGTAAGGTATAGGTGTAGGGGCTAGGGGTTAGGATGTAAGGTGTAGGTATAGGTGTAGGGTCTAGGGGTTAGGATGTAAGGTATAGGTGTAGGGTCTAGGGGTTAGGATGTAAGGTATAGGTGTAGGGTCTAGGGGCTAGGATGTAAGGTATAGGTGTAGGGGCTAGGGGTTAGGATGTAAGGTATAGGTGTAGGGTCTAGGGGTTAGGATGTAAGGTATAGGTATAGGGTCTAGGGGTTAGGATGTAAGGTATAGGTGTAGGGTCTAGGGGTTAGGATGTAAGGTATAGGTGTAGGGTCTAGGGGTTAGGATGTAAGGTATAGGTCTAGGGTCTAGGGGTTAGGATGTAAGGTATAGGTGTAGGGTCTAGGGGTTAGGATGTAAGGTATAGGTGTAGGGGCTAGGGGTTAGGATGTAAGGTATAGGTGTAGGGTCTAGGGGTTAGGATGTAAGGTGTAGGTGACATAGTAACTTACTTGCTGCCCGGTTCCTCCTCCCCCTCTGCATCTTCACAGTCCTTCAGCTTCCAGTCCATAATCTGACCAATCACTGGAGTCGTCATCAGACATAGTAGCTGCAGCATGCCGAAGATAGAGGAGTACAAACTGACTGTGGAGAGAGAGAGAGAGAGAGAGAGACAGAGAGAGAGAGAGAGAGAGAGAGAGAGAGAGAGAGAGAGACAGAGAGAGAGAGAGAGAGAGAGACAGAGAGAGAGAGACAGAGAGAGAGAGAGAGAGAGACAGGGAGAGAGAGAGAGAGAGAGAGAGAGACAGAGAGAGAGAGAGAGACAGAGAGAGAGAGAGAGACAACAGAGTATTAGCCAGTCTAATAAATAACTATTCCATGTTAATCCATAGAGTGTCTCTGGGTTTTAGCATTAATGACTACGGTAGTAAGTTAATGAGTAGTAGATCTGGTAACTGATGATAGGCTAGCAGCTACCTAGTACTGGTTTAGCTCAGGGCAGGGACAGTCAAGGACTGGGCTAGGTTGGGGGAGAACATAGAGAATATAGAGGTCTCTAGTGGCAAAAAGGACATATTAGCATAGGCAGCGCCATTGAGGGCTTCCACAATTTTCATGTGGTCAACAGGGTGAGACTTCCAACTTCATTGGCTGATCCCTCCTGGTGACTCTGTTGAAGTCATGTCCAACCGGGTCATCAAGAGGGAACAGCCAATCGTGAAAAATAAAATTGACAACTTCATAATGGTCGATAGCCTCAATGGCGCTACCCAGGCTGTCACAAACGCTATAATGGCACAGATACAAAGATGTCCTCTATCTATGTCTATGGGGGAGAAGTACAGCAACAACACAGTTAACAGAGGCTAAGGTTGATGCTAATACGGTTGCATTATACACAGCTATGGTCATGGTTATAAAGCTAACCAATAGTAACAATGATAACTATTGCATGGTTAAGGTTAATGCTAAAGTTGAATGACAAAGGTAACTATCACAGTCCTCACAAAAGCTAGTGTGAAATGCTAATAGCATTTGCTATAGCTATAGCATTTCCGATTGAGCTGACATATTCAGTAATTACCTTAAATGCAGTTTCGGCCAACGCGAGAACATTGCCCTTAAATTTCAATTGGGCTTTAGAGCTGAACTTCCGCAATACGGATTCAATAGAGCCCTAAGGTTTAGCATCGCACTGTAACACAGTAAGCTAAGGTTAACTGGTCACGCCTAAGACTAGGGTTTAATGCTAGCAGTACCTAACACGGTAAACTGGAGTTAACTGGTCACGCCTAAGACTAGGGTTTAATGCTAGCAGTACCTAACACGGTAAGCTGGAGTTAACTGGTCACGCCTAAGACTAGGGTTTAATGCTAGCAGTACCTAACACGATAAGCTGGGGTTAACTGGTCACGCCTAAGACTAGGGTTTAATGCTAGCAGTACCTAACACGGTAAGCTGGGGTTAACTGGTCACGCCTAAGACTAGGGTTTAATGCTAGCAGTACCTAACACGATAAGCTGGGGTTAACTGGTCATGTCTAAGACTAGGGTTTAATGCTAGCAGTACCTAACACGATAAGCTAAGGTTAACTGGTCACACCTAAGGCTAGGGTTTAATGCTAGCAGTACCTAACACGATAAGCTAAGGTTAACTGGTCACGCCTAAGACTAGGGTTTAATGCTAGCAGTACCTAACACAGTAAGCTGGGGTTAACTGGTCATGTCTAAGACTAGGGTTTAATGCTAGCACTACCTAACACAGTAAGCTAAGGTTAACTGGCCTAAGACTAGGGTTTAATGCTAGCAGTACCTAACACTGTAAGCTAAGGTTAACTGGTCATGTCTAAGACTAGGGTTTAATGCTAGCAGTACCTAACACAGTAAGCTAAGGTTAACTGGTCACACCTAAGGCTAGGGTTTAAAGCTAGCAGTACCTAACACGATAAGCTAAGGTTAACTGGTCACACCTAAGGCTAGGGTTTAATGCTAGCAGTACCTAACACGATAAGCTAAGGTTAACTGGTCACGCCTAAGGCTAGGGTTTAATGCTAGCAGTACCTAACACAGTAAGCTAAGGTTAACTGGTAACGCCTAAGACTAGGGTTTAATGCTAGCAGTACCTAACACAGTAAGCTAAGAGTAACTGGTCACGCCTAAGGCTAGGGTTTAATGCTAGCACTACCTAACACGGTAAGCTAAGGTTAACTGGCCTAAGACTAGGGTTTAATGCTAGCAGTACCTAACACAGTAAGCTAAGGTTAACTGGTAACGCCTAAGACTAGGGTTTAATGCTAGCAGTACCTAACACAGTAAGCTAAGAGTAACTGGTCTAAGACTAGGGTTTAATGCTAGCAGTACCTAACACAGTAAGCTAAGGTTAACTGGCCTAAGACTAGGGTTTAATGCTAGCACTACCTAACACAGTAAGCTAAGAGTAACTGGTCACGCCTAAGACTAGGGTTTATTGCTAGCAGTACCTAACACAGTAAGCTAAGGTTAACTGGTCATGTCTAAGACTAGGGTTTAATGCTAGCAGTACCTAACACAGTAAGCTAAGGTTAACTGGTCACGCCTAAGGCTAGGGTTTAATGCTAGCAGTACCTAACACAGTAAGCTGGGGTTAACTGGTCATGTCTAAGACTAGGGTTTAATGCTAGCAGTACCTAACACGGTAAGCTGGGGTTAACTGGTCATGTCTAAGACTAGTGTTTAATGCTAGCAGTACCTAACACGATAAGCTAAGGTTAACTGGTCACACCTAAGGCTAGGGTTTAATGCTAGCAGTACCTAACACGATAAGCTGGGGTTAACTGGTCACGCCTAAGACTAGGGTTTAATGCTAGCAGTACCTAACACGGTAAGCTGGGGTTAACTGGTCACGCCTAAGACTAGGGTTTAATGCTAGCAGTACCTAACACGATAAGCTGGGGTTAACTGGTCATGTCTAAGACTAGGGTTTAATGCTAGCAGTACCTAACACGATAAGCTAAGGTTAACTGGTCACACCTAAGGCTAGGGTTTAATGCTAGCAGTACCTAACACGATAAGCTAAGGTTAACTGGTCACGCCTAAGACTAGGGTTTAATGCTAGCAGTACCTAACACAGTAAGCTGGGGTTAACTGGTCATGTCTAAGACTAGGGTTTAATGCTAGCACTACCTAACACAGTAAGCTAAGGTTAACTGGCCTAAGACTAGGGTTTAATGCTAGCAGTACCTAACACTGTAAGCTAAGGTTAACTGGTCATGTCTAAGACTAGGGTTTAATGCTAGCAGTACCTAACACAGTAAGCTAAGGTTAACTGGCCTAAGACTAGGGTTTAATGCTAGCAGTACCTAACACAGTAGGCTAAGGTTAACTGGTCACGCCTAAGACTAGGGTTTAATGCTAGCAGTACCTAACACAGTAAGCTAAGGTTAACTGGTCATGTCTAAGACTAGGGTTTAATGCTAGCAGTACCTAACACAGTAGGCTAAGGTTAACTGGTCATGTCTAAGACTAGGGTTTAATGCTAGCAGTACCTAACATGATAAGCTAAGGTTAACTGGTCACACCTAAGGCTAGGGTTTAATGCTAGCAGTACCTAACACGATAAGCTAAGGTTAACTGGTCACACCTAAAGCTAGGGTTTAATGCTTGCAGTACCTAACACGATAAGCTAAGGTTAACTGGTCACGCCTAAGGCTAGGGTTTAATGCTAGCAGTACCTAACACAGTAAGCTAAGGTTAACTGGCCTAAGACTACGGTTTAATGCTAGCACTACCTAACACAGTAAGCTAAGAGTAACTGGTCACGCCTAAGGCTAGGGTTTAATGCTAGCAGTACCTAACACGGTAAGCTAAGGTTAACTGGCCTAAGACTAGGGTTTAATGCTAGCAGTACCTAACACAGTAAGCTAAGGTTAACTGGTAACGCCTAAGACTAGGGTTTAATGCTAGCACTACCTAACACAGTAAGCTAAGGTTAACTGGCCTAAGACTAAGGTTTAATGCTAGCAGTACCTAACACAGTAAGCTAAGAGTAACTGGTCTAAGACTAGGGTTTAATGCTAGCAGTACCTAACACAGTAAGCTAAGGTTAACTGGCCTAAGACTAGGGTTTAATGCTAGCAGTACCTAACACAGTAAGCTAAGAGTAACTGGTCACGCCTAAGACTAGGGTTTAATGCTAGCAGTACCTAACACAGTAAGCTAAGGTTAACTGGTCATGTCTAAGACTAGGGTTTAATGCTAGCAGTACCTAACACAGTAAGCTAAGGTTAACTGGTCACGCCTAAGGCTAGGGTTTAATGCTAGCAGTACCTAACACAGTAAGCTGGGGTTAACTGGTCATGTCTAAGACTAGGGTTTAATGCTAGCAGTACCTAACACGGTAAGCTGGGGTTAACTGGTCATGTCTAAGACTAGGGTTTAATGCTAGCAGTACCTAACACGATAAGCTAAGGTTAACTGGTCACGCCTAAGGCTAGGGTTTAATGCTAGCAGTACCTAACACAGTAAGCTAAGGTTAACTGGCCTAAGACTAGGGTTTAATGCTAGCAGTACCTAACACGGTAAGCTGGGGTTAACTGGTCATGTCTAAGACTAGGGTTTAATGCTAGCAGTACCTAACACGGTAAGCTAAGAGTAACTGGTCACGCCTAAGACTAGGGTTTAATGCTAGCAGTACCTAACACAGTAGGCTAAGTTTAACTGGCCTAAGACTAGGGTTTAATGCTAGCAGTACCTAACACAGTAAGCTAAGGTTAACTGGTCATGTTTAAGACTAGGGTTTAATGCTAGCAGTACCTAACACAGTAGGCTAAGTTTAACTGGACTAAGACTAGGGTTTAATGCTAGCAGTACCTAACACAGTAAGCTAAGGTTAACTGGTCATGTCTAAGGCTAGGGTTTAATGCTAGCAGTACCTAACACAGTAAGCTGGGGTTAACTGGTCATGTCTAAGACTAGGGTTTAATGCTAGCAGTACCTAACACGATAAGCTAAATTTAACTGGCCTAAGACTAGGGTTTAATGCTAGCACTACCTAACACAGTAAGCTAAGGTTAACTGGCCTAAGACTAGCGTTTAATGCTAGCAGTACCTAACACGATAAGCTAAGGTTAACTGGTCACGCCTAAGGCTAGGGTTTAATGCTAGCAGTACCTAACACTGTAAGCTAAGGTTAAAGCAGAGGTAGCCAACCCTCCCTGTGGAAAGCCACTGAGTGTGCAGGCTTTTGCTCCTGCCCTGCTGTAACACATCTGATTCAGCTGTTAGAGATCAGCAGCTGATGAGTAGAATGAGGTGTGTTAGAGCAGGGCTGGAACAGAACCCTGCAGCAGGGTAGCTCTCCACAAGATGGTTGGCCACTCCTGCACTATTACATGTTAGCAGTCTATACAACCGAGACAGTAGCTAACAACAGGGAAGCTAAGAGACAGTAGCTAACAACAGGGAAGCTAAGAGACAGACAACCGAGACAGTAGCTAACAACAGGGAAGCTGAGACAGACAACCGAGACAGTAGCTAACAACAGGGAAGCTAAGAGACAGACAACCGAGACAGTAGCTAACAACAGGGAAGCTAAGAGACAGACAACCGAGACAGTAGCTAACAACAGGGAAGCTAAGAGACAGACAACCGAGACAGTAGCTAACAACAGGGAAGCTAAGAGACAGACAACCGAGACAGTAGCTAACAACAGGGAAGCTAAGAGACAGTAGCTAACAACAGGGAAGCTAAGCGACAGTAGCTAACAACAGGGAAGCTAAGCGACAGTAGCTAACAACAGGGAAGCTAAGAGACAGACAACCGAGACAGTAGCTAACAACAGGGAAGCTAAGAGACAGACAAGCTAGTCTTAGGTGAGGCTAGGGAAGCTAAGAGACAGACAGGCTAGTCTTAGGTGAGGCTAGGGAAGCTAAGAGACAGACAAGCTAGTCTTAGGTGAGGCTAGAGAAGCTAAGAGACAGACAAGCTAGTCTTAGGTGAGGCTAGGGAAGCTAAGAGACAGACAGGCTAGTCTTAGGTGAGGCTAGAGAAGCTAAGAGACAGACAGAGGCTAGTGTTAGATGGTATATCTACTAGTCTAGTCCAATAGGGTTAGATATTATATCTACTAGTCTAGTCCAATAGGGTTAGATATTATATCTGCTAGTCTAGTCCAATAGGGTTAGATATTATATCTGCTAGTCTAGTCCAATAGGGTTAGATATTATATCTGCTAGTCTAGTCCAATAGGGTTAGATGTGATATCTACTAGTCTAGTCCAATAGGGTTAGATATTATATCTACTAGTCTAGTCCAATAGGGTTAGATGGTATATCTACTAGTCTAGTCCAATAGGGTTAGATATTATATCTACTGGTCTAGTCCAATAGGGTTAGATGTTATATCTACTAGTCTAGTCCAATAAGCCTGTAGTCTTACCAACTTCCATTCTCTCCACTACAGGAGAGAGAGAGAGAACAGAGGGAGGAGGAAGAGAAGAGAGGTGCATTTTAAAACACACACACAATTGCTCAGCATATGTGGGAACTCCTTCAAGACTGTTGGAAAAGCATTCCTCATGAAGCTGGTTGAGAGAATGCCAAGAGTGTGCAAAGCTGTCTTCAAGGCAAAGGGTGGCTACTTTGAAGAATCTCAAATATAACATATACTTTGATTTGTTTACACTTTTTTGGTTACTACATGATTCTATATGTGTTATTTCATAGTTGTGATGTCTTCACTATTATTCTACAATGTAGAAAATAGTCAAAATAAAGAAAAAACCCTGAAATGAGTAGGTGTGTCCAAACTTTTGACCGGTACTGTATATAGAAAACAAATATACAATGACACCACTGACATACATGGCAAACATATCTTACCAGATCCTTACCAGATTACTGTACACATAATCTTTTTCTGCCATACAACATTCTTATTTGATTGTCATGATTCTTTTCCATATGAGGTACCCGTCAGTGTTGAGGTCTCCATCGCTGAGGGCCTCCAGGATGTTGTTCATGGCCCACCCTGCCCTAGCAGCAGTACCCACCAGTGTTGAGGTCTCCATCGCTGAGGGCCTCCAGGATGTTGTTCATGGCCCACCCTGCCCTAGCAGCAGTACCCACCAGTGTTGAGGTCTCCATCGCTGAGGGCCTCCAGGATGTTGTTCATGGCCCACCCTGCCCTAGCAGCAGTACCCACCAGTGTTGAGGTCTCCATCGCTGAGGGCCTCCAGGATGTTGTTCATGGCTCCCATGTAGAAGATGAGACGCAGCTGAGTGATGGACATGGTGACCAGAGAGAGGATGAAGAGAGGACTGATGATGCTCTGCATGAATGACTGGGCTGAGGGAGAGAAGCGGTGGTAGAGAAGAGAATGTTTTCAAGGTTATTGTAGTATATGTTTGGTGTTGTATGTACACTGTGTTGTGTTGTACTATGCACTTTGTGTAGTGTTCTGTTGTTTGAACATTGAATGAAGGTTGTGCTATGTTGTATAAACATTGTGTCATGTTGGTATGTACAGAATAATGGAAATATCTTAGTAAATGAGGGATACAAAGTATATTGAAAGCAGCTGCTTCCACACAGGTTCCCATCATGCTTAGGGTTATGTATAAAAATCCCCATTTGGCCATTATTCTTACCATTATTTTGTCTACCATGTCCCATCCACAGGGCACGAGTGGTCACTGAATGGTTTGATGAACATGAAAACAATGTAAACCATATACCATGGCCCTCTCAGTCACCACATCTCAACCCAATTGAACACTTCTGGGAGATTCTGGAGCGGGGTCTGAGACAGCATTTTCCACCACCATCAACTAAACAACAAATTATGGAATTGCTCCAGGAAGAATGGTGTCGCATCCCTCCAATAGAGTTCCAGACACTTAGTAGAATCTATGCCGAGGTGCGTTGAATCTGTTCTGGCTCGTGGAGGCCCAACGCCTTATTAAGACACTTTATGCTGGTGTGTTAGTTTGTTTGTTGTTTTAAGTCGGCAGAATATTGTGTCATGCTTTTCTATTGTTTTTTTGTTGTTGTGTTTTACCCCCCTTTCTTTCTCCCCAATTTCGTCATATCCAATTACGATCTTGTCTCATCGCTGCAACTCCCCAACGGGCTCGGGAGGCGTAGGTTGAGTCATGCGTCCTCTGAAACATGACCCACCAAACCGCGCTTCTTAACACCCGCCTGCTTAACCCGGAAGCAAGCCGCACCAATGTGTCGGAGGAAACACCGTTCACCTGACGACCGAGGTCAGCCTGCAGGCGCCCGGGCCACCACAAGGAGTCGCTAGAGCACGATGAGCCGAGTAAAGACCCCCCGGCCAAAACCTCCCCTAATGCAGACGGCGCTGGGCCAATTGTGTGCCACCTTATTGGACTCCCGGTCATGGTCGGTTGTGACACAGCCTGGGATCAAACCCGGGTCTGTGGTGACACCTCAAGCACTGCGATGCAGTGCCTTAGACCACTGCGTCACACGGGAGGCCACATTGTGTAATGTTGTATAAAGATTTGTGCTGGGTCCTTACATTCCTCGGGATTTCTGCTGACCTCCAGGTCCATGGTTGAGAGACAGAGCTGGTGTCCTTCCTTAGTGGCCAGCTCTCTCTGCTTCAGACTGTTGCCCACACTCAGACGCTTCCCCACCGTGGTCACCTGACGGTAGAACTGCTTCCCTGTGATCTTATGGTCAAAACCCAGCCAACTGAACTTAACCTTCACACTAGGGAGGGAGGGATGGGAGGGGGGGAGAGTCATGTTATTCCAGTGTAAGTGTAACACAGTACAGTTAAACATTCCTGAGCTGACCGGGAGCCTCTAACCTTTAACCGTACTGTACATTACACTGCACATTACACTGCTCATTCTACTGCTCATTCTACTGCTCATTCTACTGCTCATTCCACTGCTCATTCTACTGCACATTCCACTGCACATTCCACAGAACATTCTACTACTCATTCTACTGCACATTCAACTGCACATTCCACTGCTCATTCTACTGCACATTCTACTGCTCATTCCACTGCTCATTCTACTGCACATTCTACTGCACATTCCACAGAACATTCTACTGCTCATTCTACTGCTCATTCCACTGCTCATTCTACTGCACATTCCACTGCTCATTCTACTGCTCATTCTACTGCTCATTCCACTGCTCATTCTACTGCTCATTCTACTGCTCATTCTACTGCACATTCCAATGCTCATTCCACTGCTCATTCCACTGCTCATTCTACTGCTCATTCTACTGCTCATTCTACTGCACATTCTACTGCTCATTCTACTGCACATTCTACTGCTCATTCCACTGCTCATTCTACTGCACATTCCACTGCACATTCCAGTTCTCATTCCACTGCTCATTCTACTGCTCATTCCACTGCACATTCTACTGCTCATTCCACTGCTCATTCTACTGCTCATTCTACTGCACATTCTACTGCTCATTCTACTGCTCATTCTACTGCACATTCCACTGCACATTCCACTGCTCATTCTACTGCTCATTCCACTGCTCATTCCACTGCTCATTCTACTGCACATTCTACTGCTCATTCTACTGCACATTCTACTGCTCATTCTACTGCTCATTCTACTGCACATTCCACTGCTCATTCTACTGCACATTCTACTGCTCATTCTACTGCACATTCTACTGCTCATTCTACTGCTCATTCTACTGCACATTCCACTGCTCATTCTACTGCTCATTCCACTGCTCATTCCACTGCTCATTCTACTGCACATTCCACTGCTCATTCCACTGCAAATTCCACTGCTCATTCTACTGCACATTCTACTGCACATTACCCTGTACATGCTACTGCTCATTCTACTGCACACACCTATAGTCCATGTCCTCGGGGCCAGGGAAGGGTTCCATGGGCCAGTTGAAGAAGCAGTTGAAGAAGACGAGGCCAGAACACGCTGCCCAGACAACCATGATGGTGATGAAGGTCACACCAAGGTCATAGATCACCTAGGAAACAACAACGACAAATTTTATATATCACATAAGAAACAATGACAAAAACAACTGTTAGAGATTACCTAGGAAACAACAACTACTGTTATAGATCACAACAACAACCGTTATATAGATCACCTAGGAAACAACAACTACTGTTATAGATCACAACAACAACCGTTATATAGATCACCTAGGAAACAACAACTACTGTTACAGATCACAACAACAACCGTTATATAGATCACCTAGGAAACAACAACTACTGTTATAGATCACCTAGGAAGCAACAACAACTGTTTTAGATCACCTAGGAAACCACAACTACTGTTATAGATCACCTAGGAAACAACAACTACTGTTATAGATCACCTAGGAAACAACAACTACTGTTATAGATCACCTAGGAAACAACAACTACTGTTATAGATCACCTACTAAACAACAACTACTGTTATAGATCACCTAGGAAACAACAACTACTGTTATAGATCACCTACTAAACAACAACTACTGTTATAGATCACCTAGGAAACAACAACTACTGTTATAGATCACCTACTAAACAACAACTACTGTTATAGATCACAACAACAACCGTTATATAGATCACCTAGGAAACAACAACTACTGTTATAGATCACCTAGGAAGCAACAACAACTGTTTTAGATCACCTAGGAAACCACAACTACTGTTATAGATCACCTAGGAAACAACAACTACTGTTATAGATCACCTAAGAAACAACAACTACTGTTATAGATCACCTAGGAAACAACAACTACTGTTTTAGATCACCTACTAAACAACAACTACTGTTATAGATCACCTACTAAACAACAACTACTCTTATAGATCACCTAGGAAACAACAACAACTGTTATAGATCACCTAGGAAACAACAACAACTGTTATAGATCACCTAGGAAACAACAACTACTGTTATAGATCACCTAGGATACAACAACAACTGTTTTAGATCACCTACTAAACAACAACTACTGTTATAGATCACCTACTAAACAACAACTACTCTTATAGATCACCTAGGAAACAACAACAACTGTTATAGATCACCTAGGAAAAAACAACAACTGTTATAGATCACCTAGGAAACAACAACTACTGTTTTAGATCACCTACTAAACAACAACTACTGTTATAGATCACCTACTAAACAACAACTACTGTTATAGATCACCTACTAAACAACAACTACTGTTATAGATCACCTACTAAACAACAACTACTGTTATAGATCACCTAGGAAACAACAACAACTGTTATAGATCACCTACTAAACAACAACTACTAATATAGATCACCTAGGAAAAAACGACTGTTATAGATCACCAAGGAAACAACAACTGTTATAGGTCACCTAGGAAACAACAGCAACTGTTATAGATCACGTATGAAACAACAACAACTAATATAGATCACCTAGGAAACAACAACTACTAATATAGATCACCTAGGAAACAACAACTACTGTTATAGATCACTTAGGAAACAACAACTACTGTTATAGATCACCTACTAAACAACAACTACTATTATAGATCACCTAGGAAACAACAACAACTGTTATAGATCACCTAGGAAACAACAACTACTGTTATAGATCACCTAGGAAACAACAACTGTTATAGATCACCTAGGAAACAACAACTACTGTTATAGATCACCTAGGAAACAACAACAACTACTGTTATAGATCACCTAGGAAAAAACGAGTGTTATAGATCACCAAGGAAACAACAACTACTGTTATAGATCACGTAGGAAACAACAGCAACTGTTATAGATCACGTATGAAACAACAACAACTAATATAGATCACCTAGGAAACAACAACTACTAATATAGATCACCTAGGAAACAACAACTACTGTTATAGATCACTTTGGAAACAACAACTACTGTTATAGATCACCTAGGAAACAACAACTACTAATATAGATCACCTAGGAAACAACAACTACTGTTATAGATCACCTAGGAAACAACAACTACTGTTATAGATCACCTAGGAAACAACAACTACTGTTATAGATCACTTAGGAAACAACAACTACTGTTATAGATCACCTAGGAAACAATAACTACTAATATAGATCACCTAGGAAACAACAACTACTGTTATAGATCACTTAGGAAACAACAACTACTGTTATAGATCACCTAGGAAACAACAACAACTGTTATAGGTCACCTAGGAAACAACAACTACTGTTATAGATCACGTAGGAAACAACAACTACTGTTATAGATCACCTAGGAAACAACTACTGTTATAGATCACCTAGGAAACAACAACTACTGTTATAGATCACCTAGGAAACAACAACAACTACTGTTATAGATCACCTAGGAAAAAACGACTGTTATAGATCACCAAGGAAACAACAACAGTTAGAGATCACCTAGGAAACAACAGCAACTGTTATAGATCACGTATGAAACAACAACTACTGTTATAGATCACCTAGGAAACAACAACTACTAATATAGATCACCTAGGAAACAACAACTACTGTTATAGATCACCTAGGAAACAACAACTACTAATATAGATCACCTAGGAAACAACAACTACTGTTATAGATCACTTAGGAAACAACAACTACTGTTATAGATCACCTACTAAACAACAACTACTGTTATAGATCACCTAGGAAACAAAAACTACTGTTATAGATCACCTAGGAAACAACAACTACTGTTATAGATCACTTAGGAAACAACAACTACTGTTATAGATCACCTAGGAAACAATAACTATTAATATAGATCACCTAGGAAACAACAACTACTGTTATAGATCACTTAGGAAACAACAACTACTGTTATAGATCACCTAGGAAACAACAACAACTGTTATAGATCACCTAGGAAACAACAACTACTGTTATAGATCACGTAGGAAACAACAACTACTGTTATAGATCACCTAGGAAACAACAACTGTTATAGATCACCTAGGAAACAACAACTACTGTTATAGATCACCTAGGAAACAACAACAACTACTGTTATAGATCACCTAGGAAAAAACGACTGTTATAGATCACCAAGGAAACAACAACAGTTAGAGATCACCTAGGAAACAACAGCAACTGTTATAGATCACGTATGAAACAACAACTACTGTTATAGATCACCTAGGAAACAACAACTACTAATATAGATCACCTAGGAAACAACAACTACTGTTATAGATCACCTAGGAAACAACAACTACTAATATAGATCACCTAGGAAACAACAACTACTGTTATAGATCACTTAGGAAACAACAACTACTGTTATAGATCACCTAGGAAACAAGAAATACTAATATGGATAACCTAGGAAACAACAGCAACTGTTATATATCACTTAGGAAACAACAACTACTGTTATAGATCACCTAGGAAACAACAACTACTGTTATAGATCACCTAGGAAACAACAACTACTGTTATAGATCACCTACTAAACAACAACTACTGTTATAGATCACCTACTAAACAACAACTACTGTTATAGATCACCTAGGAAACAACAACTACTAATATGGATCACCTAGGAAACAACAGCAACTGTTATAGATCACTTAGGAAACAACAACTACTGTTATAGATCACCTAGGAAACAACAACTACTGTTATAGATCACCTAGGAAACAACAACTACTAATATGGATCACCTAGGAAACAACAGCAACTGTTATAGATCACTTAGGAAACAACAACTACTGTTATAGATCACCTAGGAAACAACAACTACTGTTATAGATCACCTAGGAAACAACAACTACTGTTATAGATCACCTAGGAAACAACAACTACTGTTATAGATCACGTAAGAAACAACAACAACTACTGTTATAGATCACCTAGGAAACAACAACTACTAATATAGATCACCTAGGAAACAACAACTACTGTTATAGATCACCTAGGAAACAACAACTACTGTTATAGATCACTTAGGAAACAACAACTACTGTTATAGATCACCTAGGAAACAACAACTACTGTTATAGATCACCTAGGAAACAACAACTACTGTTATAGATCACCTAGGAAACAACAACAACTACTGTTATAGATCACCTAGGAAAAAACGACTGTTATAGATCACCAAGGAAACAACAACAGTTAGAGATCACCTAGGAAACAACAGCAACTGTTATAGATCACGTATGAAACAACAACTACTGTTATAGATCACCTAGGAAACAACAACTACTGTTATAGATCACCTAGGAAACAACAACTACTGTTTTAGATCACCTACTAAACAACAACTACTGTTATAGATCACCTACTAAACAACAACTACTGTTATAGATCACCTAGGAAACAACAACTACTAATATGGATCACCTAGGAAACAACAGCAACTGTTATAGATCACTTAGGAAACAACAACTACTGTTATAGATCACCTAGGAAACAACAACTACTGTTATAGATCACCTAGGAAACAACAACTACTAATATGGATCACCTAGGAAACAACAGCAACTGTTATAGATCACTTAGGAAACAACAACTACTGTTATAGATCACCTAGGAAACAACAACTACTGTTATAGATCACCTAGGAAACAACAACTACTGTTATAGATCACCTAGGAAACAACAACTACTGTTATAGATCACGTAAGAAACAACAACAACTACTGTTATAGATCACCTAGGAAACAACAACTACTAATATAGATCACCTAGGAAACAACAACTACTGTTATAGATCACTTAGGAAACAACAACTACTGTTATAGATCACCTAGGAAACAAGAAATACTAATATGGATAACCTAGGAAACAACAGCAACTGTTATAGATCACTTAGGAAACAACAACTACTGTTATAGATCACCTAGGAAACAACAACTACTGTTATAGATCACCTAGGAAACAACAACTACTGTTATAGATCACCTACTAAACAACAACTACTGTTATAGATCACCTAGGAAACAACAACTACTGTTATAGATCACCTAGGAAACAATAACTACTAATATAGATCACCTAGGAAACAACAACTACTGTTATAGATCACCTAGGAAACAACAACTACTCTTATAGATCACCTAGGAAACAACAACTACTGTTATAGATCACTTAGGAAACAACAACTACTGTTATAGATCACCTAGGAAACAACAACAACTGTTATAGATCACCTAGGAAACAACTACTACTAATATAGATCACCTAGGAAACAACAACAACTGTTATAGATCACCTAGGAAACAACAACTACTAATATAGATCACCTAGGAAACAACAACTACTGTTATAGATCACCTAGGAAACAACAACTACTGTTATAGATCACCTAGGAAACAACAACAACTACTGTTATAGATCACCTAGGATACAACAGCAACTGTTATAGATCACCTAGGAAACAACAACTACTGTTATAGATCACCTAGGAAACAACAACAACTGTTATAGATCACATAGGAAACAACAACAACTGTTATAGATCACCTAGGAAACAACAACTACTGTTATAGATCACCTAGGAAACAATAACTACTAATATAGATCACCTAGGAAACAACAACAACTGTTATAGATCACATAGGAAACAACAACTACTGTTATAGATCACCTAGGATACAACAGCAACTGTTATAGATCACCTAGGAAACAACAACTACTGTTATAGATCACCTAGGAAACAACAACAACTGTTATAGATCACATAGGAAACAACAACAACTGTTATAGATCACCTAGGAAACAACAACTACTGTTATAGATCACCTAGGAAACAACAACTACTGTTATAGATCACCTAGGAAACAATAACTACTAATATAGATCACCTAGGAAACAACAACAACTGTTATAGATCACCTAGGAAACAACAACTACTGTTATAGATCACCTGGGACACAACAACAATCCTGGTTAGGGTTTGGCCAGTGTAGGCCGTCATTGTAAATGACTTGCTTAGTCGTCCTAGTCTATAACTAATTAATTGTTTGGATAGTAAAACAGTTGTGTGTGTTACCTTGACTCCAGGGAAGGTTACAGCAGAGGAGGCGTAGGAGCCGATCATCAGAGCAATGAACGTAGAACGCAGATCACCAAACATGTTAGGCAGCTGGAGAGAGAGAGAGAGAGAGAGAGAGAGAGAGAGAGAGAGAGAGAGAGAGAGAGAGAGAGAGAGAGAACGATGGAGAGAGAGAGAGAGAGAGCGAACGATGGAGAGAGAGAGAGCGAACGATAGAGAGAGAGAGAGCGAGAGAGCGAGAGAGCGCGAACGATAGAGAGAGAGAGAGAGCGAACGATAGAGAGAGAGAGAGAGAGAGAGAGAGAGAGAGAGAGAGAGAGAGAGAGAGAGAGAGAGCGATGGAGAGAGAGAGAGAGAGAGAGAGAAAGAGAGAGCGATGGAGAGAGAGAGAGACAGAGAGAGAGAGAGAGAGAGAGACAGAGAGAGAGAGAGAGAGAGAGAGAGAGAGAGAGAGAGAGAGGCAAGGGGTAGAGGTGGGAGGAGAGAGAAAACAACAATCAAAACACAAGTAACTTTCTATTTCCAGTCTACTGATATGTGAAAGGACATGACACTCCTGTCTATGGTATTCTACTCCTTGATGGTTGGGGTCTCTCTGAGTGTTTGGAGTCTAAAGTAATGCATTAAAAGTGAATCTGTGCTCAGATTACTGGAGTTAAGTAGTAATGTTCTAAGGGCCCTGATGTGTATGTGGGAGTAACAGTCAGCTAGTGTATTGTACATTCCTCAGCCCTGTTGTTGAGCTCCCAGAGAGGCTGGATGGTGGGACAGTGTTAGGGATAGCAGTGACAAGTTTTTGGGGGGTATGAGGTAGGGGCTAGGGACACTAGTGCCATTGTGAGGGTGGTACCAGGCAGTACCAGTATTCTGGAGGTGAACCAGGGAGGTACAAGGGAGGTGGGAACCGATCAAACTGTTCTGACTGTCACACCACAGCCCAGGGTCTGGTCTTCCATCCAACGCTGTTGAACTCTTAAATTACTTCATGGGGAAACAGAACTGGGCTCAGGAGAAACAGAACTGGGCTCAGGAGAAACAGAACTGGGCTCAGGAGAAACAGAACTGGACTCAGGAGAAACAGAACTGGGCTCAGGAGAAATAGAACTGGGCTCAGGAGAAACAGAACTGGGCTCAGGAGAAACAAAACTGGGCTCAGGAGAAACAAAACTGGGCTCAGGAGAAACAGAACTGGGCTCAGGAGAAACAGAACTGGGCTCAGGAGAAACAAAGCTGGGCTCAGGAGAAATAGAACTGGGCTCAGGAGAAACAGAACTGGGCTCAGGAGAAATAGAACTGGGCTCAGGAGAAACAGAACTGAGCTCAGGAGAAACAGAACTGGGCTCAGGAGAAATAGAACTTGGCTCAGGAAAAACTCCTTTACATTTCCAGGAAAAGACAGGGAGAGAGGAAAGGAGAGAGAGAGAGAGTGACAGAGAGAGAGAGAGAGAGAGACAGAGAGAGAGAGAGAGAGAGAGAGGAGATAGAAAGAGAGAGCGAGAGAGAGAGAGAGAGAGAGAGAGAGAGAGAGAGAGAGAGAGAGAGACAGAGAGAGAGACAGAGAGAGAGACAGAGAGACAGAGAGAGGAGGCCCAATAATTTGTCAATTAATTCAGTGTTCAGTGTTCACAGGCTGTTCTGTCTCTGTCTTTTACGAGTGGCTGAGCAACAACAAGCACTCCCTTACATAACACTGTGTGTGTGTGTGTGTATGTGTGTGTGTGTATGTGTGTGTGTGTGTATATGTGTGTGTATGTGTGTGTGTGTGTGTGTGCGTGCGTGTGTGTGATAACAGTCATCTACATAACTAAAGGAGCTCTCTTTAACAGTGACCTTGAACCCAGCTGTAACTCATCACTATTACCCAACTATTACCTCAGGCCTCACTTCAGAACCACGGCTATAAGAGTCCTAATGATTAACCTGCCTGCTCTTAAAGACTGTACAACGAAAGGGCAGAGAGAGGGGGAGACGAGGGGAGGAAAGGAGAAAGGGAGGAGGGGACGTTTACTGTAATGGGAAGTTTACTGGGTAGTGTCACCATGGCAACTGTACTGGGTAGTGTAACCATGGTAACCGTACTGGGTAGTGTGTGTCACCATGGTAAAGCACTGGACTGCAGTTATTCACAAGAGAAGGATGGATGGAGGGAGGGAGGGAGGGAGGGAGGGAGGGAACCAGAAGGATGAAGAGAGGGGGGAATGTGAAGACTGATGTCCTGACTATGCAGTGAAGGGGAAGCTACACCGAAATTTACAGTTTACCAATCTACCAATTGCTTCACACTGGAAGATGTTTATCTACACGTACCCTTAAGAAAGTTACCCTTAAGAAAAATACAGTTTACTGAACTAAAGTTACTTTGAAAAAGTAGTTCACTACATCCAAACTACTTTATGAAAAATTATCAGATGTAAATCTGAAAGGACATGCGGTACAAATGGCACGAAAATATCACTTAGGTGTCAAATGTTAAGGTGTAGTATAGCCCATTAAACACAAACATTATGTTTCAAGTAAGAATTAGGCAGGTCTGATGCTGAAAAATAAAGGAAATAACTACTTCATCCATATTTTATTTCACTTTAGCCAAAAACGTTGTGCTTAGTTCCAGTAGTTAGCTCCACCGCTACATGTTAAAACAGTAGTGTGTAGTTCCAGTAGTTAGCTACACCGCTACATGGTAAAACAGTAGTGTGTAGTTCCAGTAGTTAGCTACACCGCTACATGGTAAAACAGTAGTGTGTAGTTCCAGTAGTTAGCTACACCGCTACATGATAAAACAGTAGTGTGTACTTCCAGTAGTTAGCTACACCGCTACATGGTAAAACAGTAGTGTGTAGTTCCAGTAGTTAGCTACACCGCTACATGTTAAAACAGTAGTGTGTAGTTCCAGTAGTTAGCTACACCGCTACATGTTAAAACAGTAGTGTGTAGTTCCAGTAGTTAGCTACACCGCTACATGGTAAAACAGTAGTGTGTAGTTCCAGTAGTTAGCTACACCGCTACATGTTAAAACAGTAGTGTGTAGTTCCAGTAGTTAGCTACACCGCTACATGGTAAAACAGTAGTGTGTAGTTCCAGTAGTTAGCTACACCGCTACATGTTAAAACAGTAGTGTGTAGTTCCAGTAGTTAGCTACACCGCTACATGTTAAAACAGTAGTGTGTAGTTCCAGTAGTTAGCTACATGGTGAAACAGTAGTGTGTAGTTCCAGTAGTTAGCTACACCGCTACATGGTAAAACAGTAGTGTGTAGTTCCAGTAGTTAGCTACACCGCTACATGGTAAAACAGTAGTGTGTAGTTCCAGTAGTTAGCTACACCGCTACATGGTAAAACAGTAGTGTGTAGTTCCAGTAGTTAGCTACACCGCTACATGGTAAAACAGTAGTGTGTAGTTCCAGTAGTTAGCTACACCTCTACATGGTAAAACAGTAGTGTGTAGTTCCAGTAGTTAGCTACACTGGTACATGGTAAAACAGTAGTGTGTAGTTCCAGTAGTTAGCTACACCGCTACATGGTAAAACAGTAGTGTGTAGTTCCAGTAGTTAGCTACACCGCTACATGGTAAAACAGTAGTGTGTAGTTCCAGTAGTTAGCTACACTGGTACATGGTAAAACAGTAGTGTGTAGTTCCAGTAGTTAGCTACACCGCTACATGGTAAAACAGTAGTGTGTACTTCCAGTAGTTAGCTACACCGCTACATGGTAAAACAGTAGTGTGTACTTCCAGTAGTTAGCTACACCGCTACATGGTAAAACAGTAGTGTGTAGTTCCAGTAGTTAGCTACACCGCTACATGGTAAAACAGTAGTGTGTACTTCCAGTAGTTAGCTACACCGCTACATGGTAAAACAGTAATGTGTAGTTCCAGTAGTTAGCTACACCGCTACATGATAAAACAGTAGTGTGTAGCTCCAGCAGTTAGCTACACCGCTACATGGTAAAACAGTAGTGTGTAGTTCCAGTAGTTAGCTACACCGCTACATGGTAAAACAGTAGTGTGTACTTCCAGTAGTTAGCTACACCGCTACATGGTAAAACAGTAATGTGTAGTTCCAGTAGTTAGCTACACCGCTACATGGTAAAACAGTAGTGTGTAGCTCCAGTAAAACATTCATTAACTACTGAAAACACTACCTAGATTTGAATTCAGGTACCACCAAGCTACCTGAAAATGTCTGTCTATCAGACTATAAACTCTAAAATCACTGAATGTTTTGGAGGATGGGAGGTTGTCGCCCCCACCCTGTCTTTCACCTCTCTAACTCTCTGTGTTTGTCTGTCCTTGAATGCTACAATGTTTCATTGTGGATCTACATTAAGGATTCAGATATGTGGGAGAGAGAGATAGAGAGAGGGAGAGGGGGAGAAGGAGAGGAGAGAGAGAGAGAGAGAGAGAGAGAGAGAGAGAGAGAAGGAGAGGGAGAGAAGGAGAGGGAGAGGGAGCGAAAGAGAGTTGGAGCAAGTCTGTGTTGTTGTTGTTTTAAGCAACGGGCGAGAGAAGTACTGAAACAGTGATAATGAACTTTCTCCCTTTCTATCTTTCTCCACTCTCTCCATCTCTCCCTCTCTATCATGACCACAGGACAGGAGACAGGGCGCCGGGCCAGAGAGAGAAGGAGGGAGAGAGGAAACAGGAAATGTTTTGATATGGTATCTAGGTGATATGGGTTTGTGTGATGCAAAAGAGAAAATCTATGAAAACAACTGAGGCCGAATGACACAATGTTCTCTACACAGACAAAGTGACAAACAATATGCAAAACACACCCACACGTCAATGACACACACATTCTGTTTTGGATCACAAGTGAATATGAAGAAATCTGAACTGAACACACACACACACTCACAGAGACACTGTACCGTACACACACTCTCACAGAGACACTGTACCGTACACACTCTCACAGAGACACTGTACCGTACACACACTCTCACAGAGACACTCTCACAGAGACACTGTACCACACACACTCACAGAGACACTGTACAGTACACACTCTCACAGAGACACTGTACTGCACGTCACGACACTGTACCTCACACTCTCACAGAGACACTGTACCGCACACACACTCTCACAGAGACACTGTACCGTACACACACTCTCACAGAGACAC
Source organism: Brachymystax lenok tsinlingensis (assembly GCA_030435695.1). Taxonomy (NCBI): domain Eukaryota; kingdom Metazoa; phylum Chordata; class Actinopteri; order Salmoniformes; family Salmonidae; genus Brachymystax; species Brachymystax lenok. The sequence goes on from CM059792.1 coordinate 52,666,478, forward strand.
TGTACCGTACACACACTCTCACAGAGACACTGTACCGTACACACACTCTCACAGAGACACTGTACCGTACACACACTCTCACAGAGACACTGTACTGCATACACACACTCACAGAGACACTGTACTGCACACACTCTCACAGAGACACTGTACTGCATACACACACTCTCACAGAGACACTGTACAGTACACACACTCTCACAGAGACACTGTACCGTATACACACTCTCACAGAGACACTGTACCGTACACACACTCTCACAGAGACACTGTACAGTACACACACACTCACAGAGACACTGTACAGTACACACACTCTCACAGAGACACTGTACCGCATACACACTCTCACAGAGACACTGTACCGTACACACACTCTCACAGAGACACTGTACTGCACACACACTCTCACAGAGACACTGTACTGTACACACTCTCACAGAGACACTGTACCGTGCACACACACTCACAGAGACACTGTGCCGTACACACACTCTCACAGAGACACTGTACTGCACACACTCTCACAGAGACACTGTACCGCACACACACTCTCACAGAGACACTGTGCCGTACACACACACTCACAGAGACACTGTGCCGTACACACACACTCACAGAGACACTGTGCCGTACACACACACTCACAGAGACACTGTGCCGTACACACACACTCACAGAGACACTGTACTGCATACACACACTCACAGAGACACTGTACCGTGCACACACACTCACAGAGACACTGTACTGCATACACACACTCTCACAGAGACACTGTACTGCACACACACTCACAGAGACACTGTACCGCATACACACACTGACAGAGACACTATACCGTACACACACTCTCACAGAGACACTGTACTGCATACACACACTCTCACAGAGACACTATACTGCATACACACTCTCACAGAGACACTATACTGCATACACACTCTCACAGAGACACTGTACTGCATACACACTCTCACAGAGACACTATACCGCACACACACTCTCACAGAGACACTGTACTGCACACACTCTCACAGAGACACTGTACCGCACACACACTCTCACAGAGACACTGTACTGCATACACACTCTCACAGAGACACTGTACCGTACACACACTCTCACAGAGACACTGTACTGCATACACACTCTCACAGAGACACTGTACTGCATACACACTCTCACAGAGACACTATACCGTGCACACACTCTCACAGAGACACTGTACTGCATACACACTCTCACAGAGACACTGTACCGTGCACACACTCTCACAGAGACACTGTACTGCATACACACTCTCACAGAGACACTGTACTGCATACACACTCTCACAGAGACACTGTACCGTGCACACACACTCTCACAGAGACACTGTACTGCACACACTCTCACAGAGACACTGTACTGTACACACACTCTCACAGAGACACTATACTGCACACACACTCTCACAGAGACACTATACGATACACACTCTCACAGAGACACTATACTGCATACACACTCTCACAGAGACACTATACTGTACACACACTCTCACAGAGACACTGTACTGCATACACACTCTCACAGAGACACTGTACTGCACACACACTCTCACAGAGACACTATACCGTGCACACACTCTCACAGAGACACTATACTGCACACACTCTCACAGAGACACTGTACCGCACACACACTCTCACAGAGACACTGTACTGCATACACACACTCTCACAGAGACACTATACCGCATACACACTCTCACAGAGACACTATACTGCACACACTCTCACAGAGACACTGTACCGCATACACACTCTCACAGAGACACTGTACCGCATACACACTCTCACAGAGACACTATACTGCATACACACTCTCACAGAGACACTATACCGCATACACACTCTCACAGAGACACTATACCGTACACACACTCTCACAGAGACACTATACTGCACACACTCTCACAGAGACACTGTACTGCACACACACTCTCACAGAGACACTGTACCGTACACACACACTCACAGAGACACTATACTGCATACACACTCTCACAGAGACACTATACTGCACACTCTCACAGAGACACTGTACTGCACACACTCTCACAGAGACACTGTACTGCATACACACTCTCACAGAGACACTATACTGCACACACACTCTCACAGAGACACTGTACCGTACACACACTCTCACAGAGACACTGTACCGTACACACACTCTCACAGAGACACTATACCGTACACACTCTCACAGAGACACTATACTGCATACACACTCTCACAGAGACACTGTACTGCATACACACACTCTCACAGAGACACTATACCGTACACACACTCTCACAGAGACACTATACCGCACACACTCTCACAGAGACACTGTACCGTACACACACTCTCACAGAGACACTGTACTGCATACACACTCTCACAGAGACACTGTACTGCACACACACTCTCACAGAGACACTATACTGCACACACTCTCACAGAGACACTGTACTGCATACACACTCTCACAGAGACACTATACCGCATACACACTCTCACAGAGACACTGTACCGCACACACTCTCACAGAGACACTGTACCGCACACACACTCACAGAGACACTGTACCGTGCACACTCTCACAGAGACACTGTACCGTACACACTCTCACAGAGACACTGTACTGCACACACACTCACAGAGACACTGTACCGTACACACACTCTCACAGAGACACTGTACTGCACACACTCTCACAGAGACACTGTACCGTACACACACTCTCACAGAGACACTGTACCGTGCACACACTCTCACAGAGACACTGTACCGTACACACACTCTCACAGAGACACTGTACCGCATACACACTCTCACAGAGACACTGTACCGTACACTCTCACAGAGACACTGTACTGCATACACACTCTCACAGAGACACTGTACTGCATACACACTCTCACAGAGACACTGTACTGCATACACACTCTCACAGAGACACTGTACCGCATACACACTCTCACAGAGACACTGTACTGCATACACACTCTCACAGAGACACTGTACTGCATACACACTCTCACAGAGACACTGTACTGCACACACTCTCACAGAGACACTGTACTGCATACACACTCTCACAGAGACACTGTACAGTACACACACTCTCACAGAGACACTGTACTGCATACACTCTCACAGAGACACTGTACCGTGCACACACACTCTCACAGAGACACTGTACTGCATACACACTCTCACAGAGACACTGTACTGCACACACTCTCACAGAGACACTGTACCGCATACACACTCTCTCACAGAGACACTGTACCGCACACACACTCTCACAGAGACACTGTACTGCATACACACTCTCACAGAGACACTGTACCGCATACACACTCTCACAGAGACACTGTACTGCACACACACTCTCACAGAGACACTGTACAGTACACACACTCACAGAGACACTGTACTGCACACACACTCTCACAGAGACACTGTACTGCACACACTCTCACAGAGACACTGTACTGCACACACACTCTCACAGAGACACTGTACTGCACACACACTCTCACAGAGACACTGTACTGTACACACACTCTCACAGAGACACTGTACAGTACACACTCTCACAGAGACACTGTACTGCATACACACACTCTCACAGAGACACTGTACTGCATACACACTCTCACAGAGACACTGTACTGCACACACACTCACAGAGACACTGTACTGCACACACACTCTCACAGAGACACTGTACCGTACACACACTCTCACAGAGACACTGTACCGTACACACACTCTCACAGAGACACTATACCGTACACACACTCTCACAGAGACACTGTACCGTACACACACTCTCACAGAGACACTGTACAGTACACACACTCTCACAGAGACACTGTACCGTACACACACTCTCACAGAGACACTGTACCGTACACACACTCTCACAGAGACACTGTACCGTACACACTCTCACAGAGACACTATACCGTACACACTCTCACAGAGACACTGTACCGTACACACACTCTCACAGAGACACTGTACCGTACACACACTCTCACAGAGACACTATACTGCATACACTCTCACAGAGACACTGTGCCGTACACACACTCTCACAGAGACACTGTACCGTACACACTCTCACAGAGACACTGTACCGTGCACACACTCTCACAGAGACACTGTACTGCACACACTCTCACAGAGACACTATACTGCATACACTCTCACAGAGACACTGTACCGTGCACACACTCTCACAGAGACACTGTACCGTACACACACTCTCACAGAGACACTGTACCGTACACACACTCTCACAGAGACACTGTACCGTACACACTCTCACAGAGACACTGTACCGTACACACTCTCACAGAGACACTGTACTGTACACACTCTCACAGAGACACTGTACCGCACACACTCTCACAGAGACACTATACCGTACACACACTCTCACAGAGACACTGTACTGCACACACTCTCACAGAGACACTGTACTGTACACACTCTCACAGAGACACTGTACTGCACACACTCTCACAGAGACACTATACCGTACACACACTCTCACAGAGACACTGTACCGTGCACACACTCTCACAGAGACACTGTACCGTGCACACACTCTCACAGAGACACTGTACTGTACACACTCTCACAGAGACACTGTGCATTACACACTCTCACAGAGACACTGTACCGTGCACACTCTCACAGAGACACTGTACTGTACACACACTCTCACAGAGACACTGTACCGTACACACACTCTCACAGAGACACTGTACCGTACACACACTCTCACAGAGACACTGTACCGTACACACACTCTCACAGAGACACTGTACCGTACACACACTCTCACAGAGACACTGTACCGTACACACTCTCACAGAGACACTGTACCGTACACACACTCTCACAGAGACACTGTACCGCACACACTCTCACAGAGACACTGTACCGTACACACTCTCACAGAGACACTGTACCGTGCACACTCTCACAGAGACACTGTGCCGTACACACACTCTCACAGAGACACTGTGCCGTACACACTCTCACAGAGACACTGTACCGTACACACACTCTCACAGAGACACTGTACCGTACACACACTCTCACAGAGACACTGTACCGTACACACACTCTCACAGAGACACTGTGCCGTACACACTCTCACAGAGACACTGTGCCGTACACACACTCTCACAGAGACACTGTACCGTACACACTCTCACAGAGACACTGTACCGTACACACACTCTCACAGAGACACTGTACCGTACACACACACTCACAGAGACACTGTACCGTACACACACTCTCACAGAGACACTGTACCGTACACACACTCTCACAGAGACACTGTACCGTACACACACTCTCACAGAGACACTGTACCGTACACACACTCTCACAGAGACACTGTACCGTACACACTCTCACAGAGACACTGTACCGTACACACACTCTCACAGAGACACTGTACCGTACACACACTCTCACAGAGACACTGTACTGCGTACACTCTCACAGAGACACTGTACCGTGCACACACTCTCACAGAGACACTGTACCGTACACACACTCTCACAGAGACACTGTACCGTACACACACTCTCACAGAGACACTGTACCGTACACACTCTCACAGAGACACTGTACTGCACACACACTCTCACAGAGACACTGTACCGTACACACTCTCACAGAGACACTGTACCGTACACACTCTCACAGAGACACTGTACCGTACACACTCTCACAGAGACACTGTACCGTACACACACTCTCACAGAGACACTGTACCGTACACACACTCTCACAGAGACACTGTACCGTACACACTCTCACAGAGACACTGTACCGTGCACACTCTCACAGAGACACTGTACCGTACACACTCTCACAGAGACACTGTACCGTGCACACTCTCACAGAGACACTGTACCGTGCACACACTCTCACAGAGACACTGTACCGTACACACACTCTCACAGAGACACTGTGCCGTACACACACTCTCACAGAGACACTGTGCCGTGCACACTCTCACAGAGACACTGTGCCGTACACACACTCTCACAGAGACACTGTACTGCATACACACTCTCACAGAGACACTGTACCGTACACACTCTCACAGAGACACTGTACTGCATACACACACTCACAGAGACACTGTACCGTACACACTCTCACAGAGACACTGTACCGTACACACACTCTCACAGAGACACTGTACCGTACACACTCTCACAGAGACACTGTACCGTACACACACTCTCACAGAGACACTGTACCGTGCACACACTCTCACAGAGACACTGTACCGTGCACACTCTCACAGAGACACTGTACTGCACACACTCTCACAGAGACACTGTACCGTGCACACTCTCACAGAGACACTGTACCGTGCACACACTCTCACAGAGACACTGTACCGTGCACACACACTCTCACAGAGACACTGTACCGTACACACTCTCACAGAGACACTGTACCGTACACACTCTCACAGAGACACTGTACCGTACACACACTCTCACAGAGACACTGTACCGTACACACTCTCACAGAGACACTGTACCGTACACACTCTCACAGAGACACTGTACCGTACACACTCTCACAGAGACACTGTACCGTACACACACTCTCACAGAGACACTGTACCGTGCACACACTCTCACAGAGACACTGTACTGCATACACACTCTCACAGAGACACTGTACCGTACACACACTCTCACAGAGACACTGTACCGTACACACACTCTCACAGAGACACTGTGCCGTACACACACTCTCACAGAGACACTGTGCCGTACACACTCTCACAGAGACACTGTGCCGTACACACACTCTCACAGAGACACTGTACTGTACACTCTCACAGAGACACTGTACTGCATACACACACTCTCACAGAGACACTGTACTGCACACACACTCACAGAGACACTGTACCGTGCACACTCTCACAGAGACACTGTACCGTGCACACACTCTCACAGAGACACTGTACCGTACACACACTCTCACAGAGACACTGTACCGCACACACTCTCACAGAGACACTGTACCGTACACACACTCTCACAGAGACACTGTACCGTACACACACTCTCACAGAGACACTGTACCGCATACCACACTCTCACAGAGACACTGTACCGTACACACACTCTCACAGAGACACTGTACCGTACACACACTCTCACAGAGACACTGTGCCGTACACACACACTCACAGAGACACTGTACCGCACACACTCTCACAGAGACACTGTACCGTGGACACACACTCTCACAGAGACACTGTACTGCATACACACACTCTCACAGAGACACTGTACTGCACACACTCTCACAGAGACACTGTACCGTGCACACACTCTCACAGAGACACTGTACCGTACACACACTCTCACAGAGACACTGTACCTGCATACACACTCTCACAGAGACACTGTACTGCACACACTCTCACAGAGACACTGTACTGCATACACACACTCTCACAGAGACACTGTACTGCATACACACTCTCACAGAGACACTGTACCGTGCACACACTCTCACAGAGACACTGTACCGTACACACACTCTCACAGAGACACTGTACCGTACACACACTCTCACAGAGACACTGTACCGTATACACACTCTCACAGAGACACTGTACCGTACACACACTCTCACAGAGACACTGTACCGTACACACACTCTCACAGAGACACTGTACTGTACACACTCTCACAGAGACACTGTACCGTACACACTCTCACAGAGACACTATACCGTACACACACTCTCACAGAGACACTGTACCGTACACACACTCTCACAGAGACACTGTACTGCACACACTCTCACAGAGACACTGTACTGTACACACTCTCACAGAGACACTGTACTGTACACACTCTCACAGAGACACTGTACCGTACACACTCTCACAGAGACACTGTACCGTACACACACTCTCACAGAGACACTGTACCGTACACACACTCTCACAGAGACACTGTACCGTACACACACACTCACAGAGACACTGTACCGTACACACACTCTCACAGAGACACTGTACTGCATACACACACTCACAGAGACACTGTACCGTACACACTCTCACAGAGACACTGTACCGTGCACACACTCTCACAGAGACACTGTACCGTACACACTCTCACAGAGACACTGTACTGCATACACACTCTCACAGAGACACTGTACCGTACACACACTCTCACAGAGACACTGTACTGCACACTCTCACAGAGACACTGTACTGCATACACACTCTCACAGAGACACTGTACTGCACACACACTCTCACAGAGACACTGTACCGTGACACACTCTCACAGAGACACTGTACCGTACACACACTCTCACAGAGACACTGTACCGTGCAACACACTCTCACAGAGACACTGTACCGCACACACACTCTCACAGAGACACTGTACCGTACACACTCTCACAGAGACACTGTACCGCACACACACTCTCACAGAGACACTGTACTGCATACACTCTCACAGAGACACTGTACCGTGCACACTCTCACAGAGACACTGTACCGTACACACTCTCACAGAGACACTGTACCGTACACACTCTCACAGAGACACTGTACCGTACACACACTCTCACAGAGACACTGTACCGTACACACACTCTCACAGAGACACTGTGCCGCACACTCTCACAGAGACACTGTGCCGTACACACACTCTCACAGAGACACTGTACCGTACACACTCTCACAGAGACACTGTACTGCATACACACACTCTCACAGAGACACTGTACCGTACACACACACTCACAGAGACACTGTACCGTACACACTCTCACAGAGACACTGTACCGTACACACACTCTCACAGAGACACTGTGCCGTACACACACTCTCACAGAGACACTGTACTGCGTACACACTCTCACAGAGACACTGTACCGTGCACACACTCTCACAGAGACACTGTACCGTACACACACTCTCTCACAGAGACACTGTACCGTACACACACTCTCACAGAGACACTGTACCGTACACACTCTCACAGAGACACTGTACCGTACACACACTCTCACAGAGACACTGTACCGTACACACACTCTCACAGAGACACTGTACCGTACACACTCTCACAGAGACACTGTACCGTACACACTCTCACAGAGACACTGTACCGTACACACACTCTCACAGAGACACTGTACTGCATACACACTCTCACAGAGACACTGTACCGTACACACACTCTCACAGAGACACTGTACTGCACACACTCTCACAGAGACACTATACCGTACACACACTCTCACAGAGACACTGTACCGTGCACACACTCTCACAGAGACACTGTACCGTACACTCTCACAGAGACACTGTACTGCATACACACTCTCACAGAGACACTGTACTGCATACACACTCTCACAGAGACACTGTACCGTACACACACTCTCACAGAGACACTATACCGTACACACTCTCACAGAGACACTGTGCCGTACACACACTCTCACAGAGACACTGTACCGTACACACTCTCACAGAGACACTGTACCGTACACACACTCTCACAGAGACACTGTACCGTACACACACACTCACAGAGACACTGTACTGCATACACTCTCACAGAGACACTGTACTATACACACTCTCACAGAGACACTGTACCGTACACACACTCTCACAGAGACACTGTACCGTACACACACTCTCACAGAGACACTGTACCGTGCACACTCTCACAGAGACACTGTACCGTGCATACACACTCTCACAGAGACACTGTACCGTGCACACACTCTCACAGAGACACTGTACCGTACACACTCACAGAGACACTGTACCGTACACACACTCTCACAGAGACACTGTACCGTACACACACTCTCACAGAGACACTGTACCGTACACACACTCTCACAGAGACACTGTACCGTACACACTCTCACAGAGACACTGTACCGTACACACACTCTCACAGAGACACTGTACCGTACACACACTCTCACAGAGACACTGTACCGTACACACACTCTCACAGAGACACTGTACCGTACACACTCTCACAGAGACACTATACCGTACACACACTCTCACAGAGACACTGTACCGTACACACACTCTCACAGAGACACTGTACCGTACACACTCTCACAGAGACACTATACCGTACACACACTCTCACAGAGACACTGTACTGTACACACTCTCACAGAGACACTGTACCGTACACACTCTCACAGAGACACTGTACCGTACACACACTCTCACAGAGACACTGTACCGTACACACTCTCACAGAGACACTATACTGCGCACACACTCTCACAGAGACACTGTACCGTACACACACTCTCACAGAGACACTGTACTGCATACACACTCTCACAGAGACACTGTACTGCATACACACTCTCACAGAGACACTGTACCGTACACACTCTCACAGAGACACTGTACTGCATACACTCTCACAGAGACACTATACCGTACACACACTCTCACAGAGACACTGTACCGTACACACACTCTCACAGAGACACTGTACCGTACACACTCTCACAGAGACACTGTACCGTACACACACTCTCACAGAGACACTGTACCGTACACACACTCTCACAGAGACACTGTACCGTACACACACTCTCACAGAGACACTATACCGTACACACACTCTCACAGAGACACTGTACCGTACACACACTCTCACAGAGACACTGTACTGTACACACTCACAGAGACACTGTACTGCACACACTCTCACAGAGACACTATACCGCACACACACTCTCACAGAGACACTGTACTGCCGTACACACACTCTCACAGAGACACTGTACCGTGCACACACTCTCACAGAGACACTGTACTGTACACACTCTCACAGAGACACTGTACTGCGTACACTCTCACAGAGACACTGTACCGTACACACACTCTCACAGAGACACTGTACTGCACACACACTCTCACAGAGACACTGTACCGTACACACACTCTCACAGAGACACTGTACCGTGCACACACTCTCACAGAGACACTGTACAGCACACACTCTCACAGAGACACTGTACCGTACACACACTCTCACAGAGACACTGTACCGTACACACACTCTCACAGAGACACTGTACCGTACACACACTCTCACAGAGACACTGTACTGCATACACACTCTCACAGAGACACTATACCATGCACACACTCTCACAGAGACACTATACCGTACACACACTCTCACAGAGGCACTGTACCTGCACACACTCTCACAGAGACACTGTACCGTACACACACTCTCACAGAGACACTGTACCGTACACACACTCTCACAGAGACACTGTACCGTACACACACTCTCACAGAGACACTATACCGTACACACACTCTCACAGAGACACTGTACCGTACACACACTCTCACAGAGACACTGTACCGTACACACACTCTCACAGAGACACTGTACCGTACACACACTCTCACAGAGACACTGTACCGTACACACACTCTCACAGAGACACTATACCGTACACACACTCTCACAGAGACACTGTACCGTACACACTCTCACAGAGACACTGTACTGCACACACTCTCACAGAGACACTGTACCGTACACACACTCTCACAGAGACACTGTGCCGTGCACACACTCTCACAGAGACACTGTACCGTGCACACTCTCACAGAGACACTGTGCCGTACACACTCTCACAGAGACACTGTACTGCACACACTCTCACAGAGACACTATACTGCACACACACTCTCACAGAGACACTATACCGTGCACACACTCTCACAGAGACACTGTACCGTACACACTCTCACAGAGACACTATACTGCACACACACTCTCACAGAGACACTATACCGTACACACACTCTCACAGAGACACTATACCGTACACACTCTCACAGAGACACTGTACCGTACACACTCTCACAGAGACACTATACCGTACACACACTCTCACAGAGACACTATACCGTACACACACTCTCACAGAGACACTATACTGCACACACTCTCACAGAGACACTGTACCGTACACACTCTCACAGAGACACTATACCGTACACACTCTCACAGAGACACTGTACCGTACACACACTCTCACAGAGACACTGTACCGTACACACACTCTCACAGAGACACTATACCGTACACACTCTCACAGAGACACTGTACCGTACACACACTCTCACAGAGACACTGTACTGCACACACACTCTCACAGAGACACTGTACCGTGCACACACACTCTCACAGAGACACTGTACCTTACACACACTCTCACAGAGACACTGTACTGTACACACACTCTCACAGACACACTGTACTGTACACACACTCTCACAGAGACACTGTACCTTACACACACTCTCACAGAGACACTGTACCGTACACACACTCTCACAGAGACACTGTACCGTACACACACTCTCACAGAGACACTGTACCTTACACACACTCTCACAGAGACACTGTACCTTACACACACTCTCACAGAGACACTGTACCGTACACACTCTCACAGAGACACTGTACCGTACACACACTCTCACAGAGACACTGTACCTTACACACACTCTCACAGAGACACTGTACCGTACACACACTCTCACAGAGACACTGTACCGTACACACACTCTCACAGAGACACTGTACCTTACACACACTCTCACAGAGACACTGTACCGTACACACTCTCTCACAGAGACACTGTACCGTACACACTCTCACAGAGACACTGTACCGTACACACTCTCACAGAGACACTATACCGTACACACTCTCACAGAGACACTGTACCGTACACACTCTCACAGAGACACTGTACCGTACACACACTCTCACAGAGACACTGTACCGTACACACACTCTCACAGAGACACTGTACCGTACACACACTCTCACAGAGACACTATACTGCCTACACACTCTCACAGAGACACTATACCGTACACACACTCTCACAGAGACACTGTACCGTACACACTCTCACAGAGACACTGTACCGTACACACACTCTCACAGAGACACTGTACCGTACACACACTCTCACAGAGACACTATACCGTACACACACTCTCACAGAGACACTGTACCGTACACACACTCTCACAGAGACACTGTACCGTACACACACTCTCACAGAGACACTGTACAGTACACACTCTCACAGAGACACTGTACCGTACACACACTCTCACAGAGACACTGTACCTTACACACACTCTCACAGAGACACTATACTGCACACACACTCTCACAGAGACACTGTACCGTACACACACTCTCACAGAGACACTATACCGTACACACACTCTCACAGAGACACTATACCGTACACACACTCTCACAGAGACACTGTACTGCACACACACTCTCACAGAGACACTGTACCGTACACACACTCTCACAGAGACACTGTACCGTACACACACTCTCACAGAGACACTATACCGTACACACACTCTCACAGAGACACTGTACCGTGCACACACTCTCACAGAGACACTGTACCGTGCACACACTCTCACAGAGACACTGTACCGTACACACACTCTCACAGAGACACTGTACCGTACACACACTCTCACAGAGACACTATACCGTACACACTCTCACAGAGACACTGTACCGTACACACACTCTCACAGAGACACTGTACCGTACACACACTCTCACAGAGACACTGTACCGTGCACACACACTCTCACAGAGACACTGTACTGCACACACTCTCACAGAGACACTATACTGCACACACTCTCACAGAGACACTATACCGTACACACACTCTCACAGAGACACTGTACCGTACACACACTCTCACAGAGACACTGTACCGTACACACACTCTCACAGAGACACTGTACTGCATACACACTCTCACAGAGACACTATACTGCATACACACTCTCACAGAGACACTATACCGTACACACACTCTCACAGAGACACTATACCGTACACACACTCTCACAGAGACACTGTACCGTACACACACTCTCACAGAGACACTGTACCGTACACACACTCTCACAGAGACACTATACCGTACACACACTCTCACAGAGACACTGTACCGTACACACACTCTCACAGAGACACTGTACTGCACACACACTCTCACAGAGACACTATACCGTACACACACTCTCACAGAGACACTATACCGTACACACACTCTCACAGAGACACTGTACCGTACACACACTCTCACAGAGACACTGTACCGTACACACACTCTCACAGAGACACTGTACCGTACACACACTCTCACAGAGACACTATACCGTACACACACTCTCACAGAGACACTGTACTGCATACACACTCTCACAGAGACACTGTACCGTGCACACACTCTCACAGAGACACTGTACTGCATACACACTCTCACAGAGACACTATACCGTACACACACTCTCACAGAGACACTATACCGTACACACACTCTCACAGAGACACTGTACCGTACACACACTCTCACAGAGACACTGTACCGTACACACACTCTCACAGAGACACTGTACTGCACACACTCTCACAGAGACACTATACCGTGCACACACACTCTCACAGAGACACTGTACCGTACACACACTCTCACAAAGACACTGTACCGTACACACACTCTCACAGAGACACTGTACAGTACACACTCTCACAGAGACACTGTACCGTACACACACTCTCACAGAGACACTGTACCTTACACACACTCTCACAGAGACACTATACCGTACACACACTCTCACAGAGACACTGTACCGTACACACACTCTCACAGAGACACTATACCGTACACACACTCTCACAGAGACACTATACCGTACACACTCTCACAGAGACACTGTACCGTACACACACTCTCACAGAGACACTGTACCGTACACACTCTCACAGAGACACTGTACCGTACACACACTCTCACAGAGACACTATACCGTACACACACTCTCACAGAGACACTGTACCGTACACACACTCTCACAGAGACACTGTACCGTACACACACTCTCACAGAGACACTGTACCGTACACACTCTCACAGAGACACTGTACCGTACACACACTCTCACAGAGACACTATACCGTACACACACTCTCACAGAGACACTGTACTGTACACACTCTCACAGAGACACTGTACTGCATACACACTCTCACAGAGACACTGTACCGTGCACACACTCTCACAGAGACACTGTACCGTACACACTCTCACAGAGACACTGTACCGTACACACACTCTCACAGAGACACTATACCGTACACACACTCTCACAGAGACACTGTACCGTACACACTCTCACAGAGACACTGTACCGTACACACACTCTCACAGAGACACTGTACCGTACACACACTCTCACAGAGACACTATACCGTACACACACTCTCACAGAGACACTATACCGTACACACACTCTCACAGAGACACTATACCGTACACACACTCTCACAGAGACACTGTACCATACACACACTCTCACAGAGACACTGTACCGTACACACACTCTCACAGAGACACTATACTGTACACACACTCTCACAGAGACACTGTACTGCACACACACTCTCACAGAGACACTGTACCGTACACACACTCTCACAGAGACACTATACCGTACACACACTCTCACAGAGACACTATACCGTACACACACTCTCACAGAGACACTGTACCGTACACACACTCTCACAGAGACACTGTACTGCATACACACTCTCACAGAGACACTGTACTGCACACACTCTCACAGAGACACTGTACCGTACACACACTCTCACAGAGACACTGTACTGCATACACACACTCACAGAGACACTATACCTGCATACACACACTCTCACAGAGACACTGTACCGTACACACACTCTCACAGAGACACTGTACCGTACACACACTCTCACAGAGACACTGTACCGTACACACACTCTCACAGAGACACTGTACCGTACACACACACTCACAGAGACACTATACCGTACACACACTCTCACAGAGACACTATACCGTACACACACTCTCACAGAGACACTATACCGTACACACACTCTCACAGAGACACTGTACCGTACACACACTCTCACAGAGACACTGTACCGTACACACACTCTCACAGAGACACTATACCGTACACACACTCTCACAGAGACACTGTACCGTACACACACTCTCACAGAGACACTGTACCGTACACACACTCTC
Source organism: Brachymystax lenok tsinlingensis (assembly GCA_030435695.1). Lineage (NCBI taxonomy): Eukaryota > Metazoa > Chordata > Actinopteri > Salmoniformes > Salmonidae > Brachymystax > Brachymystax lenok. Next base: position 52,682,779 of record CM059792.1, read on the forward strand.
ACAGAGACACTATACCGTACACACACTCTCACAGAGACACTATACCGTACACACACTCTCACAGAGACACTGTACCGTACACACACTCTCACAGAGACACTGTACCGTACACACTCTCACAGAGACACTGTACCGTACACACACTCTCACAGAGACACTGTACCGTACACACACTCTCACAGAGACACTGTACCCGTACACACACACTCACAGAGACACTATACCGTACACACACTCACAGAGACACTGTACCGTACACACACTCTCACAGAGACACTGTACCGCACACACACTCACAGAGACACTGTACTGCATACACACTCTCACAGAGACACTGTACCGTACACACACACTCACAGAGACACTATACTGCACACACTCTCACAGAGACACTGTACTGCATACACACACTCTCACAGAGACACTGTACCGCACACTCTCTCACAGAGACACTGTACTGCATACACACACTCTCACAGAGACACTGTACTGCATACACACACTCTCACAGAGACACTATACCGTACACACACTCTCACAGAGACACTGTACCGTACACACACTCTCACAGAGACACTATACCGTACACACACTCTCACAGAGACACTGTACCGTACACACACACTCACAGAGACACTGTACCGTACACACACTCTCACAGAGACACTGTACCGTACACACACTCTCACAGAGAAACTGTACCGTACACACACTCTCACAGAGACACTGTACCGTACACACACTCTCACAGACACACTATACCGTACACACACTCTCACAGAGACACTATACCGTACACACACTCTCACAGAGACACTGTACCGTACACACACTCTCACAGAGACACTATACCGTACACACACTCTCACAGAGACACTGTACCGTACACACACTCACAGAGACACTGTACCGTACACACACTCTCACAGAGACACTGTACCGTACACACACTCTCACAGAGAAACTGTACCGTACACACACTCTCACAGAGACACTCTCACTCTTACCGTGAGGGAGGTGAAGGTCATGCACATGCCTCCGAAGCCGTTGAATGTCAGAGCGATGAAGATGAGGATTGACAGCTCTGTGGAGGAAGACGGAGACACCGTCAGACACACACACACAAACACAAACAAACGTGTACAATTCAGACACACATATAGATAAACACAAATGCACACACGTTCCCACACACACATACACACTAAAGATATACACACCCACACACACGTAGTGATATGGCAGCTAGGTGATATGGTAGCTAGGTGATATGTTGATATGGTAGCTAGGTGATATGTTGATATGGTAGCTAGGTGATATGTTGATATGGTAGCTGGATGATATGGCAGCTAGGTGATATGGTAGCTAGGTGATTTGGCAGCTAGGTGACATGGTAGATAGGTGATATGATATGGTGATATAGTGATATGGTAGTTAGGTGATATGGTAGCTAGCTGATTTGATAGCTAGGTGATATGACAGCTAGGTGATGTGGTAGCTAGGTGATATGGTAGCTAGGTGATATGGTAGCTAGGTGATATGATAGCTAGGTGATATGGTAGCTAGTTGATATGGTAGCTAGGTGATATGGTAGCTAGGTGATATGGTAGCTAGGTGATATGGTAGCTAGCTGATTTGATAGCTAGGTGATATGACAGCTAGGTGATGTGGTAGCTAGGTGATATGGTAGCTAGGTGATATGGTAGCTAGGTGATATGGCAGCTAGGTGATATGGTAGCTAGGTGATTTGGCAGCTAGGTGACATGGTAGATAGGTGATATGATATGGTGATATAGTGATATGGTAGTTAGGTGATATGGTAGCTAGCTGATTTGATAGCTAGGTGTTATGACAGCTAGGTGATGTGGTAGCTAGGTGATATGATAGCTAGGTGATATGGTAACTAGGTGATATGGTAGCTAGGTGATATGGTAGTTAAGTGATATGGTAGCTAGGTGATATGGTAGCTAGGCGATATGATAGCTAGGTGATATGGTAGCTAGGTGATATGATAGCTAGGTGATATGGTAGCTAGGTGATGTGGTAGCTAGGTGATATGATAGCTAGGTGATATGGTAGCTAGGTGATATGATAGCTAGGTGATATGGTAGCTAGGTGATGTGGTAGCTAGGTGATATGATAGCTAGGTTATATGGTAACTAGGTGATATGGTAGCTAGGTGATATGATAGCTAGGTGATATGGTAACCAGGTGATATGGTAGCCAGGTGATATGATAGCTAGGTGATATGGTAACTAGGTGATATGGTAGCTAGGTGATATGGTAGTTAAGTGATATGGTAGCTAGGTGATTTGGCAGCTAGGTGACATGGTAGATAGGTGATATGATATGGTGATATAGTGATATGGTAGTTAGGTGATATGGTAGCTAGCTGATTTGATAGCTAGGTGTTATGACAGCTAGGTGATGTGGTAGCTAGGTGATATGATAGCTAGGTGATATGGTAACTAGGTGATATGGTAGCTAGGTGATATGGTAGTTAAGTGATATGGTAGCTAGGTGATATGGTAGCTAGGCGATATGATAGCTAGGTGATATGGTAGCTAGGTGATATGATAGCTAGGTGATATGGTAGCTAGGTGATGTGGTAGCTAGGTGATATGATAGCTAGGTGATATGGTAGCTAGGTGATATGATAGCTAGGTGATATGGTAGCTAGGTGATGTGGTAGCTAGGTGATATGATAGCTAGGTGATATGGTAACTAGGTGATATGGTAGCTAGGTGATATGATAGCTAGGTGATATGGTAACCAGGTGATATGGTAGCCAGGTGATATGATAGCTAGGTGATATGGTAACTAGGTGATATGGTAGTTAAGTGATATGGTAGCTAGGTGACATGATAATATGGTGGTATAGTGACTGTGATATTGTAGCTAGCTGGTATGGTAGCTAGGTTATATGGTAGCTAGGTTATACGTTGATATAGTGATATGGTAGCTAGATGATATGGTAACTAGGTGATATGGCATCTTGGTGATATGGTTGCTAAGTGATGTGTTTATATGGTGATATGGTAATGTAGTAGCTAGGTTACATGGTAGCTGGTGATATGATAGCTAGGTGATAAGGTAGTTAGGTGAAAAGGTGATATGGTAACTAGATGATATGCTAGCTAGGTTACATGGCAGCTTGATGATATCGCAGCTAGGTGATATTTTAGCTACGTGATACAGTAGCTGGGTGATATGGTGATCTAGTGATAGGGATAGGGTTGCACATTTTGGGGAATATTCAGAGGTTGAAACTTTCCGTGGGAATTAACGGGAATATATGGGAATTAACGGTAATATATGGGAATTAACAGAAATATATGCACATTAATAATAATACCATTTAATTGTAGATGTTTATTGCATTGGATACATTTACCATATCATATGGAGACAGAAATATAAACATTTTACCTTATCATAAGTAGACATATTGAACTTTAATTAAATGAGTTGACTCTTCACATGGGATGATTTCACTGAATAACAAAAGATCTCTGATCCCTGCACCAGACAGGATGCTCTTTCCAGCGTACTTGGGGTCCAACATGTATGCTGCGGCATGTATGGGCTTCAGGCAGGAGTCTTCACGCTTTTTGATGTATTTCAGAACGGCAGTTTCCTCTGCTTGGAGCAACAGTGAAGTGGGCAGGGCAGTACGGATTTCTTCTCTTACATCTGCAAGCAGAGTCTGAACATCAGACAGGATGGTATTGTCTCCCTCAATCCGTGCAATGGCTACTGCTATAGGTTTCAGGAGTTTCAGGCTGCTTACCACTCTCTCCCAAAATACATCATCCAGGAGGATCCTCTTGATGGGGCTGTCCATATCGGCAGACTGTGATATGGCCATTTCTTGGAGAGACTCCTTCCCCTCCAGGAGACTGTCAAACATGATGACAACACCACCCCAGCGGGTGTTGCTGGGCAGCTTCAATGTGGTGCTCTTATTCTTCTCACTTTGCTTGGTGAGGTAGACTGCTGCTATAATTTGATGACCCTTCACATACCTAACCATTGCCTTGGCTCTCTTGTAGAGTGTATCTATTGTTCTCAGTGCCATGATGTCCTTGAGGAGCAGATTCAATGCATGAACAGCACAGCCAATGGGTGTGATGTGAGGGTAGGACCCCTCCACTTTAGACCAAGCAGCCTTCATGTTCGCAGCATTGTCTGTCACCAGTGCAAATACCTTCTGTGGTCCAAGGTCATTGATGACTGCCTTCAGCTCATCTGCAATGTAGAGACCGGTGTGTCTGTTGTCCCTTGTGTCTGTGCTCTTGTAGAATACTGGTTGAGGGGTGGAGATGATGTAGTTAATTATTCCTTGCCCACAAACATTCCACCACCCATCAGAGATGATTGCAGTACAGTCTGCTTTCTCTATGATTTGCTTTACCTTCACTTGAATTCTGTTGAACTCTGCATCCAGCAAATTAGTAGATAAAGCATGTCTGGTTGGAAGGGTGTATGCTGGGCGAAGAACATTCAGAAATCTCTTCCAATACACATTGCCTGTGAGCATCAGAGGTGAACCAGTTGCATACACAGGTCGAGCAAGACATTCATCAGCATTTCTCTGACTACGTTCCTCCGTTGAGTCAAAAACACTTCTGATTCCAGGAGGACCATGAGCTGTTGCTATCGATAAGGTGTCTGATTAATCATTTTCACCTCGAGAAGAAGTGGAGGGACTTTTGTCAGAGGTTGTTTATTGTGAGCGCCGAGGGAACTTTATGCACTTGGCCAGAGGATTCTGCATCTTTGTTGCATTCTTCACAGATTATTTGGCACAGTATTTGCAAATGTACACAGCTTTTCCTTCTACATTAGCTGCAGTGAAATGTCTCCACACATCAGATAGTGCCCGTGGTATTCTCCTGCAAAGATTAGAAAAAAAAATTGTACAAAAACAACAAATACAATTCCATGTACAGATAAATAGTTAAGCAGTTAGATTAAATAACTCCTTTGTAAAATACATGTTTGAAAATGAAACATGTATGGAAACAGGTGAATTAACACTCCTCAGTTAGCAGGCTCAAGCAAGCTAATACCCACATGGTAGCAAAAACTTACTAGCAGAAATTGTTAACAAGTTAGAAATGATTTAACCACACTTTGCTGTAGGCTTCTATATACTATTTAACAAAAAATCATGTATGTCATATAAAATATATTCACCCCACCCAGTATTGTAATCAAAACTTACCAGAAAGCATGTAGTCCTTGGCTCAGACAGTGTAGTAGTGTGGGCTCAATAGCATCTCATTAGTGTGCAAGATCTTGAGAATCAGCTGTACATGTGATGGAAGAGTGCACTGCACATGTGGTAGAAGATTGCACTGTGCATGCAGAGGGTTGCAATTCCATTGAATTGGGGATAGTTTCACCAAAATATGCCACAAGACCTAGAATTGCCTTATGTGTATCCCACAAAAAGGTTCACTTTTATGAGCTAACCTTTTTGATGAATTTAAGCACATTTCCCAAAATTCCCAGGCTTAACTTCCTATGGAAAATGTCCGGAAAGATTCTGGAAATTTACAGGAACGTTTACGACCCTTTGGGATATGGTAGCTAATAAATATGGTAGCTAGATGTTAAAGTAGATACTTGATATGGTAGCTAGGTGATATGTTGATATGGGGATATAGTGATATGGTAGCTAGGTGATATGTTGATATGGGGATATAGTGATATGGTAGCTACTTGATATGGTACCTAGGTGATATGTTGATATGGGGATATAGAGATATGGTAGCTACTTGATATGGTAGCTAGGTGATATGTTGATATGGGGATATAGCGATATGGTAGCTACTTGATATGGTAGCTAGGTGATATGTTGATATGGGGATATAGTGATATGGTAGCTAGGTGATATGTTGATATAGGGATATAGTGATATGGTAGCTACTTGATATGGTACCTAGGTGATATGTTGATATGGGGATATAGAGATATGGTAGCTACTTGATATGGTAGCTAGGTGATATGTTGATATGGGGATATAGAGATATGGTAGCTACTTGATATGGTACCTAGGTGATATGTTGATATGGGGATATAGCGATATGGTAGCTACTTGATATGGTAGCTAGGTGATATGTTGATATGGGGATATAGTGATATGGTAGCTACTTGATATGGTAGCTAGGTGATATGTTGATATAGTGATATGGTAGCTACTTGATTTGGTAGCAAGGTTCTATGGTAGCTAGGTGGTATGTTAACATAGTGATGATAAGTAGGTGATATGGTGGCAAGTTGATAGAGTAGCTAGGATATATGATGATATGGTGTTATAGTGATAGTGATTTGGTAGTTAGGTAATATGGTAGCTAGGTGCAATGGTAGCTAGGTCATATGATGATATGGTGATATTGTGATATTGATATGGTAGCTAGGTGATATGGAAGTTAGGTGATATGTTACTAGGTGTATTGGTAGCTAGCTGATATGGTAGCTAGGTGATATGGTAGCTAGGTGACATGGTAGCTAGGTCATACAATGATGGTGATATAGTGATATGGTAGCTTGGTGATATGGTAGCTAGTTGATGTGGTAGCTAGTTGATATGGTAGCTACGTGATATGGTAGCTAGTTGATATGATAAAATGGTAGCTATGTGACATGGTAAGTAAGTAATATGGTAGCTAGTTGATATACTAGGTGATTTAGCTAGGTAGTCTACTCACCATCAGGGTTGTATGCTCCGTAGGCAATGAGGAGACAGGAGAAGGAGAAACAGGCACTGGAATACACACAAACAATACATCAATATCATATATAACCATACATAAATATCATATATAACCATACATCAATATACATCAATATCATATATAACCATACATCAATATCGTATACATCATCTTTGCCTCGATCCTGACTAGTCTCGCAGTCCCTGCAAAAAGATCCCCACAACATGTCGCTGCCACCACCATGCTTCGCTGTAGGAATGGTGCCAGGTTTCCTCCAGACGTGACGCTTAGCATTCAGGACAAAGGGCAACCTTGGTTTCATCAGACCAGAGAATCTTGTTTCAGATTTGTTTCAGATTTCAGATTTGAAAAAAGTTGCTTGAAAGGCATGAACTCTGCTTTGTTTTTTGAGCAGGCTGTACACACTTCATCAGTCTCTCATTCACAATTTGATAAGCACTTGATAATGCCTAGAATTTCACGGCGGCAGTGTTGATGTCTTCACTATTATTCTACAATGTAGAATAAAATAAAGAAAAAACCTTGAATGAGTAGTTGTGTCCAAACTTTTGCCTGGTACTGTACATCAATATGATAGTATAATTAAGCAATAAGGCTCGAGGATGTGTGGTATACGGCCAATATACCATGGCTAAGGACTGTTCTTAGGCATGACGCAACACCCCCGAGGTGCCTTGTTGCTATTATAAACTGGTTACCAACGTAATTAGAGCAGTAAGAATACATTTTGTGTCATACCCGTGGTATACCACGGCTGTCAGCCAATCAGCATACACCATGTCAACTCATACCATGTCAACTCACACCTGTTTAACCATTTAAACCAACTCAGACTGAACTCAGACCTCCCCCCCTCCACCCACTGTCCCTCCTCCTCTCGCTCTCTCCTACCTGCCCAGCAGTCGTAGGTTGCGTGGTCCGTATTTGTCCATGACGATGCCCAGTGGCAGAGTGATGGCTGAGAGAAGGAATGATCCCACGGTGAAGGCCAGGTTTAACATCTCATCCTGGTCCTTGCAGATCAGCCAGCCGTTCATCCTCATAGGGCCATCGGGGTCCTGGGGGGCCAGCGGCCTCATCTCTACCCCGTCTCCTAACCCCACCACACCCTCTACCTCAGAGTAGTAATCACTGTAGTCATCATCGCCCCCTGATGGGGGGAAGGGGACAGACAGGTTGGAGGAGGAGGTGTGGTTACCTAGAGGGAGAGAGAGAGAGAGAGCGAAAGAGAGCGAAAGAGAGAGAGAGAAAGAGAGAGAGAGAGAGAGACAGATAAAGCGTTTTGCAAGACTGTAAAAACCCAGCTGGTTCTGAGGCTCAGTTCACTAACCCAAACCAACCCCATGGCCCAACCAAATCATCACAAAGCAAACAAATATATATATAACTTCTTAGAAAGAAACCACAAAAAGTCAAAGGAAACTTCAATGCTATTTGTCTCTAAACAGACAGTACATGGTGGCAGACTATCTGACCACTGTGACTGATAGAAAACTGAGGAAAACACTGACTAGGTACAGACTCAGAGAGGACAGTCTGGCTATAGAGACCGGTCGTCACAGACAAACCTGGCTGCCCAGAGAGGACAGTCTGGCTATAGAGACCGGTCGACACAGGCAAACCTGGCTGCCCAGAGAGGACAGTCTGGCTATAGAGACCGGTCGACACAGACAAACCTGGCTGCCCAGAGAGGACAGGCTGGCTATAGAGACCCGTCACAGACAAACCTGGCTGCCCAGAGAGGACAGTCTGGCTGCCCAGAGAGGACAGGCTGGCTATAGAGACCGGTCGACACAGACAAACCTGGCTGCCCAGAGAGGACAGGCTGGCTATAGAGACCCGTCACAGACAAACCTGGCTGCCCAGAGAGGACAGGCTGGCTATAGAGACCGGTCGACACAGACAAACCTGGCTGCCCAGAGAGGACAGGCTGGCTGCCCAGAGAGGACAGGCTGGCTATAGAGACCGGTCGACACAGACAAACCTGGCTGCCCAGAGAGGACAGTCTGGCTATAGAGACCCGTCACAGACAAACCTGGCTGCCCAGAGAGGACAGTCTGGCTATAGAGACCGGTCGACACAGACAAACCTGGCTGCCCAGAGAGGACAGTCTGGCTATAGAGACCCGTCACAGACAAACCTGGCTGCCCAGAGAGGACAGTCTGGCTATAGAGACCCGTCACAGACAAACTGGCTGCCCAGAGAGGACAGTCTGGCTGCCCAGAGAGGACAGGCTGGCTATAGAGACCGGTCGACACAGACAAACCTGGCTGCCCAGAGAGTACAGGCTGGCTATAGAGACCGGTCGACACAGAGAAACCTGGCTGCCCAGAGAGGACAGGCTGGCTATAGAGACCGGTCGACACAGACAAACCTGTCTGCCCAGAGAGGACAGGCTCACTCTGCTCCAGGGGAGAGGTAGAGACAGAGCTGCATTTCCTAGTACACTGTGACAAATACTCAGACCTAAGAGAATCTTTATTTCCCAAAATTATCATTCAGTACGAAAAATGTGAAACTATAAAATATGAAGAAAAAATGTCATATTTAATGGGTGAAAAGACAATGTGCAGTTTTGGCAGCCAAATATGTGTCCTCCTGCCACAAACTGAGGGACAGCCATTGAAAAGTGCAATGTAATGTCAATAATATTTCCCATTTAGTTTAGTCTTTCATACCAGGTCATGAGTCTTCTCAGTCAGGTTGAGACTGTCCTACTACTATTGCTTCAATGTCTTATTATTCTCATTAATATTGTTGTCGTAGTTGCTGTTAATGGTAATCTCGTTTCCACTATTACTTTGCTGAGACAACAGAGAGAGAGGGAGAGAGAGAGAGAGAGAGAGACACAGACAGACAGAGAGAGAGAGAGAGAGAGAGAGAGAGAGACAGACAGACAGACAGACAGACAGACAGACAGACAGACAGACAGACAGACAGAGAGAGAGAGAGAGAGAGAGAGAGAGAGAGAGAGAGACACACAGACAGAGAGAGAGAGAGAGAGAGAGAGAGAGAGAGAGAGAGAGAGAGAGAGAGAGAGAGAGAGAGAGATGCAGCACTGTACTTTACTCTGGGTGAATGAACCGTGAGGTAAAATGCCTCAGCAGAACAGTGAGGTAGTCAGGTGGTCAAGTGATGTTGTTCTGACACATGGTTCTTTACTACAGGACATCATGGCCACGTCATGAGGATACTACTACCCTGTGCTGTGATTTTAACATCTAGGTTTGAATCAAAAAGGGACCATCGCGCTTTGGTTGGCGCATAAAACCTGTCAATTCACAATTCAGAAAGATGCTGCATAGTGCATTGTTTTACTGCATCAGTGATAGCGTTCACATACCTTCTTCAGTGTGTAGGTACAAATCATTTTAAATTCAAAACAGCATTTGCAGGGAACACAGGTGAGCAACTGATGAACAACAGGTGCTTCTAATCAGGGTTGCCACTCATCTGCCAATCAGGGATGTGGCTTCTCTGGTCTACCTGTATACAAGTTAGTCACAAAGAAATACAGAATGATAGGACAGTCTACCCCCCCTCTCCTCCTCTCGTCCCTCTGATCCCTGGTCTAGACTGTCCTGAATCTAGTTGATGATCCCTGGTCTAGACTGTGCTGAATCTAGTTGATGATCCCTGGTCTAGACTGTCCTGAATCTAGTTGATATCCCTGGTCTAGGCTGTCCTGAATCTAGTTGATGATCCCTGGTCAAGACTGTCCTGAATCTAGTTGATGATTCCTGGTCTAGACTGTCCTGAATCTAGTTGATGATCCCTGGTCTAGACTGTCCTGAATCTAGTTGATGATCCCTGGTCTAGGCTGTCCTAAATCTAGTTGATGATCCCTGGTCTAGGCTGTGCTGAATCTAGTTGATGATCCCTGGTCTAGACTGTGCTGAATCTAGTTGATGATCCCTGGTCTAGACTGTCCTGAATCTAGTTGATGATCCCTGGTCTAGGCTGTCCTGAATCTAGTTGATGATCCCTGGTCTAGACTGTCCTGAATCTAGTTGATGATCCCTGGTCTAGGCTGTCCTGAATCTAGTTGATGATCCCTGGTCTAGACTGTCCTGAATCTAGTTGATGATCCCTGGTCTAGACTGTCCTGAATCTAGTTGATGATCCCTGGTCTAGGCTGTCCTGAATCTAGTTGATGATCCCTGGTCTAGACTGTCCTGAATCTAGTTGATGATCCCTGGTCTAGACTGTCCTGAATCTAGTTGATGATCCCTGGTCTAGACTGTCCTGAATCTAGTTGATGATCCCTGGTCTAGACTGTCCTGAATCTAGTTGATGATCCCTGGTCTAGGCTGTCCTGAATCTAGTTGATGATCCCTGGTCTAGGCTGTCCTGAATCTAGTTGATGATCCCTGGTCTAGGCTGTCCTGAATCTAGTTGATGATCCCTAACCTCAGCCACACGTGACCTCATCCCTCAACCCTCTAACTCTGATTAGAAACAGCTTAGTACACACACACCCTGCCTGGCCCGATAACACTAACCTGCCTTCTCTGATACCACAGGACCTCTCTCAGCGAAAAACACGAGGAGGAGGGGAAGAGAGAGGGGGAGGAAAGGGGGAACAGATAAAAAGGGAAAAGATAGAGATGGCCTATGTATCTGCAAGGGTATTATCTCTGGTTCCTCTCGGATTATCTCTGGTTCCTCTCTGGCTCTATGTCATGCATGTATAAAGAGATACCATACACAGGAGCATGTTGTTATTGTCATATTAACGATAGAGTTTGAGAAATACTTCCACTGATCAAATATTGAAACATGAAAAGGGACTCTTTACTTCTGAAGTTTAAACATTCGTCACGTCTCAACTTGAAATAAGACTCGAATTAAACAATAAGATCAACCTCAATTGACTTTAGTCGACAGAGAGAGAGCAGAGGCTGGGGCAAGACAGGGAAGAGAAAGAGAGAGTCAGAACTTTGACTTCCAGCAGGGACCATGTGAGTCCGTCTGCACACACACACACACACACGGTGGTGACTGTAAAAAGTGATGTGTTGTTTATGCTGAGTGAGGTGTATTTTGTGGCTGAGTCTAGCTGGTTAGGGTTCCAGGTGTACTTCCTGTTAACAGACCTTTGGAATGGAACAGTCAACCACGACCCACAAGACCTCGCTAAGTATCATGGGATACCTGATTAGACCACACAGTCTCCCACATGCTGACTCTCCATTCTCTCATCCCTCTCTCTATCCATCTCTCTATACCTCTCTCTCTATGTTAACTCAGCAAAAAAATAAACGTCCCTTTGTCAGGACCCTCTTTCAAAGATAATTCGTAAAAATCCAAATAACTTCACAGATCTTCATTGTAAAGGGTTAAACACTGTTCCCATGCTTGTTCAATGAACCATAAACAATTAATGAACATGCACCTGTGGCACGGTCGTTAAGACACTAACAGCTTACAAACGGTAGGCAATTAAGGTCACAGTTATGAAAACTTAGGACACTAAAGAGGCCTTTCTACTGACTCCAAAACACCAAAAGAAAGATGCCCAGGGTCCCTGCTCATCTGCATGAACGTGCGCTACAGGTAGACTCTCTCTATTCCTCTCTCTATATAAACCTCTCTCATCCCTCTCTCCATACAGCTCTCTTTACCTCTCTCTCTATTCCTCTCCCTCCATCCCCTTCTCTTCAGAGTTTATCAGTGAACTTTAGACAATGGCATCCCCAGTAAAGTTGGCCTCTATAATCTCCGCCTCACACACACGTAACAAAGTAACAACGTATTGAGATAGAAATGTAATGTGTAGAACAGATATGATAGTCTGTCATGTAGAATAAAGGATCAGCTCTGTGTGTAGAACAGATATGATAGTCTGTCATGTAGAATACATATTGTTCCTGTGGTCCTCCCTCAAAGACACCTAATGTTCCTGAGGTCCTCCAAGACACATAATGTTCCTGGGATCTCACAAAGACACCTAATGTTCCTGGGATCTCCCTCCTAGACACCTAATGTTCCTGGGCTCTCCCTCAAAGACACCTAATGACCCTGGGGTCCTCCTAGACACCTAATGTCTCTGAGGTCCTGCCTCCTAGACACCTAATGTCTCTGGGGTCCTCCCTCCTAGACACCTAATGTTCCTGGGGTCCTCCTAGACAGCTAATGTCTCTGGGGTCCTCCCTCGTAGACACCTAATGTTCCTGGGGTCCACCTGGACACCTAATGTTCCTGGGGTCCTCCCTCCTAGACACCTAATGTTCCTGGGGTCCTCCCTCCTAGGGCACTTACTTTTCTGGGGGTCCTCCCTCCTAGGCACTTACTTTTCCTGGGGTCCTCCCTCCTAGACACCTAATGTTCCTGGGGTCCTCCCTCCTAGACACCTAATGTTCCTGGGGTCCTCCCTCCTAGACAACTAATGTTCCTGGGGGCCTCTTAGATACCTAATGTTCCTGGGGGCCTCTTAGATACCTAATGTTCCTGGGGACTTCCTAGACACCTAATGTTCCTGGGGACTTCCTAGACACCTAATGTTCCTGGGGACTTCCTAGACACCTAATGTTCCTGGGGTCCTCCCTCCTAGACAGCTAATGTTCCTGGGGTCCTCCCTCCTAGACAGCTAATGTTCCTGGGGTCCTCCCTCCTAGACACCTAATGTCCCTAGGATCCTCCCTCCTAGATTCCTAATGTTCCTGGGGTCCTCTTAGACACAAAATAGTCCTAGGGTCCTCCCTCCTAGACTCCTAATGTCCCTGGGGTCCTCCCTCCTAGATTCCTAATGTCCCTGGGGTCCTCCCTCTTAGATTCCTAATATTCCTGGGGCCCTCCCTACTAGATTCCTAATGTTCCTGTGGTCCTCCCTCCTAGACACCTAATGTTCCTGGGGTCCTCCCTCCTAGACACCTAATGTTCCTGGGGTCCTCCTAGACACCTAATGTTCCTTGGGTTCTCCTGGACACCTAATGTTCCTGGGGTCCTCCCTCCTAGACATCTACTGATCCTGGGGTCCTCCTAGACACCTAATGTTCCTGGGCTCCTCCTAGACACCTAATGTTCCTTGGGTTCTCCTGCACACCTAATGTTCCTGGGGTCCTCCCTCCTAGACACCTAATGTTCCTGGGGTCCTCCCTCCTAGACACCTAATGTTCCTGGGGTCCTCCCTACTGGACACCTAATGTTCCTGGGGTCCTCCCTCCTAGACACCTAATGTTCCTGGGGTCCTCCCTACTAGACACCTAATGTTCCTGGGGTCCTCCCTCCTAGACACCTAATGTTCCTGGGGTCCTCCCTCCTAGACACCTAATGTTCCTGGGGTCCTACCTCCTAGACACCTAATGTTCCTGGGGTCCTCCCTCCTAGACACCTAATGTTCCTGGGGTCCTCCGTCCTAGACACCTAATGTTCCTGGGGTCCTCCCTCCTAGACACCTAATGTTCCTGGGGTTCTCCTGGACACCTAATGTTCCTGGGGTACTCCCTCCTAGACACCTAATGTTCCTGGGGTCCTCCCTACTAGACACCTAATGTTCCTGGGGTCCTCCCTCCTAGACTCCATATGTTCCTGGGGGCCTCCCTCCTAGACACCTAATGTTCCTGGGGTCCTCCCTTCTAGATTCTTAATGTTCCTGGGGTCCTCCCTCCTAGACACCTAATGTTCCTGGGGTCCTCCCTCCTAGGCACTTACTTTTCCGGGGGTCCTCCCTCCTAGGCACTTACTTTTCCTGGGGTCCTCCCTCCTAGACACCTAATGTTCCTGGGGTCCTCCCTCCTAGACACCTAATGTTCCTGGGGTCCTCCCTCCTAGACAACTAATGTTCCTGGGGGCCTCTTAGATACCTAATGTTCCTGGGGGCCTCTTAGATACCTAATGTTCCTGGGGACTTCCTAGACACCTAATGTTCCTGGGGACTTCCTAGACACCTAATGTTCCTGGGGACTTCCTAGACACCTAATGTTCCTGGGGTCCTCCCTCCTAGACAGCTAATGTTCCTGGGGTCCTCCCTCCTAGACAGCTAATGTTCCTGGGGTCCTCCCTCCTAGACACCTAATGTCCCTAGGATCCTCCCTCCTAGATTCCTAATGTTCCTGGGGTCCTCTTAGACACAAAATAGTCCTAGGGTCCTCCCTCCTAGACTCCTAATGTCCCTGGGGTCCTCCCTCCTAGATTCCTAATGTCCCTGGGGTCCTCCCTCTTAGATTCCTAATGTTCCTGGGGCCCTCCCTACTAGATTCCTAATGTTCCTGTGGTCCTCCCTCCTAGACACCTAATGTTCCTGGGGTCCTCCCTCCTAGACACCTAATGTTCCTGGGGTCCTCCCTCCTAGATACCTAATGTTCCTGGGGTCCTCCCTCCTAGACTCCATATGTTCCTGGGGGCCTCCCTCCTAGACACCTAATGTGCCTGGGGTCCTCCCTTCTAGATTCTTAATGTTCCTGGGGTCCTCCATCCTAGATACTTAATGTTCCTGGGGACTTCCTAGACACCTAATGTTCATGGGGTCCTCCCTCCTAGACACCTAATGTTCCTGGGGTTCTCCTGGACACCTAATGTTCCTGGGGTCCTCCCTCCTAGATACTTAATGTTCCTGGGGTTCTCCTAGACACCTAATGTTCATGGGGTCCTACGTCCTAGACACCTAATGTTCCTGGGGTCCTACCTCCTAGACACCTAACGTTCCTGGGGTCCTCCCTCCTAGACACCTAATGTTCCTGGGGTCCTCCTAGATACCTAATGTTCCTGGGGTTCTCCTAGACACCTAATGTTCCTGGGGTCCTCCTAGACACCTAATGTTCCTGGGGTCCTCCTAGATACCTAATGTTCCTGAGGTCCTCCCTCCTAGACACCTAATGTTCCTGGGGTCCTCCCTCCTAGACACCTAATGTTCCTGGGGTCTTCCCTACTAGACACCTAATGTTCCTGGGGTCCTCCCTACTATACACCTAATGTTCCTGGGGTCCTCCCTCCTAGATACCTAATGTTCCTGGGGTCCTCCCTCCTAGACTCCATATGTTCCTGGGGTCCTCCCTCCTAGACACCTAATGTTCCTGGGGTCCTCCCTCCTAGATTCCTAATGTTCCTGGGGTCCTCCCTCCTAGACACCTAATGTTCCTGGGGTCCTCCTACACACCTAATGTTCCTGGGGTCCTCCTAGACACCTAATGTTCTTGGGGTCCTTCCTCCTAGATACCTAATGTTCCTGGGGTCCTCCCTCCTAGACTCCATATGTTCCTGGGGTCCTCCCTCCTAGACTCCATATGTTCCTGGGGTCCTCCCTCCTAGATTCCTAATGTTCCTGGGGTTCTCCCTCCTAGATTCCTAATGTTCCTGGGGTCCTCCCTCCTAGATACTTAATGTTCCTGGGGACTTCCTAGACACCTAATGTTCCTGGGGTTCTCCTGGACACCTAATGTTCCTGGGGTTCTCCTGGACACCTAATGTTCCTGGGGTCCTCCTTCCTAGACACCTAATGTTCCTGGGGTCCTCCCTCCTAGACACCTAATGTTCCTGGGGTCCTACCTCCTAGACACCTAATGTTCCTGGGGTCCTCCCTCCTAGACACCTAATGTTCCTGGGGTCCTCCCTCCTAGACACCTAATGTTCCTGGGGTCCTCCCTCCTAGACACCTAATGTTTCTGGGGTCCTCCCTCCTAGACACCTAATGTTCCTGGGGTTCTCCTGGACACCTAATGTTCCTGGGGTACTCCCTCCTAGACACCTAATGTTCCTGGGGTCCTCCCTACTGGACACCTAATGTTCCTGGGGTACTCCCTCCTAGACACCTAATGTTCCTGGGGTCCTCCTAGACACCTAATGTTCCTGGGGTCCTCCCTCCTAGACACCTAATGTTTCTGGGGTCCTCCCTGCTAGACACCTAATGTTCCTGGGGTCCTCCCTCCTAGACACCTAATGTTCCTGGGGTCCTCCCTCCTAGACACCTAATGTTCCTGGGGTCCTCCCTCCTAGACACCTAATGTTTCTGGGGTCCTCCCTCCTAGACACCTAATGTTCCTGGGGTTCTCCTGGACACTTAATGTTCCTGGGGTACTCCCTCCTAGACACCTAATGTTCCTGGGGTCCTCCCTACTGGACACCTAATGTTCCTGGGGTCCTCCCTCCTAGACACCTAATGTTCCTGGGGTCCTCCCTACTAGACACCTAATGTTCCTGGGGTCCTCCCTCCTAGACACCTAATGTTCCTGGGGTCCTACCTCCTATACACCTAATGTTCCTGGGGTCCTCCCTCCTAGACACCTAATGTTCCTGGGGTCCTACCTCCTAGACACCTAATGTTCCTGGGGTCCTCCCTCCTAGACACCTAATGTTCCTGGGGTCCTCCCTCCTAGACACCTAATGTTCCTGGGGTCCTCCCTCCTAGACACCTAATGTTCCTGGGGTTCTCCTGGACACCTAATGTTCCTGGGGTACTCCCTCCTAGACACCTAATGTTCCTGGGGTCCTCCCTACTAGACACCTAATGTTCCTGGGGTCCTCCCTCCTAGATACCTAATGTTCCTGGGGTCCTCCCTCCTAGACTCCATATGTTCCTGGGGGCCTCCCTCCTAGACACCTAATGTTCCTGGGGTCCTCCCTTCTAGATTCTTAATGTTCCTGGGGTCCTCCCTCCTAGATACATAATGTTCCTGGGGACTTCCTAGACACCTAATGTTCATGGGGTCCTCCCTCCTAGACACCTAATGTTCCTGGGGTTCTCCTGGACACCTAATGTTCCTGGGGTCCTCCCTCCTAGATACTTAATGTTCCTGGGGTTCTCCTAGACACCTAATGTTCATGGGGTCCTACCTCCTAGACACCTAATGTTCCTGGGGTCCTACCTCCTAGACACTTAACGTTCCTGGGGTCCTCCCTCCTAGACACCTAATGTTCCTGGGGTCCTCCCTCCTAGACACCTAATGTTCCTGGGGTCCTCCTCCCTCCTAGACACCTAATGTTCCTGGGGTTCTCCTGGACACCTAATGTTCCTGGGGTCCTCCTTCCTAGACACCTAATGTTCCTGGGGTCCTCCCTCCTAGACACCTAATGTTCCTGGGGTCCTACCTCCTAGACACCTAATGTTCCTGGGGTCCTCCCTCCTAGACACCTAATGTTCCTGGGGTCCTCCCTCCTAGACACCTAATGTTCCTGGGGTCCTCCCTCCTAGACACCTAATGTTTCTGGGGTCCTCCCTCCTAGACACCTAATGTTCCTGGGGTTCTCCTGGACACTTAATGTTCCTGGGGTACTCCCTCCTAGACACCTAATGTTCCTGGGGTCCTCCCTACTGGACACCTAATGTTCCTGGGGTACTCCCTCCTAGACACCTAATGTTCCTGGGGTCCTCCTAGACACCTAATGTTCCTGGGGTCCTCCCTCCTAGACACCTAATGTTTCTGGGGTCCTCCCTCCTAGACACCTAATGTTCCTGGGGTCCTCCCTCCTAGACACCTAATGTTCCTGGGGTCCTCCCTCCTAGACACCTAATGTTCCTGGGGTCCTCCCTCCTAGACACCTAATGTTTCTGGGGTCCTCCCTCCTAGACACCTAATGTTCCTGGGGTTCTCCTGGACACTTAATGTTCCTGGGGTACTCCCTCCTAGACACCTAATGTTCCTGGGGTCCTCCCTACTGGACACCTAATGTTCCTGGGGTCCTCCCTCCTAGACACCTAATGTTCCTGGGGTCCTCCCTACTAGACACCTAATGTTCCTGGGGTCCTCCCTCCTAGACACCTAATGTTCCTGGGGTCCTACCTCCTATACACCTAATGTTCCTGGGGTCCTCCCTCCTAGACACCTAATGTTCCTGGGGTCCTACCTCCTAGACACCTAATGTTCCTGGGGTCCTCCCTCCTAGACACCTAATGTTCCTGGGGTCCTCCCTCCTAGACACCTAATGTTCCTGGGGTCCTCCCTCCTAGACACCTAATGTTCCTGGGGTTCTCCTGGACACCTAATGTTCCCGGGTACTCCCTCCTAGACACCTAATGTTCCTGGGGTCCTCCCTACTAGACACCTAATGTTCCTGGGGTCCTCCCTCCTAGATACCTAATGTTCCTGGGGTCCTCCCTCCTAGACTCCATATGTTCCTGGGGCCTCCCTCCTAGACACCTAATGTTCCTGGGGTCCTCCCTTCTAGATTCTTAATGTTCCTGGGGTCCTCCCTCCTAGATACATAATGTTCCTGGGGACTTCCTAGACACCTAATGTTCATGGGGTCCTCCCTCCTAGACACCTAATGTTCCTGGGGTTCTCCTGGACACCTAATGTTCCTGGGGTCCTCCCTCCTAGATACTTAATGTTCCTGGGGTTCTCCTAGACACCTAATGTTCATGGGGTCCTACCTCCTAGACACCTAATGTTCCTGGGGTCCTACCTCCTAGACACCTAACGTTCCTGGGGTCCTCCCTCCTAGACACCTAATGTTCCTGGGGTCCTCCCTCCTAGACACCTAATGTTCCTGGGGTCCTCCTCCCTCCTAGACACCTAATGTTCCTGGGGTTCTCCTGGACACCTAATGTTCCTGGGGTCCTCCCTCCTAGACACCTAATGTTCCTGGGGTCCTCCTAGACACCTAATGTTCCTGGGGTCCTCCTAGATACCTAATGTTCCTGGGGTTCTCCTAGACACCTAATGTTCCTGGGGTCCTCCTAGACACCTAATGTTCCTGAGGTCCTCCTGCACACCTAATGTTCCTGGGGTCCTCCCTCCTAGACACCTAATGTTCCTGGGGTCTTCCCTACTAGACACCTAATGTTCCTGGGGTCCTCCCTACTATACACCTAATGTTCCTGGGGTCCTCCCTCCTAGATACCTAATGTTCCTGGGATCCTCCCTCCTAGACTCCATATGTTCCTGGGGTCCTCCCTCCTAGACACCTAATGTTCCTGGGGTCCTCCCTCCTAGATTCCTAATGTTCCTGGGGTCCTCCCTCCTAGACACCTAATGTTCCTGGGGTCCTCCTAGACACCTAATGTTCCTGGGGTCCTCCTAGACACCTAATGTTCTTGGGGTCCTCCCTCCTAGATACCTAATGTTCCTGGGGTCCTCCCTCCTAGACTCCATATGTTCCTGGGGTCCTCCCTCCTAGACTCCATATGTTCCTGGGGTCCTCCCTCCTAGATTCCTAATGTTCCTGGGGTTCTCCCTCCTAGATTCCTAATGTTCCTGGGGTCCTCCCTCCTAGATACTTAATGTTCCTGGGGACTTCCTAGACACCTAATGTTCCTGGGGTTCTCCTGGACACCTAATGTTCCTGGGGTTCTCCTGGACACCTAATGTTCCTGGGGTCCTCCTTCCTGGACACCTAATGTTCCTGGGGTCCTCCCTCCTAGACACCTAATGTTCCTGGGGTCCTACCTCCTAGACTCCATATGTTCCTGGGGTCCTCCCTCCTAGACACCTAATGTTCCTGGGGTCCTCCCTCCTAGACACCTAATGTTCATGGGGTCCTCCCTCCTAGACACCTAATGTTTCTGGGGTCCTCCCTCCTAGACACCTAATGTTCCTGGGGTTCTCCTGGACACTTAATGTTCCTGGGGTACTCCCTCCTAGACACCTAATGTTCCTGGGGTCCTCCTAGACACCTAATGTTCCTGGGGTCCTCCCTCCTAGACACCTAATGTTCCTGGGGTTCTCCTGGACACCTAATGTTCCTGGGGTCCTCCTTCCTAGACACCTAATGTTCCTGGGGTCCTCCCTCCTAGACACCTAATGTTCCTGGGGTCCTCCCTCCTAGACACCTAATGTTCCTGGGGTCCTCCCTCCTAGACACCTAATGTTCCTGGGGTCCTCCCTCCTAGACACCTAATGTTTCTGGGGTCCTCCCTCCTAGACACCTAATGTTCCTGGGGTCCTCCCTCCTAGACACTTAATATTCCTGGGGTCCTCCCTCCTAGACACCTAATGTTCCTGGGGTCCTCCCTCCTAGACACCTAATGTTTCTGGGGTCCTCCCTCCTAGACACCTAATGTTCCTGGGGTTCTCCTGGACACTTAATGTTCCTGGGGTACTCCCTCCTAGACACCTAATGTTCCTGGGGTCCTCCTAGACACCTAATGTTCCTGGGGTCCTCCCTCCTAGACACCTAATGTTCCTGGGGTTCTCCTGGACACCTAATGTTCCTGGGGTCCTCCTTCCTAGACACCTAATGTTCCTGGGGTCCTCCCTCCTAGACACCTAATGTTCCTGGGGTCTCCCTCCTAGACACCTAATGTTCCTGGGGTCCTCCCTCCTAGACACCTAATGTTCCTGGGGTCCTCCCTCCTAGACACCTAATGTTTCTGGGGTCCTCCCTCCTAGACACCTAATGTTCCTGGGGTCCTCCCTCCTAGACACCTAATGTTCCTGGGGTCCTCCCTCCTAGACACCTAATGTTCCTGGGGTCCTCCTTCCTAGACACCTAATGTTTCTGGGGTCCTCCCTCCTAGACACCTAATGTTCCTGGGGTTCTCCTGGACACCTAATGTTCCTGGGGTCCTCCTAGATACCTAATGTTCCTGAGGTCCTCCCTCCTAGACACCTAATGTTCCTGGGGTCTTTCCTACTAGACACCTAATGTTCCTGGGGTCCTCCCTACTATACACCTAATGTTCCTGGGGTCCTCCCTCCTAGATACCTAATGTTCCTGGGGTCCTCCCTCCTAGACTCCATATGTTCCTGGGGTCCTCCCTCCTAGACACCTAATGTTCCTGGGGTCCTCCCTCCTAGATTCCTAATGTTCCTGGGGTCCTCCCTCCTAGACACCTAATGTTCCTGGGGTCCTCCTAGACACCTAATGTTCCTGGGGTCCTCCTAGACACCTAATGTTCTTGGGGTCCTCCCTCCTAGATACCTAATGTTCCTGGGGTCCTCCCTCCTAGACTCCATATGTTCCTGGGGTCCTCCCTCCTAGACACCTAATGTTCCTGGGGTCCTCCCTCCTAGATTCCTAATGTTCCTGGGGTTCTCCCTCCTAGATTCCTAATGTTCCTGGGGTCCTCCCTCCTAGATACTTAATGTTCCTGGGGACTTCCTAGACACCTAATGTTCCTGGGGTTCTCCTGGACACCTAATGTTCCTGGGGTTCTCCTGGACACCTAATGTTCCTGGGGTTCTCCCTCCTAGATTCCTAATGTTCCTGGGGTCCTCCCTCCTAGACACCTAATGTTCCTGGGGTTCTCCTGGACACCTAATGTTCCTGGGGTTCTCCCTCCTAGATTCCTAATGTTCCTGGGGTCCTCCCTCCTAGATACTTAATGTTCCTGGGGACTTCCTAGACACCTAATGTTCCTGGGGTTCTCCTGGACACCTAATGTTCCTGGGGTTCTCCTGGACACCTAATGTTCCTGGGGTTCTCCTAGACACCTAATGTTCCTGGGGTCCTCCCTCCTAGACACCTAATGTTCCTGGGGTCCTACCTCCTAGACACCTAATGTTCCTGGGGTTCTCCTGGACACCTAATGTTCCTGGGGTCCTCCTTCCTAGACACCTAATGTTCCTGGGGTCCTCCCTCCTAGACACCTAATGTTCCTGGGGTCCTCCCTCCTAGACACCTAATGTTCCTGGGGTCCTCCCTCCTAGACACCTAATGTTTCTGGGGTCCTCCCTCCTAGACACCTAATGTTCCTGGGGTTCTCCTGGACACCTAATGTTCCCGGGGTCCTCCTTCCTAGACACCTAATGTTCCTGGGGTCCTCCTAAAAACCTGCTGTTCCTTTACATTTCTTTCTACATTTCTGTAATGTTTAATCTTTACAGATTGAAATCAGCCGTTAATACACTTCCCTACAAACCTCTAATGAACTTTTCCAAATCTCCACAACCTGTAGCAGGGTCATTACTCAGAGTACTGTGAATGTGAGAACCGTCTTTCACCTTCTCCTGAATGTAGCAGGGCTCTGGTGGACGGGGAGGGGTTATAACATGTGAGAGGTTTCTACATTAACACTTGAACATCTCTGTAACAATCTCTCTCTCTGACATCCCTTACCTCTCACACAGATATTAAAGGTTGTGGAGAAGTTCATTAAAGGTTTTGGAGAGTTCATTAAAGGTTGTGGAGAAGTTCATTAAAGGTTTTGGAGAAGTTCATTAAAGGTTGTGGAGAAATTCATGAAGGTTGTGGAGAGGTTACATAAAGGTTGTGGAGAGATTACATAAAGGTTGTGGAGAGATTACATAAAGGTTGTGGAGAAGTTACATAAAGGTTGTGGAGAGGTTACATAAAGGTTGTGGAGAGGTTACATAAAGGTTGTGGAGAAGTTACATAAAGGTTGTGGAGAGGTTACATAAAGGTTGTGGAGAGGTTACATAAAGGTTGTGGAGAAGTTCATTAGAGGTTATGGAGAAGTTAATAAAGGTTGTGGAGAGGTTACATAAAGGTTGTGGAGAGATTACATAAAGGTTGTGGAGAAGTTCATCAGAGGTTGTGGAGAAGTTCGTAAAAGGTTGTGGAGAAGTTCATAAAAGGTTGTGCTCTTACCTTCTCCGTTGCACATGTAGGAGTAGTAGCCTTCAGACTTGAGCATGATGAGTAGTGATCCCCAGCCCAGCAGGACAGCTGAGAACAGCAGGTTTTCTATGATGGCTGTCACCGCCATCCACCACCGCCTGGCAAATGCTGTGGCCAGGGACGGAGCCATGACCAGACAGGAGAGGAGAATAGAGGAAGAGAAATGGGGAGTCTAGAGGCCTGAGGTCGAAGTTCAATGAACGGGGAGTCTAGAGGCCTGAGGTCAAAGCTCAATGAACGGGGAGTCTAGAGGCCTGAGGTCAAAGTTCAGAACGGGGAGTCTAGAGGCCTGAGGTCAAAGTTCAGAACGGGGAGAGCTGAGAGTGAGGAGAAGACTGGGAAGAAGCAAATGTTAAGTGACGAGAGTCTGGAGATCAGAGTTCACAGGTCTGTGGAGACACAGAGAGAGAGAGACAGAGACCATCAGCAAGTAGTCTGGAGATCAGAGTTCACAGGTCTGTGGAGACACAGAGAGAGAGAGACAGAGACAGAGACAGAGACCATCAGCAAGTAGTCTGGAGATCAGAGTTCACAGGTCTGTGGAGACACAGAGAGAGAGAGAGAGAGAGAGAGAGAGAGAGAGAGAGAGAGAGAGAGAGAGAGAGAGAGAGAGAGAGAGAGAGAGAGAGAGAGAGAGAGAGAGAGAGAGAGAGAGATTATTCCAGCAGCTCTGAACACTGGGCAGTGGTTGTTGAAAATGTAATATGATCCCAGTTACATGAATTACTGGTACTTCATTGGTCCTCTGTATTACTGAAGTGTCTGACTGTTGATGAACACTAGAGGAACCTTCCTTGCTCCCCCATACCATCTCACAACTCTAAAGGTGAAACCATGTGACTACATGGTTCTTTGACCTTCAGGGTGATTCATATGCAACTCTGTCTCATTTCTCCCGCTCTCGCTTCATGAGGGTGAGAGTCCGTCCCTCCCTCCCTCCCCCTACACTCTTTCTCAACCCCTCAGCTATAGGGCACATGGACACACACTGACCTGGTGTAATTACCTAGGTAACACTTCTAGATTATATTGTAGATAGTTACACATTAACAGCCGTGACAGTATCAAAGTCTCCCACAACGGACGGTGGAAGAGTTAGTTACGCGCTGGTGACAATAACTGGCTTCTGTTCAGTGTGGGAACTGATGAAGGACAAACTGGACCACTGGCGGTTCTGGGGGGGGCAGGGGGCCAGTGCCCCTGTGACAACAATTTTGTACCCCCTTGTGGCCCCCCTAAATGTGGAGTATGAAATAATTTTTGCATAACAAATTTTTGCTATCGTTCTTTTTTTACATCCGTTATTAGACAGTGGCAACGTGGAACACTAATTAAACCCACACATTTACTAGAGGGACATGGTCTTTTGCCTACTAATGCCTGCAATGAAGTGAAGAAAACAATATGACAACAATAACGTCTAATGTACCTGGCCCCTCTAACAGTACAACTGGCCCCAGCTTGGCCCCCCCAGTTGAAAGGGTCTAGAACCTCCACTGAACTGGACTCGCTGGCTGGCTCTCTCTCTCTCCCCCTCTCCTTCCTTCCCCTCCCTCCCTCCCTCCCTCCATCCTCTCTCTCTCTCAATACATTATCTGCCCAACGGTGCATCCCATCCGCAGCACAGTAGCACTGCAAACAAATGCCAGATAAACAAGCTGAACACACACACACACAGTGACCCATCGGCATTCTTCTAATCAAAACTCCGGAGCCCAGACACACTGCTTGAGAGAATAAGGACAGGTCAAACCATTAGCTCATAGTGGTCTAGACAGTTAGTGGATTGCATACTGAATTCAGCAGGCTGACATACAACCATATATTAATACATTCTGTTGTCCCAGATTCTTCTTTTTATATTAAACCCTTGCCCACATCACTCATGCCCAGAGAAATACATGGTTTCACCACGGAACTACAAAGATGAGCTCTTCCAAGCTTCTATTGCTTATTCTTAACATGGGAGAAATAACAGTAACTCAACAGCCCATGTATTAACATACAACATTAAAACCTATAGCAATATATTCAGCATATATCCAGTTTGTACTAACAGGTATGACTCCATGCAGTTATATTACAGGTAAGTTACCTACCGGTAGCCTAGCTGTGAGTCCCAGACACACACAGAAGTTCAGTTTGATGTTGTTCAGAAATCTTCTGAGGGCTTCTTGTCTTGATATGGTCCTGGTCAGTTGTACCGGCATCTGGACGGGGAAGCCTTTATACGCACCCCAAACCGGGAAAACATCACTGTCTTACTATTGGCTGTCTGAGGTGCCGCTGGAAAACTGCTGCAGCCAATCAGAGCTCCCCCTCACCGTCGCCCTCTACGGAGTCCACGGAGAAAAGGAGAGAGACAGAGAGTTGAGGCATAGGAAATATATTGACAAAGATTGCATTTATATTAAGATAGCTTAAGTGATTTGGAACTGGCTGTTTATAATAGGAAAGTCATTTCATTGTGTTTATTCAGCCAGGAGAGTCTACTCAGCAATAATTGACTCTGTTTAGCAGGGAATCCTGGGTTCCAATAGCAGTCACGGCAACAGAAAGACAAAGCAGAGATGAGGATGGAATCGATCTATAGTGTCTATCTACAGCATCTATCGATCTACAGTATCTATCTATCTATATATCTATCTATCTACAACATCTATCTATATATATATATATATCTATCTACAGCATCTATCTATTTATATATCTATCTACAGCAGCTATCTATCTATATATCTATCTGTCTATTTATCTATCTATCTATCTACAGCATCTATCTATATATCTATCTATCTACAGTATCTATCTATCTGTCTATCTATCTATCTATCTATCTATATACATAGCTATCTATCTATATATCTATCTATCTATCTATATATCTACAGCATCTATCTATCTATATATCTATCTATCTATATATCTACAATATCTATCTATCTATATATCTATCTACAATATCTATCTATCTATATATCTATCTACAGCATCTATCTATCTATAGCATCTATCTATATATCTATCTACAGCATCTATATATCTATCTATATATCTATCTACAGTATCTATATATCTATCTACAATATCTATCTATATATCTATCTACAGCATCTATTTATCTATATATCTATCTATAGCATCTATCTATCTATATATCTATCTACAGTATATATATATCTATCTATCTACAGCATCTATCTATCTATAGTATCTATCTATATATCTATCTACAGCATCTATCTATATTTCTATCTATAGCATCTATCTACAGTGTAGCTATTCCCTCCGCAAGGCAATCAAACAAGCTAAGTGTCAATATAGAGACAAAGTAGAGTCACAATTCAACGGCTCAGACACAAGAGGAATGTGGCAGGGTCTACAGTCAATCACGGACTACAAAAAGAAAACCAGCCCTGCTATGACCATGACGTCCTGCACCCAGACAAACTAAACAACTTCTTTGCTCGCTTTGAGGACAATACAGTGCCACCGACACGGCCCGCTACCAAAACCTGCAGGCTCACCTTCACCGCAGCCAAAGTGAGTAAAACATTTAAATGTGTTAACCCTCAAAAGGCTGCCGGCCCAGATGGCATCCCATCGACTACAGCTCAGCATTTAACACCATAGTTCCCTCCAAGCTCGTCATTAAGCTCGAGACCCTAGGTCTCGACCCAGCCCTGTGCAACTGGGTCCTGGACTTCCTGACGGGCCGGTCCCAGGTGGTGAGGGTAGGAAACAACATCTCCACCCCGCTGATCCTCAACACTGGGGCCCCACAAGGGTGCGTTCTCAGCCCTCTCCTGTACTCCCTGTTTACCCATGACTGCGTGGCCAAGCACGCATCCAACTCAATCATCAAGTTTGCTGACGACACTACAGTGGTAGGCTTGATTACCAACAACGACGAGACGGCCTACAGAGAGGAGGTGAAGGCCCTCGGAGTGTGGTGTCAGGAAAATAACCTCTCACTCAATGTCAGCAAAACAAAGGAGATGATCGTGGACTTCAGGAAACAGGAGAGGGAGCACCCCCCTATCCACATCAAGGGGACAGTAGTGGAGAAGGTGGAAAGTTTTAAGTTCCTCGGCGTACACATCACGGACAAACTGAATTGGTCCACCCACACAGACAGCGTGGTGAAGAAGGCGCAACAGCGCCTCTTCAACCTCAGGAGGCTGAAGAAATTCGGCTTGTCACCAAAATCACTCACAAACTTTTACAGATGCACAATCGAGAGCATCCTGTCGGGCTGTATCACCGCCTGGTACGGCAACTGCTCCGCCCACAACCGTAAGGCTCTCCAGAGGGTAGTGAGGACTGCACAGCGCATCACCGGGGGTAAACTACCTGCTCTTCAGGACACCTACACCACCCGATGTCACAGGAAGGCCAAAAAGATCATCAAGGACAACAGCCACCCGAGCCACTGCCTGTTCACCCCGCTATCATCCAGAAGGCGAGGTCAGTACAGGTGCATCAAAGCTGGGACCGAGAGACTGAAAAACAGCTTCTACCTCAAGGCCATCAGACTGTTAAACAGCCATCACTAACATTGAGTGGCTGCTGCCAACATACTGACTTAAATCTCTAGCCACTTTAAACATAGGAATTTGATGTAACAATGTATCACTAGCCACTTTAAACAATTTTGTATATAATGTTTACGTATCCGACATACTCATATCAAATGTATACACTGTACTCTAAACCATCTACTGTATCTTGCCTATGCCGTTCGGCCATCGACCCAAATCTCTAGCCACTTTAATAATTATAATTGGATGAAACAAATGTATCACTAGCCACTTTAAACAATGCCATTTATATAATGTTTACATATCCTACAACTCATCTCATATATATATATATATATGTGTATATACTGTACTCCATACCATCTACTGCATCTTGCCTATGCCGGTCAGCCATCGCTCATCCATATATTTATATGTACATACTCGTATTCATTTCTTTACTCTTGTGTGTATAAGGTAGTTGTTGTGAATTTGTTAGATTACTTGTTAGATACTACTGCATGGTCGGAACTAGAAGCACAAACATTTCGCTACACTCGCATTAACTTCTGCTAACCATGTGTATGTGACAAATAAAATTTGATTTGATTTGATCTATCTATAGTATCTATCTACAGCATCTATCTACAGCATCTATCTATCTATAGTATCTAGCTATATATCAATCTATAGTATCTATCTACAGTATCTATCTATATATCTATCTACAGCGTATATCTATCTATAGCATCTATCTATATATCTATCTATCTATATATCTATCGATCTACAGTAACTATCTATATATCGATCTACAGTATCTATCTATATACAGTGAGGGAAAAAAGTATTTGATCCCCTGCTGATTTTGTACATTTGCCCACTGACAAAGAAATTATCAGTCTATAATTTTAATGGTAGTTTTATTTGAACAGTGAGAGACAGAATAACAACAAAGAAATCCAGAAAAACACATGTGAAAAATGTTATAAATTGATTTGCATTTTAATGAGGGAAATAAGTATTTGACCCCTCTGTAAAACATGACTTGGTGGCAAAACCCTTGTTGGCAATCACAGAGGTCAGACGTTTCTTGTAGTTGGCCACCAGGTTTGCACACATCTCAGGAGGGATTGTGTCCCACTCCTCTTTGCAGATCTTCTCCAAGTCATTAAGGTTTCGAGGCTGACGTTTTGCAACTCGAACCTTCAGCTCCCTCCACAGATTTTCTATGGGATTAAGGTCTGGAGACTGGCTAGGCCACTCCAGGACCTTAATGTGCTTCTTCTTGAGCCACTCCATTGTTGCCTTGGCCGTGTGTTTTGGGTCATTGTCATGCTGGAATACCCATCCACGACCCATTTCCAATGCCCTGGCTGAGGGAAGGAGGTTCTCAACCAAAATTTGACGGTCCCGTCCATCGTCCCTTTGATGCGGTGAAGTTGTCCTGTCCCCTTACCAGAAAAACACCCCCAAAGCATAATGTTTCCACCTCCATGTTTGACGGTGGGGATGGTGTTCTTGGGGTCATAGGCAGCATTCCTCCTCCTCCAAACACGGCGAGTTGAGTTGATGCCAAAGAGCTCCATTTTGGTCTCATCTGACCACAACACTTTCAACCAGTTGTCCTCTGAATCATTCAGATGTTCATTGGCAAACTTCAGACGGGCATGTATATGTGCTTTCTTGAGCAGGGGGACCTTGCAGGCGCTGCAGGATTTCAGTCCTTCACGGCGTAGTGTGTTACCAATTGTTTTCTTGGTGACTATGGTCCCAGCTGCCTTGAGATCATTGACAAGATCCTCCCGTGTAGTTCTGGGCTGATTCCTCACCGTTCTCATGATCATTGCAACTCCACGAGGTGAGATCTTGCATGGAGCCCCAGGCCGAGGGAGATTGACAGTTATTTTGTGTTTCTTCCATTTGCGAATAATCTCACCAATTGTTGTCACCTTCTCACCAAGCTGCTTGGCGATGGTCTTGTAGCCCATTCCAGCCTTGTGTAGGTCTACAATCTTGTCCCTGACATCCTTGGAGAGCTCTTTGGTCTTGGCCATGGTGGAGAGTTTGGAATATGATTGACTGATTGCTTCTGTGGACAGGTGTCTTTAATACAGGTAACAAACTGAGATTAGGAGCATTCCCTTTAAGAGTGTGCTCCTAATCTCAGCTCATTACCTGTATAAAAGACACCTGGGAACCAGAAATCTTTCTGATTGAGAGGGGTTCAAGTACTTATTTCCCATATTAAAATACAAATCAATTTATAACATTTGTCACATGCGTTTTTTGGATTTTTTTGTTGTTATTCTGTCACTGTTCAAATACACCTACCATTAAAATTATAGACTGATCATTTCTTTGTCAGTGGGCAAACATACAAAATCAGCAGGGGATCAAATACTTTTTTCCCTCACTGTATATACTAGGCGGTATCAGAGGAAAGCCCATAAAATTGTCAGAGACTCCAGTCACCCAAGTCATAGACTGTTTTCTCTGCTACCGCACGGCAAGTGGTACCGGAGAGCCAAGTCTAGGACCAAAAGACTCCTTAACTTCTTAGGGAGCGGCAGCAGAGGTGACGGTTTTGGAGAGTCTGGCGTGCCCAAAGTAAAATGCCTGCCACTCAGGCCCAGAAAATAGGATATGCACATAATTAGTACTATTGGATAGGAAACACTCTGAAGTTTCAAAAGTGTTAAAATAATGTATGTGAGTATAACAGGACTGATATAGCAGGCGAAAACCCGAGGAGAATCCATAAAGATTTGCATTGTTTATTGTACATGACCTTCTTCTCCAGGCTGCCTATTCATTTCTATTTTAACTAGGACTGAGACTGCAGTACCTATGGCTTCCACTAGATGTCAACAGTGTTTATACAGAGTCTGGAAGCACTAAACAGAACAGATAGAAAGAGGAAGTAGTCAGGGGACCACTTTTGTCAACAACGTTTGACGGGAACGTCAACATTGAATCTGTACCGGTACCCCCTGTATATAGCCTCCACATTGACTCTGTACCGGTACCCCTCCACATTGACTCTGTACCGGTACCCCCTAAATATACTAAACAACATGTATTCAATGTCTTAACAGATCAAAATAAATCTAATCCAACTTGAAATCATCAGTATGGTAATGAAGAAAAGAGCAGACTGGATATTTCCCAAATTCATGTTTATTGAATCTTTTTATGTACAGTGTATATACAGTACCAGTCAAAAGTTTGGACACACCTACTCAAGGGTTTTTCTGTATTTTTACTATTTTCTACATTGTAGAATAATAGTGAAGACATCCAAACTATGTTATGACACAAGAGTCTGGAAAAGCATTCCAGGTGAAGCTGGTTGAGAGAATGCCAAGAGTGTGCAAAGCTGTCATCAAGGCAAAGGGTGGCTACTTTGAAGAATCTCAATTATAAAATATATTTTGGTTTGTTTAACACTTTTTTGGTTACTACATGATTCCATATGTGTTATTTCATAGTTTTGATGTCTTCACTATTACTGGACAAATTTTAGAAAATAGTCAAAATAAATAAAAACCCTTGAATGAGTAGATGTGTTCAAACTTTTGACTGGTACTGTATATACACATTTAAATACTAAAACGTCCCTAATCCCCCAGAAGAACTGCTAAATACCTCCACAAATTAGTCCCCAATCAATACTTTAACCTGTTAAAGGGCCCGTGTACCCCCAAAATATATTTGTAAGCTAAAAGCTTTGTCTTTTTGGAAATCATACTCAAATCTTAATGCTAGCAATGTCATAAGAATCTACACCACCGCTCCCTCGTCCCATAAAAGCCATAAATCATGCGCTATGGACATATTCATAGAATATGCATTGTAGGTCAAGTGACCAAAAGTTCAAACTTTTAGTATGCATGGAAAGGGTCCACCCTGATGGTCATTGTAAAGCAATGCATTTCCTTGTCCATCCGCATGATGCATCCTTCACATGTCCCGCTTAGCTAGATCATCATTTACAACAGGAAAACTGAATGGGAAAAGAGGTTTGAAGTTTCTTTAAAAAAATTGTAAAAAAAATCCATAACTTGAAAGCCCTGAGCCTTTCTGAGGATGTCTTCAGTACTAGTGTGGATAATCACTTTTCTGGTTACTACATGATTCCATATGTGTTATTTCATAGTTTTGATGTCTTCAGTACTAGTGTGGATAGTCACCCTCCCTTAAAAGAATGAAGGGTTCAAGTAGATGGAATGCCTGGTACACTCCGGAATGTTCAGAAGTCATTCATAAAAGACATGATGCTCGGGTCGAGGCCAGGAACACGGGCTTAGGCGCGGACAGGCGAGGTTGTAAGCAACTGAGGAATCATTGTGTTGGACAAATCAGAAAGGTTAAATCTGATTATTATGTAATCACTCTTTCAGATTGTAACGGGAACCCGGCTAAATACTGGAAAACTGTCAAATCCCTGAAGGGTTCTACTTCCTCCTCTCTGTCACACCAATTTATTCAGACACTGGCCTCATTACAGAGAAAAATGCCACCATTGTTGCCTTTAATCACCATTTTATTTCAGCCATCTCTTTGAAAGAACACTAAGCCTATTCACAATGATATTGGGCATAACTTGCTGAATGATCAGAGAAATGATAGTCAAAGCTTTTCTTTTAGGCTGTTGACGGAAAAAAAAGCCTTGGACGCTTTGCTAGCAAATCCTCAGGGGTCGACCAATCCTGGTCTCCTTATGTCACGACTTCCGCCGAAGTCGGTGCCTCTCCTTGTTCGGGTGGTGTTCGGCGGTCGACGTCACCGGTCTTCTAGCCATCACTGATCCTCTTTTCATTTGCAATTTGTTTTGTCTGTGTTTCCACACCTGGTTTCAATTCCCTCATTACATGTGTTGTATTTAAACCCTCTGTCGTCCCCCCCACCCATGTCTTTGTGTGGGATTGTTTCTGTGTAGTGCTTGTGCACATTTGTATACTGGTGCGTTACGGGCTAGTTTTGTGCCCATGTACTCCCGTGTTTGTTTGAACCCTTCTGGGGTTGATAATTAAACTACTAGTTTACCCAGTTTGGCTCTCCTGCGCCTGACTTCTCTGCAAACCAGTTACGCATCCGCTACGGCTTAGGTGTGCAGCGCCCATCATTGTCGGCTCAATAACCCACATTTTGAATTGAACATTGTTATCAGGAAATATTCCAAAAGTATGGAAATCAGCTCTTGTGCTGCCACTCCATAAGGGGGAGAGAAGTGATCTAGTCCTGGACATAGTACTATTACAACAACCACTTCAGTCAGGGTTTAGTCCTGGACATAGCACTATTACAACAACCACTTCAGTCAGGGTTTAGTCCTGGACATAGCACTATTACAACAACCACTTCAGTCAGGGTTTAGTCCTGGACATAGCACTATTACAACAACCACTTCAGTCAGGGTTTAGTCCTGGACATAGCACTATTACAACAACCACTTCAGTCAGGGTTTAGTCCTGGACATAGCACTATTACAACAACCACTTCAGTCAGGGTTTAGTCCTGGACATAGCACTATTACAACAACCACTTCAGTCAGGGTTTAGTCCTGGACATAGCACTATTACAACAACCACTTCAGTCAGGGTTTAGTCCTGGACATAGTACTATTACAACAACCACTTCAGTCAGGGTTTAGTCCTGGACATAGTACTATTACAACAACCACTTCAGTCAGGGTTTAGTCCTGGACATAGCACTATTACAACAACCACTTCAGTCAGGGTTTAGTCCTGGACATAGCACTATTACAACAACCACTTCAGTCAGGGTTTAGTCCTGGACATAGTACTATTACAACAACCAGTTCAGTCAGGGTTTAGTCCTGGACATAGCACTATTACAACAACCACTTCAGTCAGGGTTTAGTCCTGGACATAGCACTATTACAACAACCACTTCAGTCAGGGTTTAGTCCTGGACATAGCACTATTACAACAACCACTTCAGTCAGGGTTTAGTCCTGGACATAGCACTATTACAACAACCACTTCAGTCAGGGTTTAGTCCTGGACATAGCACTATCACAACAACCACTTCAGTTGTTAATGATCTTGTCAATGCTGTAGACAATAAAGTGAAAATGTGCTGCTTTGTTTTGTGGACCTGTCAAAAGCTTTGGATACTGTTGATCGTGCTATTTAATTGAATAATTTGTTCTCGATAGGCCTGAGCTCTGACGCCTGTTCATGGTTTCACGATTATCTAAGTGACAAAACTCAGGCCATCGTGATTGACGGGGTTAAGTCTGAATTTCTTGAAGTACATGAAGGTGTACCAGAGGGGTCGATTTTGGGACCTCTTTACTTCACTATTTATACTGAACAAAAATATCAAATTAACATGTAAAGTGTTGGTCCCATGTTTCATTAACTGAAATAACAGATCCCAGAAATGTTCTCTCATATTTTGTGCACAAATATTCTTACATCCCTGTTAGTGAGCATTCCTCTTTTGCCAAGATAATCCATCCACCTGACAGGTGTGGCATATCAAGAAGCTGATTAAACAGCATGATCATTACACAGGAGCACCTTGTGCTGGGGACAATAAAAGGCCACTCTAAAATTTGCAGTTTTGTCACACAACACAATGCCACAGATGACTCAAGTTTTGAGGAAGCGTGTAATTGGCATGCTGACTGCAAGAATGTCCACCAGAGCTGTTACCAGAGAATGTAATGTTCATTTCTCTACCATAAGCCGCCTTCAACGTTGTTTTAGAGAATTTGGCAGGATGTTCAACCAGCCTCACAACCGCAGACCACATGTAACCACGCCAGCCCAGGACCTCCACATCCGTCTTCTTCATTCGTCTGTGGGATCGTCTGAGACCAGCCACCCAGACAGCTGATGAAACTGCACAACCAAAGAATTTCTGCACAAACTGTCAGAAACTGTCTCGGGGAAGCTCATCTGTGTGCTCATCATCCTCACCAGGGTCTTGACCTGACTGCAGTGTTGCGTCGTAACCGACCTTAGTGGGCAAATGTTCATCTTTGAGGGCCACAGGCACAGTGGAGAAGTGTGCTTTTCACGAATAAATCCCATGTTTTAACTGTACCGGGCAGATGGCAGACAGTGTGTACGGCCAAATCTTTTTAGTCTCCTGAGGTGGAATAGGCTTTGTCGTGCCCTTTTCACGACTGTCTTGGTGTGTCACGCTGCATGAGGCACATGGGGGTCACACCAGATACTGACTGGTTCTCTGATCCACGCCCCCTACTTTATATTTTGATTTTTTTGTATCTGTGACCAACAGATGCATTTCTGTATTCCCAGTCATGTGAAATCCATAGATTAAGGCCTAATGAATTTATTTTAATTGACTGATTTCCTCCAATCGAACGTGTTCCCACTGTGGCAGACCAGGGGGGTTTGGTCAAGACGTTTACACAGATCAGACAGATAGAATTGTATTAGCTCGGTTTCAAGGGTGTTTATTAAATAACAAACAAAGAGAAAAGAATCGGTCTTCTCCAAGAGACCTCCTCCGGGATACCATCTCCTGGGCTCCAGGGTCTTGCTGTAACCTGTGGGGAACAAAACTGAGTTCCCTCCGTTATCTCTTGTACTGAGCACGACTATACGGGAGCAAACTCTCTTCCCCCAGTCCCCCTCCCCCTCCCCTCCTGTGTGCTGCCCTTCTGGCAGCTTTATGGGACTCGTCCAGCTGGTGAGCAATCAGCAATCAAAGCTGAGACCCGTAAATACATATGTTAAAAGTCAGACAGAGTCAAGTAACAGGGTCTGTAAAATTAGACAGGCGAACAGAAACAAAAGGAGTTAAGGTATAGGAACATTTAGGTTAAATGCTTGGGCGGTTGCAGGGCTACGAATACAGCCCAAGCAGCTGTCAGGTGTGTGAGTGACAGCAAGCAAGTGTTAAGACAAAGAATGTGGTAAGAGAGGCAAGAACAAGCTATTTTTCCATATGCAGAGAACAGGGCATTGAGATCATAGACATATCAGGGAAAGATATAATGCTGATGTAATCCATTGATTTAATACATTAAGGTCTAGAAGATGACAACAGAATGGCCAACACAGGAAATATATGTTCACGATAAATGTATTCTTTTTTGTATTACATTAAGGGCCTTGCCACTAGTATAATCTAAACTTGGAACAGATAGGGGCGTTACTGGGCGTGAACAAGCAAGACCTCAGATCAAAAGATGATAGGTGGCATGAGAGAAAGAAGGAGTGACTGCATTTACATATGGGCTGTACTCATATACTGTAAGGGTATAAATTATAAGTTTTGGATTAATGCTGTTAGCTGTTTCCTAGGTCAGCTCGCCTTTAATTACTCTGTATTAAAGGCTTATTGAATTCACAAGTGTCTTATATGAGTGTCATAATTTGAAGATCATTTTTTCTACGACAACTCTTGGGGTTCCTAACCCGTTCACAGGATTGGTTAACTCTTGGGGTTCCTAACCCGTTCACAGGATGGGTTAACTCTTGAGGTTCCTAGGGTCTAAACCGAGCCTGGGACATCTGCTTTTAGTTTTAATGCACCGTATTGCTGGAAAAAAGTCTAAATATATTTCATCTTGATGTTTGTGATGTTGTATTGACTGTGTCTTTATATCTTATATACGTGTATATACAGTTGAAGTAGGAAAAACTCGTTTTTCAACCACTCCACAAATTTCTTGTTAACAAACTATAGTTTTGGCAAGTCGGTTAGGACATCTACTTTGTGCAAGACACACGTCATTTTTCCAACAATTGTTTACAGATTATTTCACTTATAATTCACTGTACAACAATTCTAGTGGGTCAGAAGTTTACATACATTAAGTTGACTGTGCCTTTAAACAGCTTGGAAAATTCCAGAAAATGATGTCATGGCTATAGAAGCTTCTGATAGGCTAATTGACATCATTTGAGAGTCCACCGCTCCAAAACCGCCATAAAAAAGCCAGACCACGGTTTGCAACTGCACATGGGGACAAAGATCGTACTTTTTGGAGAAATGTCCTCTGGTCTGATGAAACAAAAATAGAACTGTTTGGCCATAATGACCATCGTTATGTTTGGAGGAAAAAGGGGGAGGCTTGCAAGCCGAAGAACACCATCCCAACCGTGAAGCACGGGGGTGGCAGCATCATGTTGTGGGGGTGCTTTGCTGCAGGAGGGACTGGTGCACTTCACAAAATAAATGGCATCATGAGGTAGGAAAATTATGTGGATATATTGAAGCAACATCTCAAGACATCAGTCAGGAAGTTAAAGCTTGGTCGTAAATGGGTCTTCCAAATGGACAATGACCCCAAGCATTCTTCCAAAGTTGTGGCAAAATGGCGTAAGGACAACAAAGTCAAGGTATTGGAGTGGCCATCACAAAGCCCTGACCTCAATCCTATAGAAAATATGTGGGCAGAACTGAAAAAGTGTATGCGAGCAAGGAGGCCTACAAACCTGACTCAGTTACACCAGCTCTGTCAGGAGGAATGGTCCATAATTCACCCAACTTATTGTGGGAAGCTTGTGGAAGGCTACCCGAAACGTTTGACCCAAGTTAAACAATTTAAAGGCAATGCTACCAAATACTAATTGAGTGTATGTAAACTTCTGACCCACTGGGAATGTGATGAAAGAAATAAAAGCTGAAATAAATCATTCTCTCTACTATTATTCTGACATTTCACATTATTAAAATAAAGTGGTGATCCTAACTGACCTAAGACAGGGAATTTTTACTAGGATGAAATGTCAGGAATTGTGAAAAACTGAGTTTAAATGTATTTGGCTAAGGTGTATGTAAACTTCTGACTTCAACTGTAGGTATTCCTCTTGTCCAGATGGGATAGGGCAGTGTGCAGTGCGATGGCATCGTCTGTGGATCTATTGGGGCAGTAAGCAAATTGAAGTGGGTCTAGTGTGGCAGGTAAGGTAGAGGTGATATGATCCTTAACTAGCCTCTCAAAGAACATGATGATGACAGAAGTGAGTGCTACGGGGCGATAGTCATTTAGTTCAGTTACCTTTGCCTTCTTGGGTACAGGAACAATGGTGGCCATCTTGAAGCATGTGGGGACAGCAGGCTGGGATAGGGAGAGATTGAATATGTCCGTAAACACACCAGCAAGATGGTCTGTGCATGCTCTGAGGACGCGGCTAGGGATGCTGTCTGGGCCGGCAGCTTTGCGAGGGTTAACACGTTTAAATGTTTTACTCATGTCGGCCACTGAGAAGGAGAGCCCACAGTCCATGGTAGCGGGCCGCGTCGTGGCACTGTTTTCCTCAGAGCGGCCGAAGAAGGTGTTTAGCCTGTCCAGAAGCAAGACGCCGGTCTCGGCGACGTGGCTGGTTTTCCTTTTGTAGTCCGTGATTGTCTGTAGTCCCTGCAACATACGTCTTGTGTCTGTGCCGTTGAATTGTGACTCCACTATCTCTATACTGACGTTTAGCTTGTTTGATTGCCATGCAGGGTGTGAATAACTACACTGTTTATATTCTGCCATATTACCAGTCGCCTTCCTATTGTTAAATGCGGTGGTTCGCGCTTTCAGTTTCGCACGAATGCTACCATCTATCCACGGTTTCTGATTTTCTGGTTTTAATAGTCACAGTGGGTACTACATCTCCTATACACTTATGAACTCAGTCACCGTATCCGTGTATGTGACTAGATTATTTTCGCACGCTACACGGAACATATCCCAGTCCACATGATCAAAACAATCCTGAAGCGTGGATTCTGATTGGTCAAACCAGCGTTGAATATACGAAGCATGGGCACTTCCTGTTTGAGTTTCTGCCTGTAGGACGGAAGGAGCAAGATGGAGTCGTGGTCAGATTTCCAGAAAGGAGGGTGGGGGAGGGCCTTGTAAGCATCCCGGAAGTTTGAATAGCGATGGCCGAGAGTCTTAGTAGTGCGAGTAGTACAGTCAATGTGTTGAAAGAATTTCGGCAACCTAGTCCTCAGATTTGCTTTGTTAAAATCCCCAGCTACAATAAATGCAGCCTCAGGATATGTGGTTTCCAGTTTGCATAAAGTCCAGTGAAGTTATTTAAGGGCCGTCGAGGTTTCAGCTTGAGGTGGGATGTAAACGGTCGTGACGATGATGGAGAATTAGGAGATAATATGGTCGCCATTTAATTGTGAGATATTTCTAGGTCGGGTGAACAAAATTAGAGTATCCCGAGAGAGCCATGTTTCCATGAAACACAGTATGTTACAGGCCCCGATGTCTCTCTGGAAAGAAATCCTTGCTCTAAGCTCAACAAAACAAAACAAAATTACTTGAGTTCCTGTATGTTCCTAGAATTACACCATGAGTTGTTAAATCATGAACCCCCTTCTGCTTCCCACAGATATATTTATTCCTGTCTGCCAATGTACTGAGAATCCTGCTGACTTTACTGACTCCCATAGAGTATCCCATAGAGTATCCATGAAACACAGTATGTTACAGGCCCTGATGTCTCTGGAAAGAAATCCTTGCTCTAAGCTCATCAACTTTGTTATCCAAAGACTGAACATTAGCTAGTAATATACTCGGAAGCGTCAGGCCTCCTCAAGTGCCTCTCCACGCCGGCGATGTTTTGGGTCGGCCTCTGGAATGTTAAATTGCTCTGGGGAGAGGGAACAAAATATCTGCTCCAGGGAAGTCGTATTCCTGGTCGTAATGCTGGTAGTTCTGGTGAGTTACCACCACTTCTTCCTGGCTGTATGTAATGACACAAAACATTTCCTGAGCTAATAATGTAAAAAATAGTACATAAAAAAACTAAACACTAAAGTTTTCGAAGAGCTGCCATCTCTGTCGGCGCCATCTTCTCACACATACACTACCAATCAAAAGTTTTAGAACACCTACTCATTCAAGGGTTTTTCTTTATTTTTACTATATTGTAGAATAATACCGAAGACATAAAAACTATGAAATAACACATATGGAATCATGTAGTAACCAAAAAAAAGTGTGTTAAACAAATCAAAATATATTTTATATTTGAGATTGTTCAAATACTTGGCAAGGACCATAATTCTCACCAGGCCTCGAATTTCCCGGTGGCATCCCCATTGTGTGGCTTAATGCCCCCTTAAAAAAATCCAGGCCTTTTGTGGCCAAAGTGGTCATTGTGCCCTTGTGCTGAATATTATAATTATATTATATATGACCAGGTCCTTCTCACAGGCATCTCAGCTAAGAAGTCGGCTACAAGTGAAGCTGACACGTCGGGGACACAACTGGGCACATCCCTCATATCGAATTCTGACGTGCATATTGAAGATATTGGAAGAACTGTCCACATTTACTTTTTGTCAGCCAACAAGATGAGTAGGCCTAACGAACAGCAAAAGCACTAACTAGCCTATGTCAATCTACTATCCCCCATAGTACAAATGTTGACCTATTCTATGCGAAAGGTACAGTGCCTTCGGAAAGTATTCAGACCCCTGGACTTTTTCCACGTTGTTACGTTACAGCCTACTTCTAAAATGGATTCAATAAAAACTGTTCCTTAGCAATCTACACACACTACCCCATAATGACATCACAATACCCCATAATGACATCACAATACCCCATAATGACAAAGCAAAACCAGGTTTTTAGAAATTCATTAGTGTATTCAGACCCTTTGCTAAGTTGAGCTCAGTCCATTGATCATCATTGAGTTGTTTCTACAACTTGATTGGAGTCCACCGGTGGTAAATTCAATTGATTTGACATGATTTTGAAAGGCGCACACCTGTCTATATAAGGTCCCACAGTTGACAGTGCATGTCAGAGCAAAAACCACGCCATGAGGTCAAAGGAATTGTCCGTAGAGCTGCAAGACAGGATTGTGTTGAGGCACAGATCTCTTGAAGGGTACTAAAACATTTCTGCAGCATTGAAGGTCTCCAAGAACACAGTGGCCTGCATCATTTTCAAATGGAAGAAGTTCCTAGAGCTGAACAATCGGGGGAGAAGGGTCTTTGTCAGGGAGGTGACCAAGAGCCCGAGTCACTCTGACAGAGCTCCAGAGTTCCTCTGTGGAGATGGGAGAACCTTCCAGAAGGACAACCATCTCTGCAGCACTCCACCAATCAGGCCTTTATGGTAGAGTGGCCAGATGGAAGCCACTCCTCAGTAAAAGGCACATGACAGCCCGCATGGAGTTTGCCAAAAGTCATGTGCCTTTTACTGAGGAGTGTGTGTGACCATCTACCTCTCAGCATAACATCCATGATTTATCCTCTTTGAATAAACCTATTTTCCTCCCCCTGGTTTGCTTTGGGGTCTGTGTTATTGAAGAGTGACAACTATTATCAGATCTGAGCACAAAAATATATTGAGCGTCAATGTTGTCAGGATATAGCGTTAGCTAGCTAAAAACGCTAGCTCAGCTAGGAGACTGGCTAGGTTTCAGTGTGGTGTCAAAGCTGGGTACATAGAGCAGATCTCACTTTGAATTACACTGTATGATCTGAAATCAGAATTCTATCTTTTTCTGTTTCTCCTTGAAGGTAAGCTATGTTTTTTAATTACATCAACACCTTTTTCAGACATTCAGACGGATGGCACTTCTGAGATGTAACGTTTCTCAGTCATACGAGTGTCACTGTCGACAATATAGTGGATTTTCTTAAAATGTCTGTTTAGAGAATCCCTACGGGATAATGCTACATTTCTATAAATCCTTCCAGCAAGAAAACTAGCGAGCAGATCGTGGTGCCATCTGCTGACCATTTTGGGAATTGAATTCTCAACCGGTGTGGCAAATTTCATTCCGTAATATGGGAGTATTGACTAAGAAATGACTGGAAGGAAAAACTCACTTTAAAATACATTGCTGGCTCAAAACCTAATATAGACGTGATTATCGTTGCATCTATATTTTGGGTATAATGTGTATATTTATGTTGCATTATACAGAGCACATTTGAAAAAGAGACCTAGGTCTCAATACGTATTCCTCGGTAAAATAATAACCCTTTTTTTTAAAGAAACATCTCTCTGGGACCTCCCATCTAATAGTTTGTCACTCCTAGGTAGTGTACCACTCTGTATTAGTCTAATGGTTGGGATCCCAGTGAGATGTTCAACCTGGACACTCCTGGACCTGATCTCTCTGGGACCTCCCATCTGAAACAGTAAGAGACTCCTGGACCTGATCTCTCTGGGACCTCCCATCTGAAACAGTAAGACTCCTGGACCTGATCTCTCTGGGACCTCCCATCTGAAACAGTAAGAGACTCCTGCAGCTGATCTCTATGGGACCTCCCATCTGATCCCGTTAGAGACTCCTGGACCTGATCTCTCTGGGACCTCCCATCTGATCCCGTTAGAGACTCCTGAACCTGATCTCTCTGGGACCTCCCATCTGAAACAGTAAGATACTCCTGGACCTGATCTCTCTGGGACCTCCCATCTGATCCCGTTAGAGACTCCTGGACCTGATCTCTCTGGGACCTCCCATCTGAAACAGTAAGAGACTCCTGGACCTGATCTCTCTGGGACCTCCCATCTGAAACAGTAAGAGACTCCTGGACCTGATCTCTCTGGCACCTCCCATCTGAAACAGTAAGAGACTCCTGGACCTGATCTCTCTGGGACCTCCCATCTGAAACAGTAAGAGACTCCTGGACCTGATCTCTCTGGGACCTCCCATCTGAAACAGTAAGAGACTCCTGCAGCTGATCTCTCTGGGACCTCCCATCTGATCGCATTAGAGACTCCTGGACCTGATCTCTCTGGGACCTTCCATCTGAAACAGTAAGAGACTCCTGCAGCTGATCTCTCTGGGACCTCCCATCTGATCGCATTAGAGACTCCTGGACCTGATCTCTCTGGGACCTCCCATCTGAAACAGTAAGAGACTCCTGGACCTGATCTCTCTGGGACCTCCCATCTGAAACAGTAAGATACTCCTGGACCTGATCTCTCTGGCACCTCCCATCTGATCCCGTTAGAGACTCCTGGACCTGATCTCTCTGGGACCTCCCATCTGATCCTGTTAGAGACTCCTGGACCTGATCTCTCTGGGACCTCCCATCTGAAACAGTAAGAGACTCCTGGACCTGATCTCTCTGGGACCTCCCATCTGATCCTGTTAGAGACTCCTGGACCTGATCTCTCTGGGACCTCCCATCTGAAACAGTAAGAGACTCCTGGACCTGATCTCTATGGGACCTCCCATCTGAAACAGTAAGAGACTCCTGGACCTGATCTCTCTGGGACCTCCCATCTGAAACAGTAAGAGACTCCTGGACCTGATCTCTCTGGGACCTCCCATCTGAAACAGTAAGAGACTCCTGGACCTGATCTCTATGGGACCTCCCATCTGAAACAGTAAGAGACTCCTGGACCTGATCTCTATGGGACCTCCCATCTGAAACAGTAAGAGACTCCTGGACCTGATCTCTATGGGACCTCCCATCTGAAACAGTAAGAGACTCCTGGACCTGATCTCTCTGGGACCTCCCATCTGATCCCATTAGAGACTCCTGGACCTGATCTCTCTGGGACCTCCCATCTGAAACAGTAAGAGACTCCTGGACGTGATCTCTCTGGGACCTCCCATCTGAAACAGTAAGAGACTGCAACGCTGCTGGGTTTTTACGCTCAGCAGTTTCCCGTGTGTATCAACAATGGTCCACCATGCAAAGGACATCCGGCCAACTGGACACAACTGTGGGAAGCATTGGCATCATGTGCCAGCATCCCTGTGGAACGCTTTCGACACCTTGTAGAGTCCATGACCCGACGAATTGAGGCTGTTCTGAGGGCAAAAGGGAGGTGTTCCTAATGTTTTGTACTCTCAGTGTATGTCGGATCTTGTCTATCCAATGAGTTTAAGCGTTTTTGATAATATACCTTGAAGTCTATCGAAATTACTAATCGCTAATTCACTACTGCTAAATGCAGATTTAAAAAATACATTTCTACAATAAATCTGGTTATTAATGTATCTGCTGAAACTCATTTCTCTATGCCATTTACCAAAGAAGATGTTGGATTACATAATGTGCTCTTAGATTCTAACATGAATAATTGTAGGATTTTTCAGGATTTGTTTGTTGTTGTTTATTTTGTTGCAAAGGCAGATTTCATGTCCCATGTTGATTTGTGTAATCATTTTAATATTGGTCTCCGCACAATTTCCTAAGCAGGTTCAGAGTAAATGACATCAGGAGTCACACAGACAGAGGTCGGTAACAACAGGGGTGTCAGCTATTGACCATCAATAACACGGATGCGGGATCAGGAATAGAGGCTAGCGCCCGCTGGTCCAGTTTAATGATAAACACACAGCAGAAATAACAATAATGCGTTAGTACTGTAATCATATAACTAATAACAGTACTGTAATCACCTACACCAAAAGTATTGTAATATAACAGTACTGTAATCACCTACACCAAAAGTATTGTAATATAACAGTACTGTAATCCCCTACACCAAAGGTATTGTAATATAACAGTACTGTAATCACCTACACCAAAGGTATTGTAATATAACAGTACTGTAATCACCTACGCCAAAAGTATTGTAATATAACAGTACTGTAATCCCCTACACCAAAGGTATTGTAATATAACAGTACTGTAATCACCTACGCCAAAAGTATTGTAATATAACAGTACTGTAATCCCCTACACCAAAAGTATTGTAATATAACAGTAATAATAGTACTGTAATTCTATAATAGCAGTGTAACCCCCGATATTAGTAAAAACAGCAGTAGTAACAGTATTAGCGGTAGTAAGGCATTCCATCTGCTTTATCAGGAATAATTGATCTATTACTGTAAGCTGAATACAACCCTGGGAAAGGTGACAGTTTGCCGTTCCACGGTCGATACTTCTACACCTGAACACAGAACCAGGCCATCTCTCTGTCCTGCTCTCCTGAACCAATCCCATTCTGCCCCCCCCCTGAGGGGTTAGAGGTCAATCTGAGGGCGAGACCTTCAGCTCCTCACAGCTCCTCAGAACGTCCTCCAGAAAGGCCACCACCACCACCAACGCACTCTTCTCCTCTTCTCCTCCATCCCTCCCTTCATCACCCTCTCCCTCCCCATCTACACACAGACCCCTCAGTCTCTCCAGCGTCTCTCCCAGAGTCCTCACTCTCTCCTCCCCCTTTCTCTCTCTCTCCCCCTCTGTCTCTCCTCTCCCTCCCTCCGTCTCTCCTCCTCCCCCTACCTCCGTCCCTCCTCCTCTCCCTCCCTCCATTCCTCCCTCCCCTCTCAGGTATTTTACCAGGTGTTCCTTGAAGCCCCTCC
Source organism: Brachymystax lenok tsinlingensis (assembly GCA_030435695.1). NCBI lineage: Eukaryota > Metazoa > Chordata > Actinopteri > Salmoniformes > Salmonidae > Brachymystax > Brachymystax lenok. The sequence goes on from CM059792.1 coordinate 52,727,749, forward strand.
CCTCCTCCTTGACGAGCGACATACCCAGGGCGGGCATGTCCTGTGCTTGGCTGAGTCGTAGCAGGTGTGTGAGGGTGTGTGTGAGTGTGTGCCGGAGAGAGGAACAGTAGCGGTACTCCAGGAAGTCCTGCGTCTCCTCGCTGTGTTCCAACGCCACGGCCAGTGAGCGCCAAACACACCCGAACCGCTCTGCATTACCGTAGCAATGACGGCCTGCGGGGACGGAGAGGGCAGCGGCAGACTTGATGCGCACCTTGAAGTTCTGACAGGAAGTGACAACACAGCAGAGGGCGGAAAACGCATCGCCGGACCAGGAAGCAGAATCTGGAGAGAGAGACAAAGGGAGTGAGAGCGAATGAGTGAAGGTTTTGAGGCCAACAGAAAGTGAGTGTGAACTAGAATCAGAGTGAACTAGGGTCAGTGTGAACTAGAATCAGAGTGAACTAGGGTCAGAGTGAACTAGGGTCAGTGTGAACTAGGGTCAGTGTGAACTAGAATCAGAGTGAACTAGGGTCAGTGTGAACTAGGGTCAGTGTGAACTAGGGTCAGTGTGAACTAGGGTCAGTGTGAACTAGGGTCAGAGTGAACTAGAATCAGAGTGAACTAGGGTCAGTGTGAACTAGGGTCAGTGTGAACTAGGGTCAGTGTGAACTAGGGTCAGTGTGAACTAGGGTCAGTGTGAACTAGGGTCAGTGTAAACTAGGGTCAGTGTAAACTAGAATCAGTGTGAACTAGAATCAGTGTGAACTAGAATCAGAGTGAACTAGAATCAGAGTGAACTAGAATCAGAGTGAACTAGAATCAGAGTGAACTAGAATCAGAGTGAACTAGAATCAGAGTGAACTAGAATCAGTGTAAACTAGGGTCAGTGTGAACTAGAGTCAGAGTGAACTAGGGTCAGAGTGAACTAGGGTCAGCGTGAACTAGGGTCAGCGTGAACTAGGGTCAGCGTGGACTAGGGTCAGCGTGAACTAGGGTCAGCGTGAACTAGGGTCAGCGTGAACTAGGGTCAGCGTGAACTAGAATCAGCGTGGACTAGAATCAGAGTGAACTAGGGTCAGTGTAAACTAGAATCAGAGTGAACTAGAATCAGAGTGAACTAGAATCAGAGTGAACTAGGGCCAGCGTGAACTAGAATCAGCGTGGACTAGAATCAGAGTGAACTAGGGTCAGTGTAAACTAGAATCAGAGTGAACTAGAATCAGAGTGAACTAGGGTCAGCGTGAACTAGGGTCAGCGTGAACTAGGGTCAGCGTGAACTAGAATCAGCGTGAACTAGGGTCAGTGTGAACTAGGGTCAGTGTGAACTAGGGTCAGTGTGAACTAGGGTCAGTGTGAACTAGGGCCAGTGTGAACTAGGGCCAGTGTGAACTAGGGTCAGTGTGAACTAGAATCAGAGTGAACTAGAATCAGAGTGAACTAGAATCAGAGTGAACTAGAATCAGAGTGAACTAGAATTAGAATCAGAGTGAACTAGAATCAGAGTGAACTAGAATCAGAGTGAACCTGGGTCAGTGTGAACTAGGGTCAGTGTGTACCGAGAGGCAGGGCAGGGTTCCTGAAGGCGTTGCCCAGGGCGTAGCAGGCATTCCAGCGGACCTTCATCGTGGCTTCTGATTGGACTGTGGTGACCAGTGCGCTGACCGCCTCCTCCAGGGGGCGCTGAAACCCCGGCCGGGTCAACTGACTGACAGACAGGAAGTGGAGCAGGTTCCCCAACGCACGCACCGCATTACTCTTAACCTGGAGGAGAGGGAGGGGAGAAAGAATAGGTAGAGAGTAGAGAGAGAGTAGGGAGAGAGTAGAGAGAGAGGGGAGAAATAGAGTAGAGAGAGAGGAGAGAGAGAGGGGAGAGAGAGAGAGAGAATAGGTAGAGAGTAGGGAGAGAGTAGAGAGAGAGGGGAGAAATAGAGTAGAGAGAGAGGGGAGAGAGAGGGGAGAGAGAGAGAGAGAATAGGTAGAGAGTAGGGAGAGAGTAGAGAGAGAGGGGAGAAATAGAGTAGAGAGAGAGGGGAGAGAGAGGAGGTCATGAGCAGATGAGCTCCTGAACTTTTCAGCATGTTTTTACACAAAGATAGATGTAGTCGGATAACCTATGTCACCAGGACATATACAGGATACTACCCTTCACTATGACACCAGGACATATACAGGATACTACCCTTCACAGCATAACCTTCACTATGTCACCAGGACATATACAGGATACTACCCTCCACAACATAACCTCCACTATGTCACCAGGACATATACAGGATACTACCCTCCACAACATAACCTCCACTATGTCACCAGGACATATACAGGATACTACCCTCCACAACATAACCTCCACTATGTCACCAGGACATATACAGGATACTACCCTTCACTATGACACCAGGACATATACAGGATACTACCCTCCACAACATAACCTCCACTATGTCACCAGGACATATACAGGATACTACCCTCCACAACATAACCTTCACTATGTCACCAGGACATATACAGGATACTACCCTTCACTATGTCACCAGGACATATACAGGATACTACCCTTCACTATGTCACCAGGACATATACAGGATACTACCCTTCACTATGTCACCAGGACATATACAGGATACTACCCTTCACTATGTCACCAGGACATATACAGGATACTACCCTTCACTATGTCACCAGGACATATACAGGATACTACCCTTCACTATGTCACCAGGACATATACAGGATACTACCCTTCACTATGTCACCAGGACATATACAGGATACTACCCTCCACAACATAACCTTCACTATGTCACCAGGACATATACAGGATACTACCCTTCACTATGTTACCAGGACATATACAGGATACTACCCTTCACTATGTCACCAGGACATATACAGGATACTACCCTTCACTATGTCACCAGGACATATACAGGATACTACCCTTCACTATGTCACCAGGACATATACAGGATGCTACCCTCCACAACATAACCTTCACTATGTCACCAGGACATATACAGGATACTACCCTCCACAACATAACCTTCACTATGTCACCAGGACATATACAGGATACTACCCTCCACAACATAACCTTCACTATGTCACCAGGACATATACAGGATACTACCCTTCACAACATAACCTTCACTATGTCACCAGGACATATACAGGATACTACCCTTCACTATGTCACCAGGACATATACAGGATACTACCCTTCACTATGTCACCAGGACATATACAGGATACTACCCTTCACTATGTCACCAGGACATATACAGGATACTACCCTTCACTATGTCACCAGGACATATACAGGATGCTACCCTAAACAACATAACCTTCACTATGTCACCAGGACATATACAGGATACTACCGTCCACAACATAACCTTCACTATGTCACCAGGACATATACAGGATACTACCCTCCACAACATAACCGTCACTATGTCACCAGGACATATACAGGGTACTACCCTCCACAACATAACCTTCACTATGTCACCAGGACATATACAGGATACTACCCTCCACAACATAACCTTCACTATGTCACCAGGACATATACAGGATGCTACCCTCCACAACATAACCTTCACTATGTCACCAGGACATATACAGGATACTACCCTCCACAACATAACCGTCACTATGTCACCAGGACATATACAGGATGCTACCCTCCACAACATAACCTTCACTATGTCACCAGGACATATACAGGATACTACCCTCCACAACATAACCTTCACTATGTCACCAGGACATATACAGGATACTACCCTTCACTATGTCACCAGGACATATACAGGATACTACCCTCCACAACATAACCTTCACTATGTCACCAGGACATATACAGGATACTACCCTTCACTATGTCACCAGGACATATACAGGATACTACCCTCCACAACATAACCTTCACTATGTCACCAGGACATATACAGGATACTACCCTTCACTATGTCACCAGGACATATACAGGATACTACCCTTCACTATGTCACCAGGACATATACAGGATACTACCCTTCACTATGTCACCAGGACATATACAGGATACTACCCTCCACAACATAACCTTCACTATGTCACCAGGACATATACAGGATACTACCCTCCACAACATAACCTTCACTATGTCACCAGGACATATACAGGATACTACCCTTCACTATGTCACCAGGACATATACAGGATACTACCCTCCACATCATAACCTTCACTATGTTACCAGGACATATACAGGATGCTACCCTCCACAACATAACATTCACTATGTCACCAGGACATATACAGGATACTACCCTCCACAACATAACCTTCACTATGTCACCAGGACATATACAGGATGCTACCCTCCACAACATAACCTCCACTATGTCACCAGGACATATACAGGATACTACCCTCCACAACATAACCTTCACTATGTCACCAGGACATATACAGGATACTACCCTTCACTATGTCACCAGGACATATACAGGATACTACCCTCCACAACATAACCTTCACTCCAAATCAAAACTCCAAACCTAAAACCTGATTTTTTCCTACCAAATATTCTTATTCCCAAGGACTATACAGCAAATGCTCTGGCAAACCAAAGACCAGCAAAACAAGCACAACAGAAACCTGAGTGAGTAATGTTTAGTCTGAAGCTACTTTTAAAGCCAAGAAGAAAAATACATTACAATAGTCTATTTTACTTTATAAGGACTGAGTTAAGTTGAGGCCACAAAGCTTGCTAAGACAGAACAGATCTGGCTCCAACTTCAATTAGCACTGAGGTGTGAAGTGAGAGGTGTCAAAGCTCCCATCACAGAGTACTGCTCCCTCATTGAAATGAAGGATAAATTCACCCAGCTGGTGGTAAGGCAGGTGGAGCTGGAACAGCAGGTGAACGCACTCCAGTCAACACCAAAAATAGTCCAGCTCAACAACACCCCCTCAACCAGACCCGGAGAGCTGGAGGTGGAGAGAGACATACTGCACTCTGGACTGTGGTGAGACAACATCAACAGGAGAAAGAGCAGGAGAAGAACAGAGCACTAGAGGAGAGGATCAGACTGCTGGAGGAGAGGAGAAGAACAGAGCACTAGAGGAGAGGATCAGACTGCTGGAGGAGAGGAGAAGAACAGAGCACTAGAGGAGAGGATCAGACTGCTGGAGGAGAGGAGAAGAACAGAACACTAGGAGAGGATCAGACTGCTGGAGGAGAGGAGAAGAACAGAGCACTAGGAGAGGATCAGACTGCTGGAGGAGAGGAGAGGAGAAGAACAGAGCGCTAGGAGAGGATCAGACTGCTGGAGGAGAGGGTGAGGGGGATGGCGTGTGACAGAGAACAACCCATTAGAGAGGTGGCCACCCCCGCAGAGAAGCCAGCAGAACAGCCCACCTCAGATCCTGACCATAGCCTCAACATCACAGCAGGACAGACAAATGAAGAACCCCAAGCCCAGGGGATCCCGCCCCTTTGATCATCCCCGTCAGCCACCTTGAAAGCCCTCCTGTCAAACCCCCCTCTGGCTGGGCCACTCAAGGACATTTAGAGACTTGTCCCAAAGCCACTCCAGTATTATATTTCACTCGGATAATAACCTACACAATACAGAAGGTAAACACCGTGGTGCGCGCTCCCGGGTATCTCATGCACTAGACAGAAAGGATATCCTGGTATGTCATACAAAATCGTCTTTCTTTTGGCTCTCTTCCATTATAAACGCTCCAAAACACTGTCCAGAGACTGTCGACATCTAGTGGAAGCCATAGGTACTGCAACCTGAGTCCTATTTCCTTGAGAATTCAATTAACAGGCATTCAAAGTCAGGAAATGTCAAAAGAAAAATTATTTCCGGACTGAAATTTCTCAGATTTTCGACTGCTATATCAGTTCTGTTATACTCACAGACATTATTCTAACTGTTTTAGAAACTTCAGCGTGTTTCCTATCCAATAGTACTAATTATGTGCATATCCTAGTTATATGCCTATCCTGGGCCTGAGTGGCAGGCATTTTACTTTGGGCACGTCAGACAGGCGAAAATTCGGAAAATGGGACCCTAGCCCTAAGGAGTTAAAGGAACAGTCAACTTAGTGTATGTAATACAGTGAATTATAAGTGAAAAAATCTGTCCGTAAACAATTGTTGGAAAAATTACTTGTGTCATGCACAAAGTAGAAGTCCTAACCGACTTGCCAAAACTATAGTTTGTTAACAAGACATTTGTGGAGTGGTTGAAAAACAAGTTTTAATGACTCCAACCTAAGTGTATGTAAACTTCCGACTTCAACTGTAAATAGTGAATAAGAGGAGACCAAGTACAGAGCCCTGGGGCACACCATTACAGACAGACAATTTAACAGACATGAGCCCATCAAATTGAGTGCACTGAGTTCTATCAGACAGATAGTTAGCAAACCATGCAACTGCATGCTCCGAAAGACCTACACTCAACAATCTCTGCCTCAGTATAGCAGGATCAACTGTATCAAAAGACCTACACTCGACAATCTCTGCCTTAGTATAGCATGATCAACTGTATCAAAAGCCTTAGAGAGATCAATAAAAAGTGAGAGTGCTGTTTTTTGTCAAGGGCTTCAGTGATATCATTTCAAACCTTCATGGCTGCTGTAATTGTGCTATGCCTCTTCCTGAAGCCCGATTGGTACATTGATAAAATAGAGTTAGTATATAAAAACTATTTTAGCTGTTCACTAACAAGGGTTTCAAGTATTTTCACCAATGGTGACAGCTTTGAGATTGACCTAAAATTATTTAAAATAGTCGGATCTCCCCCTTTTAAGTGGTCGGACAAATTCTGATTTCCAGATCTCTGAAAATTCATTACATTCCAGGGTTAGATTGAACAGATATGCAAGAGGTTCAGCTATGAAATCAGCTGCCAGTTTTACAAATCAGGGATCAAGAAGGTCAGAACCTGCAGGCTTTCTCTGATCGAAGGATTCCAGGGCTTTATGTTCCTCCTGCACTGAGAATGGCAAAAAGCTAAAAGTTTGACCAGCTCTCACTGGTTCACCCACACAGGGTTGTACAGAGACAGAGGACACTGGTTCATCCACACAGGGTTGTACAGAGACAGAGGACACTGGTTCATCCACACAGGGTTGTACAGAGACAGAGGACACTGGTTCATCCACACAGGGTTGTACAGAGACAGAGGACACTGGTTCATCCACACAGGGTTGTACAGAGACAGAGGACACTGGTTCATCCACACAGGGTTGTACAGAGACAGAGGACACTGGTTCATCCACACAGGGTTGTACAGAGACAGAGGACACTGGTTCATCCACACAGGGTTGTACAGAGACAGAGGACACTGGTTCATCCACACAGGGTTGTACAGAGACAGAGGACACTGGTTCATCCACACAGGGTTGTACAGAGACAGAGGACACTGGTTCATCCACACAGGGTTGTACAGAGACAGAGGACACTGAATCAAGCAGCCTACCAGATGATACAAAGTGCTCATTGAAACAATTCAGCATTTCAGTTTTGTCATATACAGCAACAGAGTCCTTCAATACACATGACGGTAATTCATTAGCATTACCAGACAGACTTAATAGCCTTCCAAAACGTTCTAGATTGATGATGAAAAAAACGATTGAATCCATTTTAAAACAAGGCTGTAACGTAACAAAATGTGGAAAAAGTCAAGAGGTCTGAATACTTTCTGAATTTCTGGTGTGTGTTCTCACCCTGTCCTTGTCAAACGCAGCCTTGGTGGCCGACTGCAGCATCTGGAGCACCAACATATCAGACAACTCCTCCTGGAAAACCTCCCCAACACATTCCCTGAGAGGAGGAGAAGGGGAGGGAGAGAGCGCAGGGAGAAGAGGAGAGAGCGAGGTGGAGAGGGGGAGAGAGGGACAGGGACAGGGGGGAGAGGGACAGGAGGAGAGAGCGAGGTGGAGAGGGGAGAAAATTAATAGACGGGCAAGCTGATGGGTTGTCTAGATTGACAGTTTGTGTGTGTGTGTGCGGTCTCTCACATGTTGACGATGAGTGTGTCCGTGAGGTTGCCTAGCGACCAGGCGGCCTTGGAGCGGACATTGGGTGAGCGGTCATCCAGGGCGGTCAGGATGGCGTTGGCCGTGTCTGCTACAAACATCACATCCTGTTGAGACATGATGTCACTTCCAGTAGAGCAGAGTTCATCACCCTGACTAGCTGAACCCGCTGGGGGTTATAAACAGACTCATCATCATCACCCTGACTAGCTGAACCCGCTGGGGGTTATAAACAGACTCATCATCATCACCCTGACTAGCTGAACCCGCTGGGGGTTATAAACAGACTCATCATCATCACCCTGACTAGCTGAACCCGCTGGGGGTTATAAACAGACTCCTCATCATCACCTGACTATCTGAACCCGCTGGGGGTTATAAACAGACTCATCATCATCACCCTGACTAGCTGAACCCGTTGAGGGTTATAAACAGACTCCTCATCATCACCCTGACTATCTGAACCCGCTGGGGGTTATAAACAGACTCATCATCATCACCCTGACTAGCTGAACCCGTTGAGGGTTATAAACAGACTCCTCATCATCACCCTGACTATCTGAACCCGCTGGGGGTTATAAACAGACTCATCATCATCACCCTGACTAGCTGAACCCGTTGAGGGTTATAAACAGACTCCTCATCATCACCCTGACTAGCTGAACCCGCTGGGGGTTATAAACAGACTCCTCATCATCACCCTGACTATCTGAACCCGCTGGGGGTTATAAACAGACTCATCATCATCACCCTGACTAGCTGAACCCGTTGAGGGTTATAAACAGACTCCTCATCATCACCCTGACTATCTGAACCCGCTGGGGTTATAAACAGACTCATCATCATCACCCTGACTAGCTGAACCCGTTGAGGGTTATAAACAGACTCCTCATCATCACCCTGACTATCTGAACCCGCTGGGGGTTATAAACAAGTCTAGTGGTAAGACCAGTCTACAGCGGGATGTGGCCTGTCTGGTCTAGTGGTAAGACCAGTCTACAGCGGGATGTGGCCTGTCTGGTCTAGTGGTAAGACCAGTCTACAGCGGGATGTGGCCTGTCTGGTCTAGTGGTAAGACCAGTAGTGGTAAGACCAGTCTACAGCGGGATGTGGCCTGTCTGGTCTCGTGGTAAGACCAGTCTACAGCGGGATGTGGCCTGTCTGGTCTAGTGGTAAGACCAGTCTACAGCGGGATGTGGCCTGTCTGGTCTAGTGGTAAGACCAGTAGTGGTAAGACCAGTCTACAGCGGGATGTGGCCTGTCTGGTCTCGTGGTAAGACCAGTCTACAGCGGGATGTGGCCTGTCTGGTCTCGTGGTAAGACCAGTCTACAGTGGGACCATAGCTTTGATTCCAGTGTGTATGTACCTCTCGTAGACAGGGGAACAGAATGTAGACCCCCAGAGCTCTGACTGCAGCAGCCTTCACCAGAGAGTTATCACTGTAGGTCAGCCCCAACAATACTGTTACACACAGAACCTGGCTCTTCTCCTAGACAGAGACAGACAGAGACAGAGAGATAATGAAAATACAAAAAATATCATAAAATGTTTAGCTACACCTGAATTCAAGTCAAATTCAAGTCTGCAATTTAAAGCACTTCAAACCCAAGAGCTGAGCCCAGAAACGAGCCCTTTCAGGCAGCTGGTGTTGAGACTCATAATTACAATATTGAAAGAAACGAAAATCCCAAAGCCGACTAAATTGCTATGTGGCCCTAAACAGAGAATATGAATTGGCTGATTATCTCTACTCGGTCAGAGATACGAAGCAGAGACAGATCCTTACCAAGTACAGGCTGAGTGACCACCGATTGGCCATAGAAACCGGCAGACATATAGAAACCGGAAGACATGGCTACCCAAAGAGGAGTGTGTATGTGGTCACTGCACGACAGGGGAGGTGGAAACAGAGATGCACTTTCTCCTTTACTGTGATAAATATTCCTCACCAAGAGATACATTATTCACAGAAATTACTACATTTATTCCACACTTTAACTTATTAAACCCAGAGGAAAAACAATAAATACTCATGGTGAAGGAGTAATGGCTCCTCTTGCAGCCAGATATGTATTTGCCTGCCATAGCCTGAGGGACACTGAATAAGGGGCGGCAGGTAGCCTCGTGGTTAGAGCGTTGGGTCAGTGACCGAAAGGTTGCTGGATCGAATCCCCGAGCTGACAAGGTAAAAATCAGTCGTTCTGCCCAGAACAAGAAAGTTAACACACTGTTCCTAGGACGTCACGGAAAATAAGAATTTGTTCTTAATTGACTTGACTAGTTGAATAAATGAAATAAAAAATAAAAATAACAACATCTGCATAGTAAACACTAACTTACTTATTATTATTATAGTGATTATTCGAAACCATAGTGGTATGGGTGGTAGTGGTAGGGGTGGTAGTGGTAGGGGTGGTAGTGGTAGGGGTGGTAGTGGTAGGGGTAGTAGTGGTAGGGGTGGTAGTGGTATGGGTAGTAGTGGTATGGGTGGTAGTGGTATGGGTAGTAGTGGTAGGGGTGGTAGTGGTAGGGGTGGTAGTGGTATGGGTAGTAGTGGTAGGGGTGGTAGTGGTAGGGGTAGTAGTGGTAGGGGTGGTAGTGGTAGTGGTAGGGGTGGTAGTGGTAGGGGTGGTAGTGGTAGGGGTGGTAGTGGTATGGGTAGTAGTGGTAGGGGTGGTAGTGGTATGGGTGGTAGTGGTAGGGGTGGTAGTGGTATGGGTGGTAGTGGTATGGGTAGTAGTGGTAGGGGTGGTAGTGGTAGGGGTGGTAGTGGTAGGGGTGGTAGTGGTAGGGGTGGTAGTGGTATGGGTAGTAGTGGTAGGGGTGGTAGTGGTATGGGTGGTAGTGGTAGGGGTGGTAGTGGTATGGGTGGTAGTGGTAGGGGTGGTAGTGGTAGGGGTAGTAGTGGTATGGGTGGTAGTGGTAGGGGTGGTAGTGGTATGGGTGGTAGTGGTGGTAGTGGTATGGGTAGTAGTGGTAGGGGTGGTAGTGGTATGGGTGGTAGTGGTAGGGGTGGTAGTGGTATGGGTGGTAGTGGTATGGGTAGTAGTGGTAGGGGTGGTAGTGGTAGGGGTGGTAGTGGTAGGGGTGCTAGTGGTATGGGTGGTAGTGGTATGGGTGGTAGTGGTATGGGTAGTAGTGGTAGGGGTGGTAGTGGTGGTAGTGGTATGGGTAGTAGTGGTAGGGGTGGTAGTGGTATGGGTGGTAGTGGTATGGGTGGTAGTGGTAGGGGTGGTAGTGGTATGGGTGGTAGTGGTAGGGGTAGTAGTGGTAGGGGTGGTAGTGGTATGGGTGGTAGTGGTAGGGGTGGTAGTGGTATGGGTGTAGTAGTGGTATGGGTAGTAGTGGTATGGGTGGTAGTGGTATGGGTAGTAGTGGTGGTAGTGGTAGGGGTAGTAGTGGTAGGGGTAGTAGTGGTATGGGTAGTAGTGGTAGGGGTGGTAGTGGTAGGGGTGGTAGTGGTAGGGGTGGTAGTGGTATGGGTAGTAGTGGTATGGGTGGTAGTGGTATGGGTAGTAGTGGTATGGGTAGTAGGGGTGGTAGTGGTAGGGGTAGTAGTGGTAGTAGTGGTAGGGGTAGTAGTGGTATGGGTGGTAGTGGTATGGGTAGTAGTGGTATGGGTAGTAGTGGTAGGGGTGGTAGTGGTATGGAGTAGTAGTGGGTATGGAGTGGTAGTGGTAGGGGTGGTGAGTGGTATGGGTGGTAGTGGTAGGGGTGGTAGTGGGTATGGGTGGTGAGTGGTAGGGAATTAGTAGTGGTGGGGGTGGTGAGTGGTAGGGGTGGTGAGTGGTAGGGGTGGTAGTGGTATGGGTGGTAGTGGTATGGGTGGTAGTGGTATGGGTAGTAGTGGTAGGGGTGGTAGTGGTGGTAGTGGTATGGGTAGTAGTGGTAGGGGTGGTAGTGGTATGGGTGGTGAGTGGGTATGGGTGGTGGTAGTGGTAGGGGGTGGTAGTGGTATGGGTGGTAGTGGTAGGGGTAGTAGTGGTAGGGTGGTGGTGGTAGGGAGTAGTAGTGGTAGGGGATTGGTGAGTGGTATGGGTGGTAGTGGGTATGGAGTGGTAGTGGGTATGGGTGGTAGTGGTATGGGTAGTAGTGGTGGTGGTGGTAGGGAGTGGTAGTGGTAGGGGTAGTAGTGGGTATGGGTGAGTAGTGGTAGGGGTGGTGAGTGGTAGGGGTGGTAGTGGTGGTGAGTGGTAGGGGTAGTAGTAGTGGTAGGTGGTAGTGGGTATGGGTAGTAGTGGTAGGGGTGGTGAGTGGTGGGGATTGGTGAGTGGTATGGGTGGTAGTGGTAGTAGTGGTATGGGTGAGTAGAGGTGGGGTGGTGAGTGGGTATGGGTGGTGAGTGGTAGGGGTAGTAGTGGTATGGGTGGTAGTGGTATGGGTGGTAGTGGTAGGGGGTGGTGAGTGGTAGGGGTGGTAGTGGGTATGGGTAGTAGTGGTAGGGGTGGTGAGTGGTAGGGGTGGTAGTGGTATGGGTGAGTGGTAGGGGATTGGTAGTGGTAGGGGTAGTAGTGGTAGGGGTGGTAGTGGTAGGGGTGGTAGTGGTAGGGAGTGGTAGTGGTATGGGTGGTAGTGGTATGGGTAGTAGTGGTATGGGTAGTAGTGGTAGGGGTGGTAGTGGTAGGGGTAGTAGTGGTATGGGTGGTAGTGGTAGTAGTGGTAGTGGTATGGGTGGTAGTGGTATGGGTAGTAGTGGTATGGGTGGTAGTGGTATGGGTAGTAGTGGTGGGAGTGGTAGGGGTAGTAGTGGTAGGGGTAGTAGTGGTATGGGTAGTAGTGGTAGGGGATTGGTGAGTGGTAGGGGTGGTGAGTGGTGGGGGTAGGGGGTGGTGAGTGGTAGGGGTGGTAGTGGGTATGGAGTAGTAGTGGGTATGGGTGGTGAGTGGTATGGGTAGTAGTGGTATGGGTAGTAGTGGTAGGGGTGGTAGTGGTAGGGGTAGTAGTGGTATGGATGGTAGTGGTATGGGTAGTAGTGGTAGGGTTAGTAGTGGTATGGGTAGTAGTGGTAGGGGTGGTAGTGGTAGGGGTGGTAGTGGTATGGGTAGTAGTGGTAGTAGTGGTATGGTTAGTAGTGGTAGGGGTGGTAGTGGTATGGGTGGTAGTGGTGGTAGTGGTAGGGGTAGTAGTAGTGGGGGTAGTAGTGGTAGGGGGTAGTAGTGGTAGGGGGTGGTAGTGGTGGGGATTGGTAGTGGTATGGGTGGTGAGTGGGTATGGGTGGTAGTGGGTATGGGTAGTAGTGGTATGGGTGGTAGTGGTATGGGTGGTAGTGGTAGGGGTGGTGAGTGGTAGGGGATTGGTGAGTGGTAGTAGTGGTATGGGTGGTAGTGGGTATGGGTGGTAGTGGTATGGGTGGTAGTGGTAGGGATTAGTAGTGGTGGGGAGTGGTAGTGGTGGGAGTGGTGAGTGGTAAAGGTGGTAGTGGGTATGGGTAGAAGTGGTGGGAGTAGAAGTGGTGGGGGTAGTAGTGGGTAGGGATAGTAGTGGTAGGGGGTGGTGAGTGGTAGGGGATTGGTGAGTGGTAGGGGTGGTAGTGGGTATGGGTAGTAGTGGTGGGGGTGGTGAGTGGTATGGGTGGTGAGTGGTAGGGGTGGTAGTGGTATGGGTGGTGAGTGGTATGGGTGGTAGTGGTAGGGGTGGTGAGTGGTAGGGGTGGTAGTGGTAGGGGTGCTAGTGGTATGGGTGGTGAGTGGTATGGGTGGTAGTGGTATGGGTAGTAGTGGTAGGGGTGGTGAGTGGTGGTAGTGGGTATGGGTGAAGTAGTGGTAGGGGTGGTGAGTGGGTATGGGTGGTAGTGGTATGGGTGGTAGTGGTAGGGATTGGTAGTGGTATGGGTGGTAGTGGTAGGGGGTAGTAGTGGTAGGGGGTGGTAGTGGTATGGGTGGTGAGTGGTAGGGGGTGGTGAGTGGTAGGGGTGGTAGTGGTATGGGTAGTAGTGGGTATGGGTAGTGAGTGGTATGGGTGGTAGTGGTATGGGTGGTAGTGGTGGTAGTGGTAGGGGGTAGTAGTGGTAGGGGTGGTAGTGGGTATGGGTGGTAGTGGTAGGGGTGGTGAGTGGTAGGGGTGGTGAGTGGTAGGGGTGGTAGTGGTATGGGTAGTAGTGGTATGGGTGGTAGTGGTATGGGTAGTAGTGGTAGTAGTGGTGGGGTGGTAGTGGTAGGGGTAGTAGTGGTAGGGGGTAGTAGTGGGTATGGGTGGTGAGTGGTATGGGTAGTAGTGGGTATGGGTAGTAGTGGTAGGGATTGGTGGTAGTGGTAGGGGTGGTGAGTGGTATGGGTAGTAGTGGTGGGGATTGGTGAGTGGTATGGGTGGTAGTGGTAGGGGATTGGTGAGTGGTATGGGTGGTAGTGGTAGGGAGTAGTAGTGGTAGGGGATTGGTGAGTGGTAGGGTGGTGAGTGGTAGGGGTGGTGAGTGGTATGGGTAGTAGTGGTATGGGTGGTGAGTGGTATGGGTAGTAGTGGTAGGGGATTGGTAGTGGGTATGGGTGTAGTAGTGGTAGGGGTGGTGGTGGTGGTGAGTGGTATGGGTGGTAGTAGTGGTAGGGATTGGTGAGTGGTATGGGTGGTGAGTGGTATGGGTGGTGAGTGGTAGGGGTGGTAGTGGTATGGGTGGTGAGTGGTAGGGAGTAGTAGTGGTAGGGGTGGTAGTGGTATGGGTGGTAGTGGTAGTAGTGGTAGGGGTGGTAGTGGTATGGGTGGTAGTGGTATGGGTAGTAGTGGTATGGGTGGTAGTGGTATGGGTAGTAGTGGTGGTAGTGGTAGGGGTAGTAGTGGTAGGGGTAGTAGTGGTATGGGTGGTAGTGGTAGGGGTGGTAGTGGTGGTAGTGGTAGGGGTAGTAGTGGTAGGGGTAGTAGTGGTATGGGTAGTAGTGGTAGGGGTGGTATGGGTAGTAGAGGTAGGGGTGGTAGTGGTATGGGTGGTGAGTGGTAGGGTAGTAGTGGTATGGGTGGTGAGTGGTAGGGATTGGTGAGTGGTAGGGATTGGTAGTGGGTATGGGTGGTAGTGGTAGGGGTGGTGAGTGGTAGGGTGGTGAGTGGTATGGGTAGTAGTGGTAGGGGGTGGTGAGTGGTAGGGATTGGTGAGTGGTAGGGTGGTGAGTGGTATGGGTGGTAGTGGGTATGGGTGGTAGTGGTATGGGTGGTAGTGGTATGGAGTAGTAGTGGTAGGGTGGTAGTGGTGGTAGGGGTGGTAGTGGTATGGGTGGTAGTGGTAGGGGTAGTAGTGGTAGGGGTGGTAGTGGTATGGGTGGTAGTGGTAGTAGTGGTAGGGGTGGTAGTGGTATGGGTGGTAGTGGTATGGGTAGTAGTGGTATGGGTGGTGAGTGGGTATGGGTAGTAGTGGTGGTAGTGGTAGGGAGTGGTAGTGGGTAGGGTGGTAGTGGGTATGGGTAGTAGTGGTGGGGGTGGTGAGTGGTAGGGGTGGTGAGTGGTAGGGGTGGGGGTGGTAGTGGTAGGGGTAGTAGTGGGTATGGGTGGTAGTGGTATGGGTGGTGAGTGGTATGGGTGGTAGTGATATGGGTAGTAGTGGTAGGAGATTGGTAGTGGTAGGGGTAGTAGTGGTATGGATGGTAGTGGTATGGGTGGTAGTGGTATGGGTAGGGGTGGTAGTGGGTATGGAGTAGTAGTGGTAGGGTTAGTAGTGGTATGGGTAGTAGTGGTAGGGGATTGGTGAGTGGTAGGGATTGGTAGTGGGTATGGGTAGTAGTGGTAGTAGTGGGTATGGGTAGTAGTGGTAGGGGTGGTAGTGGTATGGGTGGTAGTGGTAGGGGTGGTGAGTGGTAGGGGGTAGTAGTGGTAGGGAGTGGTAGTGGTAGGGGTAGTAGTGGTAGGGGGTGGTGAGTGGTATAGATTGGTGGTAGTGGTATGGGTGGTAGTGGTATGGGTAGTAGTGGTATGGGTAGTAGTGGTAGGGGTGGTAGTGGTAGTAGTGGTATGGGTAGTAGTGGTATGGGTGGTAGTGGTATGGGTGGTAGTGGTAGGGGTAGTAGTGGTAGGGGTGGTAGTGGTAAAGGTAGTAGTGGTATGGGTAGAAGTGGTAGGGGTAGAAGTGTTAGGGGTAGTAGTGGTAGGGGTAGTAGTGGTATGGGTAGTAGTGGTAGGGGTAGTAGTGGTAGGGGTAGTAGTGGTAGGGATAGTAGTGGTACGGGTAGTAGTGGTACGGGTAGTAGTGGTACGGGTAGTAGTGGTAGGGGTAGTAGTGGTATGGGTAGTAGTGGTACGGGTAGTAGTGGTACGGGTGGTAGTGGTAGGGGTAGTAGTGGTAGGGGTAGTAGTGGTAGGGGTGGTAGTGGTATGGGTAGTAGTGGTATGGGTAGTAGTGGTGGTGGTAGTAGTGGTAGGGGTAGTAGTGGTATGGGTGGTAGTGGTATGGGTGGTAGTGGTAGGGGTGGTAGTGGTATGGGTAGTAGTGGTATGGGTAGTAGTGGTGATGGGTAGTAGTGGTGATGGGTAGTAGTAGTATGGGTAGTAGGGGTATGGGTAGTAGTACTAATGATGATGGTAGTGATAGTAATGATGATGGTAGTGATAGTAATGATGATGGTAGTGATAGTAGTAATGATGATGGTAGTGATAGTAGTAATGATGATGGTAGTGATAGTAGTAATGATGATGGTAGTGATAGTAGTAATGATGATGGTAGTGATAGTAGTAATGATGATGGTAGTGATAGTAGTAATGATGATGGTAGTGATAGTAATGATGATGGTAGTGATAGTAATGATGATGGTAGTGATAGTAATGATGATGGTAGTGATAGTAATGATGATGGTAGTGATAGTAGTAATGATGATGGTAGTAGTAATGATGATGGTAGTGGTAGTAATGATGATGGTAGTGATAGTAATGATGATGGTAGTGATAGTAGTGATGATGGTAGTGATAGTAATGATGATGGTAGTGATAGTAATGATGATGGTAGTGATAGTAATGATAATGGTAGTGATAGTAGTAATGATGATGGTAGTGGTAGTAATGATGATGGTAGTGGTAGTAATGATGATGATGGTAGTGATAGTAGTAATGATGATGGTAGTGATAGTAATGATGGTAGTGGTAGTAGTAATGATGATGGTAGTGATAGTAGTAATGATGATGGTAGTGATAGTAGTAATGATGATGGTAGTGATACTAATGATGATGGTAGTGATACTAATGATGATGGTAGTGATAGTAGTAATGATGATGGTAGAGGTAGTAATGATGATGGTAGTGATAGTAGTGATGATGGTAGTGATAGTAGTGATGATGGTAGTGATAGTAATGATGATGGTAGTGATAGTAATGATAATGGTAGTGATAGTAGTAATGATGATGGTAGTGGTAGTAATGATGATGGTAGTGGTAGTAATGATGATGGTAGTGATAGTAGTAATGATGATGGTAGTGATAGTAGTAATGATGATGGTAGTGATAGTAGTAATGATGATGGTAGTGATAGTAGTGATGATGGTAGTGATAGTAGTGATGATGGTAGTGATAGTAGTGATGATGGTAGTGATAGTAGTGATGATGGTAGTGGTAGTAATGATGATGGTAGTGGTAGTAATGATGATGGTAGTGATAGTAGTAATGATGATGGTAGTGGTAGTAATGATGATGGTAGTGATAGTAGTAATGATGATGGTAGTGATAGTAGTAATGATGATGGTAGTGATAGTAGTAATGATGATGGTAGTGATAGTAGTAATGATGATGGTAGTGATAGTAATGATGATGGTAGTGATAGTAATGATGATGGTAGTGATAGTAGTGATGATGGTAGTGATAGTAATGATGATGGTAGTGGTAGTAATGATGATGGTAGTGATAGTAGTAATGATGATGGTAGTGATAGTAATGATGATGGTAGTGGTAGTAATGATGATGGTAGTGATAGTAGTAATGATGATGGTAGTGGTAGTAGTAATGATGATGGTAGTGGTAGTAGTAATGATGATGGTAGTGATAGTAATGATGATGGTAGTGGTAGTAGTAATGATGATGGTAGTGATGATGATGGTAGTGGTAGTAGTAATGATGATGGTAGTGATAGTAATGATGATGGTAGTGATAGTAATGATAATGGTAGTGATAGTAGTAATGATGATGGTAGTGGTAGTAATGATGATGGTAGTGATAGTAATGATGATGGTAGTGATAGTAATGATAATGGTAGTGATGTAGTAATGATGATGGCAGTAGTAATGATGATGGTAGTGGTAGTAATGATGATGGTAGTGATAGTAATGATGATGGTAGTGATAGTAATGATGATGGTAGTAATAGTAGTGATGATGGTAGTGATAGTAATGATGATGGTAGTGATAGTAGTAATGATGATGGTAGTGGTAGTAATGATGATGGTAGTGATAGTAATGATGATGGTAGTGGTAGTAATGATGATGGTAGTGATAGTAATGATGATGGTAGTGGTAGTAATGATGATGGTAGTGATAGTAGTAATGATGATGGTAGTGATAGTAATGATGATGGTAGTGATAGTAGTAATGATGATGGTAGTGATAGTAGTAATGATGATGGTAGTGATAGTAATGATGGTAGTGGTAGTAGTAATGATGATGGTAGTGATAGTAGTAATGATGATGGTAGTGATAGTAGTAATGATGATGGTAGTGATACTAATGATGATGGTAGTGATACTAATGATGATGGTAGTGATAGTAGTAATGATGATGGTAGAGGTAGTAATGATGATGGTAGTAATAGTAATGATGATGGTAGTGATAGTAGTGATGATGGTAGTGATAGTAGTGATGATGGTAGTGATAGTAATGATGATGGTAGTGATAGTAATGATAATGGTAGTGATAGTAGTAATGATGATGGTAGTGATAGTAGTAATGATGATGGTAGTGATAGTAGTAATGATGATGGTAGTGATAGTAGTAATGATGATGGTAGTGATAGTAGTAATGATGATGGTAGTGATAGTAGTAATGATGATGGTAGTGATAGTAGTAATGATGAAGGTAGTTGTAGTAATGATGATGGTAGTGATAGTAGTAATGATGAAGGTAGTTGTAGTAATGATGATGGTAGTGATAGTAGTGATGATGGTAGTGATAGTAATGATGATGGTAGTGATAGTAGTAATGATGATGGTAGTGATAGTAGTGATGATGGTAGTGATAGTAGTAATGATGATGGTAGTGATAGTAGTAATGATGATGGTAGTGATAGTAGTAATGATGATGGTAGTGATAGTAATGATGATGGTAGTGATAGTAGTGATGATGGTAGTGATAGTAATGATGATGGTAGTGGTAGTAATGATGATGGTAGTGATAGTAATGATGATGGTAGTGATAGTAGTGATGATGGTAGTGATAGTAATGATGATGGTAGTGATAGTAGTAATGATGATGGTAGTGATAGTAGTAATGATGATGGTAGTGATAGTAGTAATGATGATGGTAGTGATAGTAATGATGATGGTAGTGGTAGTAATGATGATGGTAGTGATAGTAGTAATGATGATGGTAGTGGTAGTAGTAATGATGATGGTAGTGGTAGTAGTAATGATGATGGTAGTGATAGTAGTGATGATGGTAGTGATAGTAATGATGATGGTAGTGATAGTAGTGATGATGGTAGTGATAGTAGTGATGATGGTAGTGATAGTAGTAATGATGATGGTAGTGATAGTAGTAATGATGATGGTAGTGATAGTAGTAATGATGATGGTAGTGATAGTAGTAATGATGATGGTAGTGATAGTAGTAATGATGATGGTAGTGGTAGTAATGATGATGGTAGTGATAGTAGTAATGATGATGGTAGTGATAGTAATGATGATGGTAGTGATAGTAGTGATGATGGTAGTGATAGTAGTGATGATGGTAGTGATAGTAGTGATGATGGTAGTGATAGTAATGATGATGGTAGTGATAGTAGTAATGATGATGGTAGTGATGGTAGTAATGATGATGGTAGTGATAGTAGTAATGATGATGGTAGTGATAGTAATGATGATGGTAGTGGTAGTAGTAATGATGATGGTAGTGGTAGTAATGATGATGGTAGTGATAGTAGTAATGATGATGGTAGTGATAGTAGTAATGATGATGGTAGTGATAGTAGTAATGATGATGGTAGTGGTAGTAGTAATGATGATGGTAGTGGTAGTAGTAATGATGATGGTAGTGATAGTAGTAATGATGATGGTAGTGATAGTAGTGATGATGGTAGTGATAGTAATGATGATGGTAGTGATAGTAATGATGATGGTAGTGATAGTAGTAATGATGATAGTAGTGATAGTAGTAATGATGATAGTAGTGATGATGGTAGTGATAGTAGTGATGATGATGGTAGTGATAGTAGTGATGATGATGGTAGTGATACTAATGATGATGGTAGTGATACTAATGATGATGGTAGTGATAGTAGTAATGATGATGGTAGTGATAGTAGTAATGATGATGGTAGTGATAGTAGTGATGATGGTAGTGATAGTAATGATGATGGTAGTGATAGTAGTAATGATGATGGTAGTGATAGTAATGATGATGGTAGTGATAGTAATGATGATGGTAGTGATAGTAGTAATGATGATGGTAGTGGTAGTAGTGATGATGGTAGTGATAGTAGTGATGATGGTAGTGATAGTAGTGATGATGGTAGTGGTAGTAATGATGATGGTAGTGGTAGTAATGATGATGGTAGTGATAGTAGTAATGATGATGGTAGTGGTAGTAATGATGATGGTAGTGATAGTAGTAATGATGGTAGTGATAGTAGTAATGATGATGGTAGTGATAGTAGTAATGATGATGGTAGTGATAGTAGTAATGATGATGGTAGTGATAGTAGTAATGATGATGGTAGTGATAGTAGTAATGATGATGGTAGTGGTAGTAATGATGATGGTAGTGATAGTAATGATGATGGTAGTGATAGTAATGATGATGGTAGTGGTAGTAATGATGATGGTAGTGGTAGTAATGATGATGGTAGTGGTAGTAATGATGATGGTAGTGATAGTAGTGATGATGGTAGTGATAGTAGTGATGATGGTAGTGATAGTAATGATGATGGTAGTGATAGTAGTAATGATGGTAGTGATAGTAGTAATGATGATGGTAGTGGTAGTAATGATGATGGTAGTGATAGTAGTGATGATGGTAGTGATAGTAGTGATGATGGTAGTGATAGTAATGATGATGGTAGTGATAGTAGTAATGATGGTAGTGATAGTAGTAATGATGATGGTAGTGGTAGTAGTAATGATGATGGTAGTGATAGTAGTAATGATGATGGTAGTGGTAGTAGTAGTGATGATGGTAGTGATAGTAGTGATGATGGTAGTGATAGTAATGATGATGGTAGTGATAGTAGTAATGATGGTAGTGATAGTAGTAATGATGATGGTAGTGGTAGTAGTAGTGATGATGGTAGTGATAGTAGTGATGATGGTAGTGGTAGTAATGATGATGGTAGTGATAGTAGTGATGATGGTAGTGATAGTAGTGATGATGGTAGTGATAGTAATGATGATGGTAGTGATAGTAGTAATGATGGTAGTGATAGTAGTAATGATGATGGTAGTGGTAGTAGTAATGATGATGGTAGTGATAGTAATGATGATGGTAGTGATAGTAGTAATGATGATGGTAGTGATACTAATGATGATGGTAGTGATAGTAATGAGGATAGTAGTGACACCTGGCTCTTCTGATGCTCACACAGAGCGAGAGAAACACTGATCTGTCTCGTAATCTAGCTCGTCTGGCAGATGTGTGTGTACGTACAGGTAGCTGTGTGAAGGCCTGTGGCAGGATAGAGGAGAGGGTATCACAGGCGCTGGTCTGTAGAGTAGGATGCTGAGGACTCTGAAGGGCTCCGTTCAGCGGACCACTCAATACATCCACCCAGAACTGGACCACCTGCAACACAGACGCAGTTACACAGATAGAGAGGTCAGACAGACAGACAGACAGGTTAGAACGACAGACAGGTTAGCTAGACAGACAGGTTAGCCAGACAGACAGGTGTATTTGTATTTATTAGTTCCTGCCAAGGCAGCAGCTACTCTTCCTGGGGTTTATTATGGATCCCCATTAGTTCCTGCCAAGGCGGCAGCTGCTCTTCCTGGGGTTTATTATGGATCCCCATTAGTTCCTGCCAAGGCAGCAGCTACTCTTCCTGGGGTTTATTATGGATCCCCGTTAGTTCCTGCCAAGGCAGCAGCTACTCTTCCTGGGGTTTATTATGGATCCCCGTTAGTTCCTGCCAAGGCAGCAGCTACTCTTCCTGGGGTTTATTATGGATCCCCATTAGTTCCTGCCAAGGCAGCAACTACTCTTCCTGGGGTTTATTATGGATCTCCATTAGTTCCTGCCAAGGCAGCGGCTACTCTTCCTGGGGTTTATTATGGATCCCCATTGGTTCCTGCCAAGGCAGCAGCTACTCTTCCTGGGGTTTATTATGGATCCCCGTTGGTTCCTGCCAAGGCAGCAGCTACTCTTCCTGGGGTTTATTATGGATCCCCGTTAGTTCCTGCCAAGGCAGCAGCTACTCTTCCTGGGGTTTATTATGGATCCCCATTAGTTCCTGCCAAGGCAGCAACTACTCTTCCTGGGGTTTATTATGGATCTCCATTAGTTCCTGCCAAGGCAGCGGCTACTCTTCCTGGGGTTTATTATGGATCCCCATTAGTTCCTGCCAAGGCAGCAGCTACTCTTCCTGGGGTTTATTATGGATCCCCATTAGGTTCTGCCATGGCAGCATTTACTCTTCCTGGGGTTTATTATGGATCCCCATTAGGTTCTGCCATGGCAGCAGCTACTCTTCCTGGGGTTTATTATGGATCTCCATTAGGTTCTGCCATGGCAGCAGCTACTCTTCCTGGGGTCCAATCACATACAATAGAATAATACATTATTACACACTACTCTACCATAACATACACTGCATGACCAAAGGTATGTGGACAACTGCTCGTTGAACATCTCATTCCATAATCATGGGCATTAATATGGAGTTGGTCCCCCTTTGCTGCTATAACAGCCTCCACTCTTCTGGGAAGGCTTTCCACTAGATGTTGGAACATTGCTGCTATAACAGCCTCCACTCTTCTGGGAAGGCTTTCCACTAGTTGTTGGAACATTGCTGCGGGGACTTGCTTCCATTCAGCCACAAGACCATTAGTGAGGTCGGCCACTGATGTTGGGCGATTAGGCCTGGCTCGCAGTCGGCGTTCCAATTCATCCCAAATGGTGTTCGATGGGGTTGAGGTCAGGGCTCTGTGCAGGCCAGTCAAGTTGTTCCACACCGATCTCGACAAACCATTTCAATATGGACGTTGCTTTATGCATGGTGGAATTGTCATGCTGAAACAAGAAAGGGCCTTCCGCAAACTGTTGCCACAAAGTTGGAAGCACAGAAACGTCTGGAATGTCATTGTATGCTGTAGCATTAAGATTTTCCTTCCCTGGAACTAAGGGGCCTAAACTATGAAAAACAACCCATGACCTCTATTCCTCCTCCACCAAACTTTACAGTTGGCACTATGCAAAGTGCGATTCATCACTCCACAGAATGCGTTTCCACTGCTCCAGAGTCCAATAGCGGCGAGCATTACACCACTCCAGCCGACGCTTAGTATTGCGCATGGTGATCTTAGGCTTGTGTGTGGCTGCTCGGCCATGGAAACTCATTTCATGAAGCTCCCGATGAACAGTTCCTGTGCTGACGTTGCTTCCAGAGGCAGTTTGGAACTCAGTAGTGAGTGTTGCAACCGAGGAAAGACGATTTGTATACGCTACACAGTGATATCATTTCAACATATTTATTGTATCAAATGGTATTGTATCAAATTTGTTTACTGGGAAATAGCATTGTATTTACTAAGGGTTGGTAACAGGCTGATTGGTCGGCTATGAGACAGTATAGGGTGCTTTGCTATTCTTGGGTAGTGGAATGACTTTTGCTTCCCTCCAGACCTGAGGGAACAGACAGACAGGTGAGGCAGACAGACAGGTGAGGCAGAGGGCCAGACAGGTGTGGCAGACAGACAGGTGTGGCAGACAGACAGGTGTGGCAGAGGGCCAGACAGGTGTGGCAGACAGACAGGTGTACCTGGGAGATGGGGACCCTGCAGCTCTCTGACTGGCTGCTGTCTGGTCTGTACTGTTGGATGATGCCTGTCCCCAACTCCTCGAGCAACTACGGAGAGAGATGTCGTTTGTCTCATTATTCCACATTATTCAACATGTTAAACAAACTGCACATTGATGTGTGTGTCACCTTGGCTCCGTGTAGTTGAATGGAGGGGTCTGTCTCTCGGAGGCAGCGGGCGCTCACCTGCCCCAGCTCACAGAGACATGCCTGGCACAGAGGGAAGTAACCACGCACCAGGTGGGCCAGCACCTAACACAGTCACACACACAGTCACACACACACACACACACACACGTTTCCATTAGCCGGATAATGCTGGCTTTTGGCCGTTATTTTTTAAAGCCAATAAAATAAAATTGTCCAAAGAAATAATGGAAAATAATGCTTTTTATTCAGTGGTTGTGCTCCAACTTCCAAAGTTAATATTCTTCACAGATAACACATCATCAAGCTGCTGGGACATTACTGTCAGTTTCTATTCTAACCCCGCCCCGACTGTCAGTTTCTATTCTAACCCAGCCCCAACTGTCAGTTTCTATTCCAATCCCAGGCCCGACTGTCAGTTTCTACTCTAACCCAGCCCAGACTGTCAGTTTCTATTCTAACCCAGCCCCAACTGTCAGTTTCTATTCTAATCCAGCCCCGACTGTCAGTTTCTATTCTAATCCCAGCCCCGACTGTCAGTTTCTATTCTGGGTAAGATTGTGTCGTTTATCCCCGTTTCCAATGTGCCCGCCAAGAGGGGATTCCAAAACAGAGTAAAGACAGCCTCAAGATCCCTCCTTCTTGAGGACAAAGTAGTGAGGTTGATGTGCATCAAGATGCTCCAAGCAGTTGGACAGTTTTGACTTCCCAACAGAAGCAGCTCACTTTGAGCAGGCCAAGGTCAGCAGCAAACAAGTTAGAGGCAAATGATTGTGTTTGTCAGGCCCAGTCCTAGCAGTTCTGCTGCCGCAAGATCAACATATGTCACCCGTGTTATGTATAGTATACCATGTTGGATTGGATTGATAGACTACAGTAGAGTAATGATGTGTATCACGCGTAATTGGTGCATTTCAGTTGCATAAATTATAAGCATTAACTACAGCAGACAACACATACAGTCAGTAATTCAGTTAGTAAATTCTGGGGGTTGAGCAGTTATTTATTCAATTGACTTATACTGGTGGGGATGAATAGATTTCTGGGCTCTGGCGGTTTTGTAAAGATGGACTCTGTATCAACAGCCTGACGGTAGGAGCTGGTACTCCTGGTTGAGTGACGGTAGGAGCTGGTACTCCTGGTTGAGTGACGGTAGGAGCTGGTACTCCTGGTTGAGTGACGGTAGGAGCTGGTACTCCTGGTTGAGTGACGGTAGGAACTGGTACTCCTGGTTGAGTGGGTGTGTCAGAATTGTCACCGACCTATCTTCTACCCTCAATACTCTCCATTTGCGATGGATAGTTGATTGAACCAGGCTTGGAAACAGAAAGCCAAAACACTGAACAAAGAATGTGCAAAATATGGTTGATTTTATTGACCTGATATTTATTTAATCTCGGTGAAAGGACACTGCCCTGGGGTACCCCTATATTGGTGGTTAGTGTAGAGGGTGAACAGAACCGGTGAAAGGACACTGCCCTGGGGTACCCCTATATTGGTGGTTAGTGGGTCCGATATGTATTTGCATGGAACCTAACTATTCTGACCCAACTGGTGAGAAAACACCGGATGCAGTTGATGAGATGCATTGGTCGTTCACCAGAAGATAATGTATTGAAGGCAGATGAAAAATCTACACATAGTATTCTGGCATATTAACGTGGTTTATCCAGGTAGATTTTATGAACGGGTCCAGTAGGCTCTCCGTGTGCCGGAGCAGGTGTCCCAGGACAATGCGCTCCACACATTTTGATTATCACCGAGACCAACAAGACGGGAGTATAACTATAGGATAACCAATAGTTATCAATAACCAAAGACACCAAAGTCACCAAAGTCACCATTATTAATCAGTTGTACAACCAAATGCCTTCAACCGAAATGTGTCTTCCGCATTTAACCCAACCCCTCTGAATCAGAGAGGTGCGGGGGGCTGCCTTAATCGACATCCACGTCTTCGGCGCCCGGGGAACAGTGGGTTAACTGCCTTGTTCAGGGGCAGAACGACAGATTTCTTCCCTGTCAGCTCGGGGATTTGAACTTGCAACCCTCCGGTTACAAGTCCAACGCTCTAACCACTAGGCTACCTGCCGCCCCCCAAATACACGGAGTGTACAGAACATAAAGAAGACCTGCTCTTTCCATGCCAGACTGACCAGGTGAAAGTTATGATCCCTTATTGATGCCACCTCAGCAGTTTCCCGTGTGCATCAAGAATGTCCACCACCCAAAGGACATCCAGCCAACTGGACACAACTGTGGGAAGCATTTGTAGTCAATATGGGCCAGCATCCCTGTGGAACGTTTTCCACACATTGTAGAGTCCATGCCCCGATGAATTGGGCTGTTCTGAGGGCACGAGGGTCCCCTCCATTCCCCCCCAACCCTCAGCGTATATCACACGACCCCATGATAGTTCACACTATAAACATTACATTTTTTAAGATCATCCAGAAGAACTGGAGAAAGAGTGAGATGTAATTTGAGGAAATGAGTGCTTCATAAATGCATTGGCCTCATTTCACAGGAGCATTGGAAAATAAGCTTTCTTTTAATGAACCAGCCTCAACAAATGTAGTTAATTTACATATCAATTTTGATTCTCCCAACATTTGATAATTTCTTCATTATGTTGCCGCCTAGAGTGGCGTATTTCCACTGCTGTGGTGCTGAATCACAGCGGGAGTGTGTCAGCCCAGCCCTGACTTGTGTTCAAATACCCATAATAACATACTGTATACTTCATACTTAATGAGTATTTACTACATACTATTATTTTAATATACTGTAAACGAACCGTTTCCTTTCAGTTGAGCGTACTAGCGCATCGCCTGTCTACCGGAAGTTGATGCTGTTGCTATGCAACCTCTTGCTAGCATTACAAATTACTAGCTAGACATTTTACAACTTCGGGTGTGTTATTAAATTCAAATATGGAGTGCCAGAGTGCACTCTGGGCGTTCGTAAATTCAGAGCATTGTCAGGTTGTCAGTTTGTAAATTCAGAGCGCACACTGGACGCTCTGGCTGAGGAGTCGGGTTGAACCTTCTGACCTCACGGCAGTCAAGCACCCAAGCTAACTGGCTAACTTCCTAGCGCCAGTTGAAGTCGGTTTACATCCACCTTAGCCAAATACATTTAAACTCAGTTTTTCACAATTCCTGACATTTAATCCTAGTACAAATTCCCTGTTTTATGTCAGTTAGGATCACCACTTTATTTTAAGAATGTGAAATGCCAGAATAATAGTAGAGAGAATGATTTATTTCAGCTTTTATTTCTTTCATCACATTCCCAGTGGGTCAGAAGTTTACATACACTCAATTAGTATTTGGTAGCATTGCCTTTAAAATTGTTTAACTTGGGTCAAACTTTTCGGACAGCCTTCCACAAGCTTCCCACAATAAATTGGGTGAATTTTGGCCCATTCCTCCTGACAGAGCTGGTGTAACTGAGTCAGGTTTGTAGGCCTCCTTGCTCGCACACACTTTTTCAGTTCTGCCCACAAATGTTCTATAGGATTGAGGTCAGGGCTTTGTGATGGCCACTCCAATACCTTGACTTTGTTGTCCTTAAGCCATTTTGCCACAACTTTGGAAGTATGCTTGGGGTCATTGTCCATTTGGAAGACCCATTTGTGACCAAGCTTTAACTTCCTGACTGACGTCTAGAGATGTTGCTTCAATATATCCACATCATTTTCCGTTCTCATGATGCCATCTATTTTGTGAAGTGCACCAGTCCCTCCTGCAGCAAAGCACCCCCACAACATGATGCTGCCACCCCCGTGCTTCCACGGTTGGGACGGTGTTCTTCGGCTTGCAAGCCTCCCCCTTTTTCCTCTAAACATAACGATGGTCATTATGGCCAAACAGTTCTATTTTTGTTTTATCAGACCAGAGGACATTTCTCCAAAAAGTACAATCTTTGTCCCCATGTGCAGTTGCAAACCGTAGTCTGGCTTTTTATGGCGGTATTGAAGCAGTGGCTTCTTCCTTGCTGAGCGGCCTTTCAGGTTATGTTGATATAGGACTCGTTTTACTGTGGATATAGATACTTTTGTACCTGTTTCCTCCAGCATCTTCACAAGGTCCTTTGCTGTTGTTCTGGGATTGATTTGCACTTTTCGCACCAAAGTACGTTAATCTCTAGGAGACAGAACGCGTCTCCTTCCTGAGCGATATGACGCCTGCGTGGTCCCATGGTGTTTATACCTGCGTACTATTGTTTGTACAGATGCACGTGGTACCTTCAGGCGTTCGGAAATTTCTCCCAAGGATGAACCAGACATGTGGAGGTCTACAATTTATTTTCTGAGGTCTTGGCTGATTTCCTTTGATTTTCCCATGTCAAGCAAAGAGACAATGAGTTTGAAGGTAGGCCTTGAAATACAAGCAGACAGACATGTTTTATATTTATTAGGCCTAATTACAAAATGTTCATGCGTAGGCTAAATTAGCGGGGTCTAGATTGTATTGTAAAACAGCTGTTTTGTAATTAATTTATTAAAATGTTCATACAAATAGCCTATAGGTCAGGTCGTTCGCAAATTATATTATCCAAGTATTATATTTTGACGTCTTCAAGGCTAAATGTTTATCTTTTTTTAAATGATATTAATTTATGATTTATAGCAGGGATGAAGACGCAACGGGCAATGTTTTGCTTTTCAATGAAACCTGTCATGTTGGTATTTTATTATTTTATTCCAGGTTTACAGGCAAATGTTTATTCTGTTAAGATTAACATAAATGTGATTTTGATCGCCCTAATGCATTGCCAAACGCATATGGATAACCGGTAAATAGCTACACTAACCATCTACTGACGCTAGCTAGCTACACTAACCATCTACTGACGCTAGCTAGCTACACTAACCATCTACTGACGCTAGCTAGCTACACTAACCATCTACTGACGCTAGCTAGCTACACTAACCATCTACTGACGCTAGATAGGAGAAGTGTCTTTCTGACCTGTAAGGCCTCCAGGCGGACTGGGGAGGGCTCTAGAGCTGTAGCCCCTGCTCCTCCTGGACCCTCGCTGTCTGATTGGTCGTCTCTGGGTTGAGTGACAAGCGACACACACAGCTGCAGCAGCCAGGGCGAGCCTGGATCCTCCTCTCCTGGAGTGTGTGAGCCCCGAGGAGTGTGTGTGTGTGAGTTGTGGGGCGAGGAAAAGCCTTCCCTCTGCCTCCAGCTCAGCACCGTCTCCTGCGAGGTGTGTGTGAGGAGTAGCTGTATCTCAGAAAGAGGGGCTTGGGTCGACACCAACGCTCCAAACAGTGTCAGAACAGACACCCGCACGTTCACGTCTAGGAGAGAACACACAAAGTCTAAGAACACACAGACAGGTACCTGAGGTAGGGGGTGTGTGTGTGTGTGTGTGTGTGTGTGTGTGTGTGTGTGTGTGTGTACCTCTGTGTCGGAGGTAGGGCCGTATCTGTCTCCACAGCGGGCTCAGCAGGCCGGGTCTCAGGCGGTTATAAGGAGCATTACACACCAGGTGAGCCAGGCACTGAAACATACACAGGTCAAAAGGTCACAGAGGATCAGTGTGGAGTCACCTTGACGATATGAGTGAGTGAGTGAGTCAGCTTGACAATCTGAGTGAGTCAGTGAGTCCCCTTGACGATCTGAGTGAGTCAGTGAGTCCCCTTGACGATCTGAGTGAGTCAGTGAGTCCCCTTGACGATCTGAGTGAGTCAGTGAGTCCCCTTGACGATCTGAGTGAGTGTGTGAGTCACCTTGACGATCTGAGTGAGTGAGTGAGTCACCTTGACGATCTGAGTGAGTCAGTGAGTCCCCTTGACGATCTGAGTGAGTGAGTGAGTCACCTTGACGATCTGAGTGAGTCACCTTGACGATCTGAGTGAGTCACCTTGACGATCTGAGTGAGTCACCTTGACGATCTGAGTGAGTCACCTTGACGATCTGAGTGAGTCACCTTGACGATCTGAGTGAGTCCCCTTGACGATCTGAGTGAGTCCCCTTGACGATCTGAGTGAGTCCCCTTGACGATCTGAGTGAGTCCCCTTGACGATCTGAGTGAGTCCCCTTGACGATCTGAGTGAGTCCCCTTGACGATCTGAGTGAGTCAGTGAGTCCCCTTGACAATCTGAGTGAGTCAGTGAGTCCCCTTGACGATCTGAGTGAGTGAGTGAGTGAGTGAGTGAGTCCCCTTGACGATCTGAGTGAGTGAGTGAGTGAGTGAGTCCCCTTGACGATCTGAGTGAGTGAGTGAGTGAGTGAGTCCCCTTGACGATCTGAGTGGTGAGTGAGTGGAGTGAGTCACCTTGGCCGATCTGCTGAGTGAGTGAGTGAGTCACCTTGACGATCTGAGTGAGTGAGTGAGTGAGTCACCTTGACGATCTGAGTGAGTGAGTGAGTGAGTCACCTTGACGATCTGAGTGAGTGAGTGAGTGAGTCACCTTGACGATCTGAGTAGTGAGTGGGTGAGTCACCTTGGCGATCTGAGTGAGTGAGTGGAGTGAGTCACCTTGGCGATCTGAGTGAGTGGTGAGTCACCTTGGCGATCTGGTGAGTGAGTGAGTCACCTTGGCGATCTGAGTGAGTGAGTGAGTCACCTTGACGATCTGAGTGAGTCACCTTGACGATCTGAGTGAGTGAGTGAGTCACCTTGACGATCTGAGTGAGTGAGTGAGTCACCTTGACGATCTGAGTGAGTGAGTGAGTCACCTTGATGATCTGAGTGAGCGTGTGAGCAGAGGCCTCGGCCAGCAGAGCGAGGGAGAGCGAGCGGTGCAGCTCGCGGACGGCGGTGGCGAGGGAGAAGGAGAATGGGGTGTATGAGGTTCTGGCTGGAGCCAAGTCTTCAGCCACGCCCAAAAACTGATGGGAACCATCCAGCAACGCAGACACCACCTGGAGCGCACATGCACGCACCTGGAGAGAGAGAGACCAGCATTACAAACACACACACCTGGAGGGAGAGAGACCAGCGTCACAAACACACACACCTGGAGGGAGAGAGACCAGCGTCACAAACACACACACCTGGAGGGAGAGAGACCAGCGTCACAAACACACACACCTGGAGGGAGAGAGACCAGCGTCACAAACACACACACCTGGAGGGAGAGAGACCAGCGTCACACACACACACACCTGGAGGGAGAGAGACCAGCGTCACAAACACACACACCTGGAGGGAGAGAGACCAGCGTCACAAACACACACACCTGGAGGGAGAGAGACCAGCGTCACACACACACACACCTGGAGGGAGAGAGACCAGCGTCACACACACACCTGGAGGGAGAGAGACCAGCGTCACACACACACCTGGAGGGAGAGAGACCAGCGTCACACACACCTGGAGGGAGAGAGACCAGCGTCACAAACACACACACCTGGAGGGAGAGAGACCAGCGTCACAAACACACACACCTGGAGGGAGAGAGACCAGCGTCACACACACCTGGAGGGAGAGAGACCAGCGTCACACACACACACACCTGGAGGGAGAGAGACCAGCGTCACACACACACCTGGAGGAGAGAGACCAGCGTCACACACACACCTGGAGGGAGAGAGACCAGCGTCACACACACCTGGAGGAGAGAGACCAGCGTCACAAACACACACACCTGGAGGGAGAGAGACCAGCGTCACAAACACACACACCTGGAGGGAGAGAGACCAGCGTCACACACACCTGGAGGGAGAGAGACCAGCGTCTCACACACCTGGAGGGAGAGAGACCAGGGTTACTATACAGGTGTGTGTACCTACCTTAGGTGAGGGGTCCTTCAGTACTACAGTGAGCAGTGTGAGAGGAGGAGGTCCACCAATGGGAGCGTCCGGTATGAACGACGACCAATAGCCATACAGCGTCCTCTTTTCCACTGCCTTCACCACGGCTAGGAGACACAGCAACACACCCTGCCGCACCCTGCCATGGAACAACCTGGTGGGAGAGAACACACACATTACCACACACACACACTACCACACACACACAACCACACACACTACCACACACATTACCACACAGACACACATTACCACACACACACACACACACACACACACACACACACACACACACACACACACACACACTACCACACACAGACACAGAGAGAACAGGACATTACCTCAGTTTACCGTGTGCTGCTCCCTCAGGATCAGAGAACTCAGAATCAGAGCTGCTCTTCTTCCATAACGGATAGAGAGATGGAACGACTGGAGAAGGAAGTCCAGAGGTCTGAGACCAGGCCTCCCCTCCTCTTCCTCCTCTCTGGAGCCTGGGTTCTGCCTCCCTCTCCTCATCCTCCACACCGCCTTTCCTCCCCCGTCCTCGAGACTTCTTCTTCTTATTCTACAGAGAGAAAGAGAATGGGGGAGAGGGGCTCATTTTTAAGGATGGAAACCAGTTGTGATCCTGCCCTCCAAGATGACATGTGGACCTCTGAACTACAGTTCCCATCAAGCCCTCTGGTATAGATCAGACACAGTCTCTTACCCCTGAGGTCTGGGTGGGGGGGTTCCGTGGAGGTTCGGGAGGTTTGGGGGTACTGCAGGTTTCGTACTGAGGCAGGGGAGCGGGGTACAGCACAGACGGCCACTCCACACACACTCCTGGACAACCATGGAACATAAACCTCTGTGGAACACATTAACACCTGCATGGAGACACTTTTCAACCAAACTACGGACATTGGCTTTTTACCCACAATACTTTATGTATCGTTTTTTTCTCTGGCTCTTTAAAATCAAATAAATTCAAATCAACATTCAGCCTTGATAAAGACGAGCGAGAAAGTCTATGAAATAAACACAAATCCTGACCAAAAATACGAACAAATTATATTTTATACAATCGCTCAGAGAACAAAGAAAACAAATCTGAAAAAGATACGGGTGAAAATGATTGGGATGCCCTGTTTTCAATACTCCAGTACCCGGTCAATCTGAGGGTGACCTTCAGCTCCTCAGAACGTCCTCCAGAAAGGCCACCATCTCTCTCCTCCTCCATGACGAGCGACACCCCCAGGGCAGGGCGGGCATGTCCGGACATGTTCCAATCCAAGTGCCAATGCCGTTTATCAAACCCCAGGTGATGCTATGGTCAGATGACATAAAAAATAGAGCTCTTTGGCCACGCCCACCAGTGGTGGACCTTTGATGTTATGGGGCTGTTTTGCTTCCACTGGTCCTGGGGCACTTGTTAAGGTCAACGGCATCATTAACTTTGCCCAGTATCAGGACATTTTAGCCAAAAACCTGGTTGCCTCTGCCAGGAGGCTGGCACTTGGCCGCAAGTGGATCTTCGAACAAGACAATAACCACAAGAACACATCAAAACCCACAAAGAAATGGTTTTGACCAAAAAAATCTACATTTTGCATTGGCCATCTCAGTCTCCAGAACCCCATTGTAAAGTGGTTTGAACGGAAGAGGGCAAACCATAAGGGGTTTGAACAGAAGAGGGCAGCCCATAAGGGGTTTGAACGGAAGAGGGCAGCCCATAAGGGGTTTGAACGGAAAAGGGCAGCCCATAAGAGTAGAAGGAGAATCTGGAAAGATTCTGTACAGAGGAACGGTCTCAGATCCCTCCCAATGTGTTCTCCAGGAACGGTCTCAGGTCCCTCCCAATGTGTTCTCCAGGAACGGTCTAAGGTCCCTCCCAATGTGTTCTCCAGGAACGGTCTAAGGTCCCTCCCAATGTGTTCTCCAGGAACGATCTCAGGTCCCTCCCAATGTGTTCTCCAGGAACGGTCTCAGGTCCCTCCCAATGTGTTCTCCAGGAACGGTCTCAGGTCCCTCCCAATGTGTTCTCCAGGAACGGTCTCAGATCCCTCCCAATGTGTTCTCCAGGAGCAGTCTCAGATCCCCTCCCAATGTGTTCTCCAGGAACGGTCTCAGGTCCCTCCCAATGTGTTCTCCAGGAACGGTCTCAGGTCCCTCCCAATGTGTTCTCCAGGAACGGTCTCAGATCCCTCCCAATGTGTTCTCCAGGAACGGTCTCAGGTCCCTCCCAATGTGTTCTCCAGGAACGGGTGCTGGAGTATTGAAAAAATGGGATGACCCCACCTCACCATCTTTGATTAAAAAAAACTACAACATCTTTCTCTGAGGAATTGTATCACCATAAAATACAATTAGACAAAATCAACATATGATATATTTAAATTTATTTGACCCAGTGTATATTTGACCCAGTGTATATTTGACCCAGTGTATATTTGATTTATTTGACCCAGTGTATATTTGACCCAGTGTATATTTGATTTATTTGACCCAGTGTATATTTGACCCAGTGTATATATTTTATTTATTTGTCCCAGTGTATATTTGACCCAGTGTATATATTTGATTTATTTGACCCAGTGTATATTTGACCCAGTGTATATTTGATTTATTTGACCCAGTGTATATTTGACCCAGTGTATATTTGACCCAGTGTATATTTGACCCAGTGTATATTTGATTTATTTGACCCAGTGTATATTTGACCCAGTGTATATATTTGATTTATTTGACCCAGTGTATATTTGACCCAGTGTATATATTTGATTTATTTGACCCAGTGTATATTTGACCCAGTGTATATATTTTATTTATTTGACCCAGTGTATATTTGACCCAGTGTATATATTTTATTTATTTGACCCAGTGTATATTTGACCCAGTGTATATTTGATTTATTTGACCCAGTGTATATTTGACCCAGTGTATATTTGACCCAGTGTATATTTGACCCAGTGTATATTTGATTTATTTGACCCAGTGTATATTTGACCCAGTGTATATTTGACCCAGTGTATATATTTGATTTATTTGACCCAGTGTATATTTGACCCAGTGTATATATTTGATTTATTTGACCCAGTGTATATTTGACCCAGTGTATATTTGACCCAGTATATATATTTGATTTATTTGACCCAGTGTATATTTGACCCAGTGTATATTTGACCCAGTGTATATATTTGATTTATTTGACCCAGTGTATATTTGACCCAGTGTATATTTGACCCAGTGTATATTTGATTTATTTGACCCAGTGTATATTTGACCCAGTGTATATTTGACCCAGTGTATATTTGACCCAGTGTATATTTGACCCAGTGTATATACAGTAGATGTGTACCTTGAGAACTGCCAGTAGAGCTCCCAGTTCCTCCTGTCCTCCAAACCTCCACTTCCCTCCACACAGAGAGGACTGGAGGCCCTTCACTGCTCCCTGGATCACCTGCACAGACACACACACACACACAGTTAGTGGAACCCTAACCCCTTCACTGCTCCCTGGATCACCTGCACAGAGACACACACACACACACACCACACAGACACACACACACCACACACACAGACACACACCACACAGACACACACCACACAGACACAGACACACACACAGTTAGTGGAACCCTAACCCCTTCACTGCTCCCTGGATCACCTGCACAGACACACACACACACACAGACACCACACAGACACACCACACACACACACAGACACAGTTAGTGGAACCCTAACCCCTTCACTGCTCCCTGGATCACCTGCACACACACAGACACACACCACACAGACACACACACACACACACACCACACACACACAGTTAGTGGAACCCTAACCCCTTCACTACTCCCTGGTCCCCCTGCCTACATGTACATACCGTCATTATTGCTTTGCACAAAAAGGGCTTCACAGGCAAGGATATTGCTGCCAGTAAGATTGCACCTAAATCAACCATTTATCTGATCATCAAGAACTTCAAGGAGAGCAGTTAAATTGTTGTGAAGAAGGCTTCAGGGCGCCCAAGAAAGTACAGCAAGTGCCAGGACCGTCCTAAAGTTGATTCAGCTGCGGGATCGGGGCACCACTAGTACAGAGCTTGCTCAGGAATGGCAGCAGGCAGGTGTGAGTGCATCTGCACGCACAGTGAGGTGAAGACTTTTGGAGGATGGCCTGCTGTCAAGAAGGGCAGCAAAGAAGCCACTTCTCTCCAGGAAAAACATCAGGGGCAGACTGATATTCTGCAAAAGGTACAGGGATTGGACTGCTGAGGACTTGGGTGAAGTCATTTTCTAGGATTAATCCCCTTTCCGATTGTTTAGGGCATCCGGAAAAAGCTTGTCCGGAGAAGACAAGGTGAGCGCTACCATCAGTCCTGTGTCATGCCAACAGTAAAGCATCCTGAGACCATTCATGTGTGGGGTTGCTTCTCAGCCAAGGGAGTGGGCTCACTCACAATTTTGCCTAAGAACACAGCCATGAATAAGAATGGTACCAACACATCCTCCGAGAGCAACTTCTCCCAACCATCCAGGAACAGTTTGGTGATGAACATGCCTTTTCCAGCATGATGGAGCACCTTGCCATAAGGCAAAAGTGATAACTAAGTGGCTCGGGGAACAAAACATTGATATTTTGGGTCCATGGCCAGGAAACTCCCCAGACCTCAATCCTCAAGAGGCGGGTGGACAAACAAAAACCCACAGATTCTGACAAACTCCAAGCATTGATTATGCAAGAATGGGCTGCCATCAGTCAGGATGTGGCCCAGAAGTTAATTGACAGCGTGCCAGGGCGGATTGCAGAGGTCTTGAAAAAGAAGGGTCAACACTGCAAATATTGACTCGTTGCATCAACTTCATGTAATTGTCAATAAAAGCCTTTGACACTAATGAAATGCTTGTAATTATACTTCAGTATTCCATAGTAACATCTGACAAAAATATCTAAAGACACTGAAGCAGCACACTTTGTGGAAATTAATATTTGTGTCATTCTCAAAACATTTAGCTACGACTGTAGTCTCACTATTGTTATTTTACTGCTGCTCTTTAATTACTTGTTACTTTTATTTCTTATTCTTATCCATATTTTTTAACTGCATTGTTGGTTAGGGGCTCGTAAGTAAGAATTTCACTGTGAGGTCTACACCTGTTGTATTCAGCATTACACTGTGAGGTCTACACCTGTTGTATTCAGCATTTCACTGTGAGGTCTACACCTGTTGTATTCAGCATTTCACTGTAAGGTCTACTACACCTGTTGTATTCAGCATTTCACTGTAAGGTCCACACCTGTTGCCATAGATAAAATTCAATAGTGTTTGTCTGTAGCTTATGCCTGCTCATCCCCCCACCACGGGGCACTCCGATGTCAGCGTTGTGAACAGCAAACCCCTTGCCCACATGATGCCATACACGCCTGGTACAGTGAAATCGGGATTAATTCTCCAGCGTGCCAGTGGCCATCGAAGATGAGCATTTGCCCACTGAAGTTGGTTACGACACAGAACTGCAGTCAGGTCAAGATACTGGCGGAAACTGGAACACGTGAGGATGACGAGCACGGAGATGAGCTTCAGAATGATGAGTAGGGAACATTTCTGGGATCTTTTATATCAGTTCATAACACTTTACACGGATTGTAATATTGACTATGAGATTGGGCTCCGACTTGGTGTCTGTTAGCGGGGAGAGGCGGTTTGGCCGGGAATACTATGTAAATCTCAGTAACCCGGGTTCCCGCTATTAAACCCTAGTATGGTGTCTGTGTGTACCGTGCAGTAGAGCAGTTCTTCAGCGTTCGGGGGTTTGGGGGACTGGAGCGTCTGCAGGAAGACTCTGAAACACACACTCCTGTATGGGTCTTCAAGGGACGCCTGGCCTGGAACACTACACATTAGACAGTCAAAACAGTGTACAACACCAGCAAACAGATCGATATGTATGGTATGGTGGGGTGTGGTATGGTATGGTGGGGTGTGGTATGGTGGGGTGTGGTGGAGTATGGTATGGTGGGGTGTGGTATGGTGGGGTGTGGTGTGGTATGGTATGGTGGGGTGGGGTGTGGTGTGGTATGGTATGGTGGGGTGTGGTATGGTGGGGTGTGGTGTGGTGGGGTATGGTGGGGTGTGGTGTGGTATGGTATGGTGGGGTATGGTGGAGTATGGTATGGTGGGGTGTGGTATGGTGGGGTGTGGTATGGTATGGTGGAGTATGGTATGGTGGGGTGTGGTATAGTATGGTATGGTGGTGGGGTGTGGTATGGTGGTGGGGTGTGGTATGGTGGGGTATGGTATGGTATGGTGGGGTGGGGTATGGTATGGTGGGGTGTGGTGTGATATGGTATGGTGGTGTATGGTATGGTGGGGTGTGGTGTGGTGGTGTATGGTATGGTGGGGTGTGGTGTGGTATGATATGGTGGGGTATGGTATAGTGGTGGGGTATGGTATGGTGGGGTGTGGTGTGATGTGGTATGGTGGTGTATGGTATGGTGGGGTATGGTTTGGTGGGGTGTGGTATGGTGGTGTATGGTATGTGGGGTGTGGTATGTGGGGTGTGGTATAGTGGTGGGGTGTGGTATGGTATGGTGGGGTATGGTTTGGTGGGGTATGGTTTGGTGGGGTATGGTATGGTGGGGTATGGTATGGTGGGGTATGGTATGGTGGTGGGGTGTGGTATGGTATGGTGGGGTGTGGTTTGGTGGGGTATGGTATGTGCAGTATGGTGGGGTATGGTATGGTGGGGTATGGTGGGGTATGGTATGGTATGTGCAGTATGGTGGGGTATGGTATGGTGGGGTATGGTATGGTGGGGTATGGTATGGTGGGGTATGGTATGTGCAGTATGGTGGGGTATGGTATGGTATGGTGGGGTATGGTATGGTGGGGTATGGTGGGAGTATGGTTTGGTGGGGTATGGTATGTGCAGTATGGTGGGGTATGGTATGGTGGGGTATGGTATGGTGGGGTATGGTTTGGTGGGGTATGGTATGTGCAGTATGGTGGGTTATGGTATGGTGGGGTATGGTATGGTGGGGTATGGTATGGTGGGGTATGGTATGGTATAGTGGTGGGGTGTGGTATGGTATGGTGGGGTATGGTTTGGTGGGGTATGGTTTGGTGGGGTATGGTATGTGCAGTATGGTGGGGTATGGTATGGTGGGGTATGGTATGGTGGGGTATGGTATGGTGGTGGGGTGTGGTATGGTATGGTGGGGTATGGTTTGGTGGGGTATGGTATGTGCAGTATGGTGGGGTATGGTATGGTATGGTGGGGTATGGTATGGTGGGGTATGGTATGTGCAGTATGGAGGGGTATGGTGGGGTATGGTAAGGTGGGGTAAGGTATGGTGGGATATGGTATGGTGGGATATGGTATGGTATGTGCAGTATGGTGGGGTATGGTATGGTGGGGTATGGTATGGTGGGGTATGGTATGGTGGGATATGGTATGGTGGGGTATGGTATGGTGGGGTATGGTATGGTGGGATATGGTATGGTGGGATATGGTATGGTATGGTGGGGTATGGTATGTGCAGTATGGTGGGGTATGGTATGGTGGGGTATGGTATGGTGGTGCGGGGTATGGTATGGTGGGCTATGGTATGGTGGGGTATGGTATGGTGGGGTATGGTATGGTGGGGTATGGTATGGTGGTGCGGGGTATGGTATGGTGGGGTATGGTATGGTGGGATATGGTGGGGTATGGTATGGCGGGGTATGGTGGTTCGGGGTATGGTATGTGCAGTATGGTGGGGTATGGTATGGTGGGGTATGGTATGTGGGGTATGGTATTGTGGGGTATGGTATGTGGGGTATGGAATGGTATGTGGGGTATGGAATGGTATGGTGGGGTATGGTATGGTGGGGTATGGTATGTGGGTATGTTTGGGTATGGTGGGGTATGGTGGGGTGTGATATGGTGGGGTGTGATATGGTATGGTATGGTGTGGTATGGTGGGGTGTGGTATGGTCGGGTATGGTGGGGTATGGTATGGTGTG
Organism: Brachymystax lenok tsinlingensis; assembly: GCA_030435695.1. Classification (NCBI taxonomy): domain Eukaryota; kingdom Metazoa; phylum Chordata; class Actinopteri; order Salmoniformes; family Salmonidae; genus Brachymystax; species Brachymystax lenok. Next base: position 52,767,824 of record CM059792.1, read on the forward strand.
GTATGGTGGGGTGTGGTATGGTGGGGTATGGTATGGTATGGTGGGGTGGGGTATGTAGTATGGTGGGGTGTGGTGTGATATGGTATGGTGTGGTGTGGTATGGTGGTGTATGGTGGGGTGTGATATGGTGGGGTATGGTATAGTGGTGGGGTGTGGTGTGATATGGTATGGTGGTGTATGGTATGGTGGGGTGTGGTGTGGTATGGTGGTGTATGGTATGTGGGGTGTGGTATGGTATGGTGGGGTATGGTATAGTGGTGGGGTGTGGTATGGTGGGGTATGGTTTGGTGGGGTATGGTTTGGTGGGGTATGGTATGTGCGGTATGGTATGGTGGGAGTATGGTATGAGTGGGGTATGGTATGAGTGGGGTATGAGTATGGTGGTGGGGTGTGGTATGGTGGGGTATGGTTTGGTGGGGTATGGTATGGTGGGGTATGGTATGGTGGGGTATGGTTTGGTGGGGTATGGTATGTGCAGTATGGTGGGGTATGGTATGGTGGGGTATGGTATGTGCAGTATGGAGGGGTATGGTGGGGTATGGTAAGGTGGGGTAAGGTATGGTGGGATATGGTATGGTGGGATATGGTATGGTATGTGCAGTATGGTGGGGTATGGTATGGTATGGTGGTGCGGGGTATGGTAAGGTGGGGTATGGTGGGGTATGGTATGGTGGGGTATGGTATGGTGGTGCGGGGTATGGTATGGTGGGGTATGGTATGGCGGGGTATGGTGGTGCGGGGTATGGTATGTGCAGTATGGTATGGTGGGGTATGGTATGTGGGGTATGGTATTGTGGGGTATGGTATTGTGGGGTATGGAATGGTATGTGGGGTATGGAATGGTATGGTGGGGTATGGAATGGTATGGTGGGGTATGGTATGGTGGGGTATGGTATGTGGGTATGGTATGTGGGATATGGTGGGGCATGGTATGGTGGGGTATGGTATGGTGGGGTATGGTATGTGGGTATGTTTGGGTATGGTATGTGGGGTATGGTATGGTGGGGTATGGTGGTGTATGGTATGTGGGGTATGGTATGGTGGGGTATGGTGGTGTATGGTATGTGGGGTATGGTATGGTATGTGGGGTATGGTATGTGGGATATGGTGGGGTATGGTATGTTGGGTATGGTATGGTATGGTGGGGTATGGTATGGTGTGGTATGGTGGGGTATGGTATGTATGGTGGGGTATGGTATGTTATGGTGGGGTATGGTATGTTATGGTGGGGTATGGTATGTCGGGTATGGTATGGTGGGGTTTGGTGGGGTTTGGTATGGTATGGTGGGGCATGGTATGGTATGGTGGGGTGTGGTATGGTATGGTGGGGTGTGGTATGGTCGGGTATGGTGGGGTGTGGTATGGTCGGGTATGGCGGGGTATGGTATGGTATGGTGGGGTATGGTATGGTATGGTGGGGTGTGGTATGGTCGGGTATGGTGGGGTATGGTATGGTGTGGTATGGTGGGGTGTGGTATGGTATGGTGGGGTATGGTATGGTATGGTGTGGTATGGTATGGTGTGACATGGTGGGGTGTGATGGGGTGTGGTATGGTGGGGTGTGGTGGGGTATGGTGGGGTGTGGTATGGTATGGTGGGGTATGGTATGGTATGGTTTGGTGTGGTATGGTGCGGTATGGTGTGGTATGGTGGGGTGTGGTATGGTGTGGTATGGTGTGGTGTGGTGTGGTGTGGTATGGTGGGGTATGGTATGGTGCGGTATGGTATGGTGGGGTATGGTGGGGTGTGGTGGGGTATGGTGGGGTATGGTATGGTATGGTGTGGTATGGTGCGGTATGGTGGGGTGTGGTATGGTGTGGTATGGTATGGTGTGGTATGGTGTGGTATGGTGTGGTGTGGTATGGTGCGGTATGGTATGGTGCGGTATGGTATGGTATGGTGGGGTATGGTATGGTATGGTATGGTGTGGTATGGTGGGGTGTGATATGGTGCGGTATGGTGGGGTGTGGTATGAGTGGGAGTATGGTATGGTGGGAGTATGGTATGAGTGGGGTATGGTATGGTGTGGTATGGTGGGAGTGTGGTATGAGTGGGGTATGGTATGGTATGGTGGGGTGTGATATGGTGCGGTATGGTGGGGTGTGGTATGGTGGGGTATGGTGTGGTATGGTGTGGTATGGTGTGGTGTGGTATGGTGGGGTGTGGTATGGTGGGGTGTGGTATGGTATGGTGGGGTATGGTATGGTATGGTGGGGTGTGGTATGGTGGGGTATGGTATGGTGGGGTGTGGTATGGTGGGGTGTGATATGGTGCGGTATGGTGGGGTGTGGTATGGTGGGGTGTGATATGGTATGGTGTGGTATGGTGGGGTGTGATATGGTGTGATATGGTGGGGTATGGTATGGTGTGGTATGGTGGGGTGTGGTATGGTGGGGTGTGATATGGTGCGGTATGGTGGGGTGTGGTATGGTGGGGTGTGATATGGTGCGGTATGGTGGGGTGTGGTATGGTGGGGTATGGTATGGTGGGGTGTGGTATGGTGGGGTGTGATATGGTGCGGTATGGTATGGTGTGATATGGTGGGGTATGGTATGGTATGGTGGGGTGCGGTATGGTGAGTCCTACCTCAGACAGAGGTTAGTCATGCAGGTGAGAGCAGCACGGCGCAGCTCCATGTCTGGCTGAGACGGGTCACTATAGAGACGCAGGAGTCCACCATCACCTAGCAACTCACTCAGGTGCTGCATCAGAGAGAACACGCACGTCACGAACGTCACACACACACGCCAGCCCCCCCCCACACACACACACCTCGCCCCCCCAACGTACCTACCCGGTTGCAGCGAGGTCCGTTTCCGTAGATCAGAGTAGATAACGCCTGCAGCACCTCACTGTGAGTCCATTGGCTACACACTGCCAGCGCACGGACCACGTAACACACACACACATCCAGCGTCTGCTCGTCCACTATCACCTACACACACACACACACACACACACACGGTTACAGAGAGTAGGGGGGGTACCTGTAGCTGGTTGAGGAGGTGGGGGGTACCTGTAGCTGGTTGAGGAGGTGGGGGGTACCTGTAGCTGGTTGAGGAGGTGGGGGTACCTGTAGCTGGTTGAGGAGGTGGGGTGGGGGGTGCCTGTAGCTGGTTGAGGAGGTGGGGGGTACCTGTAGCTGGTTGAGGAGGTGGTGTGTGTGTGTGGGGGTGTACCTGTAGCTGGTTGAGGAGGTGGTGTGTGTGTGTGGGGGTGTACCTGTAGCTGGTTGAGGAGGTGGTGTGTGTGTGTGGGGGGTGTACCTGTAGCTGGTTGAGGAGGTGGTGTGTGAGCTGACATAGCTTGACGACCAAGTGCTCCTGGCCGAGAGGAACCAGGCGGGTCACGTGGATGAGCAGCGCGCACACTTCCTGTCAACAGACAACCACAGACAACCAGTAAGCAGAAGGGCTGCGTCCCAATATCTCTCCTTTCTCCTGAAGTTTACACTTGTTCACTACTTCCTACAAATCTAAAAGCATGGGATTGGTGGAGGCATGTCCTACAGGGAGTTATAATAAAATATTTCTTATACCGGTCATTTCCTTTCTAATTAGATAAGAGGACGTGAACAAGTGTACTTTTGGGGGAGGACCAGAAATGATCACTATTACAGCCAGACTGAACAATTCTTGGCACACAGTCAAACAAAGCACCTCAGAATCCTGGACATGTGCCTTACAACACAGAATGTTGACTCATTTCACATTTAAACTTATTCCACCTGTTGTCTATGCGGCTGGTCCTTCAGCAGCTTGAAATTTGAGATAAAATATCAAAAGGAAATTATTGTTTACCCGACTCAAACGGCGGTACTCAAGTTGAAATTCCTATTACCTGGCACATGCGCAAAACCATGTAAACACATGTCAGAACGCAAGCATCGGCATTGTTTAATATAAAATATATTTTTGATTTTAGATTCTTAAAAAGTAGCCACCCTTTGCCTTGATGACAGCTTTGCACACTCTTGACATTGTCAACCAGCTTCATGAGGTAGTCACCTGGAAGGCATTTCAATTAACAGGTGTGCCTTGCTAAAAGTACATTTGTGGAATTTCTTTCCCTAACGCGTTTGAGCTAATCAGTTGAGTTGTGACAAGGTAGGGGTGGTATACAGAAGACAGCCCTATTTGGTAAAAGACCAAATCCATATTGTGGCAAGAACAGCTCAAATAAGCAAAGAGAAATGACAGTCCATCATTACTGTAAGACATGAAAGTCAGTCAATACCGAACATTTCACCAACAGAGTTCAGGTAAGACATCTCAACATCAACTGTTCAGAGACGGCATGAATCAGGCCAAGACACATGAGCAACGGACATTAGATCGATGGATTTGTTTTATTTAACCTTTAACTAGGATAGTCAGTTAAGAACAAATTCTTATTTACAATGACGGCCTACCCCGGCCAAACCAGGACGACGCTGGGTTAATAGTGCACTGCCCTGTGGGACTCCCAATCACGGCCGGTTGTGATAGATGACCTGGCCTCCACAATCACCCAACCTCAACCCAATTGAGATGGTTTGGGATGAGGTGGACCGCAGAGTGAAGGAAAAGCAGCCAACAAGTGCTCAGCATATGTGGGAACTTCTTCAAGACTGTTGGAAAAGCATTCCAGGTGAAGCTGGTTGAGAGAATGCCAAGCGCGTGCAAAGCTGTCATTAAGGCAAAGGGTGGCTACTTTGAAGAATCTTATATTATAAAATATATTTTGATTTGTTTAACACTTTTTTGATTGCTACATGATTCCATATTTCTTATGTATTCACTATTATTCTACAATGTAGAAAATAGTCAAAATAAAGAAAAATCCTTGAATGAGTAGATGTGTCCAAACCTTTGACTGGTACAGTATATAATATAGGCACCGCTACGCCATTTCTCTCCTGTTCTATTGGATCCACCACTACGCCATTTCTCTCCTGTTCTATTGGATCCACCACTACGCCATTTCTCTCCTGTTCTATTGGATCCACCACTACGCCATTTCTCTCCTGTTCTATTGGATCCGCCACTACGCCATTTCTCTCCTGTTCTATTGGATCCACCACTACGCCATTTCTCTCCTGTTCTATTGGATCCACCACTACGCCATTTCTCTCCTGTTCTATTGGATCCACCACTACGCCATTTCTCTCCTGTTCTATTGGATCCGCCACTACGCCATTTCTCTCCTGTTCTATTGGATCCGCCACTACGCCATTTCTCTCCTGTTCTATTGGATCCACCACTACGCCATTTCTCTCCTGTTCTATTGGATCCGCCACTACGCCATTTCTCTCCTGTTCTATTGGATCCACCACTACGCCATTTCTCTACGGTCCTATTGGATCCACCACTACGCCATTTCTCTCCTGTTCTATTGGATCCACCACTACGCCAATTCTCTACTGTCCTATTGGTTTTCATTACTTTCTTCCGTTGTCCAGAAGCCAAAAGGTACAATCCTAGTCATTGCATCTTTAGAGTTTCTAACAGAGGTTCATCTCTGTCACACATGGAACCTATCAGGTGCGCTGTTTAGATTGGTGTATCCCAGCTATTTGCATTTTGGCAGACGTTTCATTGGCTGCTTCATTACCATAATGTACATGTGATTTCTGTCATCCTGAGCACCGTGGAGGTGGACCGCCTAATGGGTAATGCATCCTGAGGGGGTGGACAGCCTAATGGGTAATGCATCCTGAGGGGGTGGACAGCCTAATGGGTAATGCATCCTGAGGGGGTGGACAGCCTAATGGGTAATGCACCCTGGTTAGCAGGCTCACTATCTAGCTAAGTTTCAGGTTAACATGTCCCTATCTTCATCACAGCTAGTGTACCTCAGCTGGTATGTAGTGGTTAGCAAGCTCACTGTCTAGCTAAGTTTCAGGTTAACATGTCCCTATCTTCATCACAGCTAGTGTACCTCAGCTGGTATGTAGTGGTTAGCAAGCTCACTGTCTAGCTAAGTTTCAGGTTAACATGTCCCTATCTTCATCACAGCTAGTGTACCTCAGCTGGTATGTAGTGGTTAGCAAGCTCACTGTCTAGCTAAGTTTCAGGTTAACATGTCCCTATCTTCATCACAGCTAGTGTACCTCAGCTGGTATGTAGTGGTTAGCAAGCTCACTGTCTAGCTAAGTTTCAGGTTAACATGTCCCTATCTTCATCACAGCTAGTGTACCTCAGCTGGTATGTAGTGGTTAGCAAGCTCACTGTCTAGCTAAGTTTCAGGTTAACATGTCCCTATCTTCATCACAGCTAGTGTACCTCAGCTGGTATGTAGTGGTTAGCAAGCTCACTATCTAGCTAAGTTTCAGGTTAACATGTCCCTATCTTCATCACAGCTAGTGTACCTCAGCTGGTATGTAGTGGTTAGCAAGCTCACTATCTAGCTAAGTTTCAGGTTAACATGTCCCTATCTTCATCACAGCTAGTGTACCTCAGCTGGTATGTAGTGGTTAGCAAGCTCACTATCTAGCTAAGTTTCAGGTTAACATGTCCCTATCTTCATCACAGCTAGTGTACCTCAGCTGGTATGTAGTGGTTAGCAAGCTCACTATCTAGCTAAGTTTCAGGTTAACATGTCCCTATCTTCATCACAGCTAGTGTACCTCAGCTGGTATGTAGTGGTTAGCAAGCTCACTATCTAGCTAAGTTTCAGGTTAACATGTCCCTATCTTCATCACAGCTAGTGTACCTCAGCTGGTATGTAGTGGTTAGCAAGCTCACTATCTAGCTAAGTTTCAGGTTAACATGTCCCTATCTTCATCACAGCTAGTGTACCTCAGCTGGTATGTAGTGGTTAGCAAGCTCACTATCTAGCTAAGTTTCAGGTTAACATGTCCCTATCTTCATCACAGCTAGTGTACCTCAGCTGGTATGTAGTGGTTAGCAAGCTCACTGTCTAGCTAAGTTTCAGGTTAACATGTCCCTATCTTCATCACAGCTAGTGTACCTCAGCTGGTATGTAGTGGTTAGCAAGCTCACTATCTAGCTAAGTTTCAGGTTAACATGTCCCTATCTTCATCACAGCTAGTGTACCTCAGCTGGTATGTAGTGGTTAGCAAGCTCACTATCTAGCTAAGTTTCAGGTTAACATGTCCCTATCTTCATCACAGCTAGTGTACCTCAGCTGGTATGTAGTGGTTAGCAAGCTCACTATCTAGCTAAGTTTCAGGTTAACATGTCCCTATCTTCATCACAGCTAGTGTACCTCAGCTGGTATGTAGTGGTTAGCAAGCTCACTATCTAGCTACGTTTCAGGTTAACATGTCCCTATCTTCATCACAGCTAGTGTACCTCAGCTGGTATGTAGTGGTTAGCAAGCTCACTGTCTAGCTACGTTTCAGGTTAACATGTCCCTATCTTCATCACAGCTAGTGTACCTCAGCTGGTATGTAGTGGTTAGCAAGCTCACTGTCTAGCTAAGTTTCAGGTTAACATGTCCCTATCTTCATCACAGCTAGTGTACCTCAGCTGGTATGTAGTGGTTAGCAAGCTCACTGTCTAGCTAAGTTTCAGGTTAACATGTCCCTATCTTCATCACAGCTAGTGTACCTCAGCTGGTATGTAGTGGTTAGCAAGCTCACTATCTAGCTAAGTTTCAGGTTAACATGTCCCTATCTTCATCACAGCTAGTGTACCTCAGCTGGTATGTAGTGGTTAGCAACCTCACTATCTAGCTAAGTTTCAGGTTAACATGTCCCTATCTTCATCACAGCTAGTGTACCTCAGCTGGTATGTAGTGGTTAGCAAGCTCACTATCTAGCTACGTTTCAGGTTAACATGTCCCTATCTTCATCACAGCTAGTGTACCTCAGCTGGTATGTAGTGGTTAGCAAGCTCACTATCTAGCTAAGTTTCAGGTTAACATGTCCCTATCTTCATCACAGCTAGTGTACCTCAGCTGGTATGTAGTGGTTAGCAAGCTCACTATCTAGCTACGTTTCAGGTTAACATGTCCCTATCTTCATCACAGCTAGTGTACCTCAGCTGGTATGTAGTGGTTAGCAAGCTCACTATCTAGCTAAGTTTCAGGTTAACATGTCCCTATCTTCATCACAGCTAGTGTACCTCAGCTGGTATGTAGTGGTTAGCAAGCTCACTGTCTAGCTAAGTTTCAGGTTAACATGTCCCTATCTTCATCACAGCTAGTGTACCTCAGCTGGTATGTAGTGGTTAGCAAGCTCACTATCTAGCTAAGTTTCAGGTTAACATGTCCCTATCTTCATCACAGCTAGTGTACCTCAGCTGGTATGTAGTGGTTAGCAAGCTCACTATCTAGCTAAGTTTCAGGTTAACATGTCCCTATCTTCATCACAGCTAGTGTACCTCAGCTGGTATGTAGTGGTTAGCAAGCTCACTATCTAGCTAAGTTTCAGGTTAACATGTCCCTATCTTCATCACAGCTAGTGTACCTCAGCTGGTATGTAGTGGTTAGTAAGCTCACTATCTAGCTAAGTTTCAGGTTAACATGTCCCTATCTTCATCACAGCTAGTGTACCTCAGCTGGTATGTAGTGGTTAGCAAGCTCACTATCTAGCTAAGTTTCAGGTTAACATGTCCCTATCTTCATCACAGCTAGTGTACCTCAGCTGGTATGTAGTGGTTAGCAACCTCACTATCTAGCTACGTTTCAGGTTAACATGTCCCTATCTTCATCACAGCTAGTGTACCTCAGCTGGTATGTAGTGGTTAGTAAGCTCACTATCTAGCTAAGTTTCAGGTTAACATGTCCCTATCTTCATCACAGCTAGTGTACCTCAGCTGGTATGTAGTGGTTAGCAAGCTCACTATCTAGCTAAGTTTCAGGTTAACATGTCCCTATCTTCATCACAGCTAGTGTACCTCAGCTGGTATGTAGTGGTTAGCAAGCTCACTATCTAGCTAAGTTTCAGGTTAACATGTCCCTATCTTCATCACAGCTAGTGTACCTCAGCTGGTATGTAGTGGTTAGCAAGCTCACTATCTAGCTAAGTTTCAGGTTAACATGTCCCTATCTTCATCACAGCTAGTGTACCTCAGCTGGTATGTAGTGGTTAGCAAGCTCACTGTCTAGCTACGTTTCAGGTTAACATGTCCCTATCTTCATCACAGCTAGTGTACCTCAGCTGGTATGTAGTGGTTAGCAAGCTCACTGTCTAGCTAAGTTTCAGGTTAACATGTCCCTATCTTCATCACAGCTAGTGTACCTCAGCTGGTATGTAGTGGTTAGCAAGCTCACTGTCTAGCTAAGTTTCAGGTTAACATGTCCCTATCTTCATCACAGCTAGTGTACCTCAGCTGGTATGTAGTGGTTAGCAAGCTCACTATCTAGCTAAGTTTCAGGTTAACATGTCCCTATCTTCATCACAGCTAGTGTACCTCAGCTGGTATGTAGTGGTTAGCAAGCTCACTATCTAGCTAAGTTTCAGGTTAACATGTCCCTATCTTCATCACAGCTAGTGTACCTCAGCTGGTATGTAGTGGTTAGCAAGCTCACTATCTAGCTAAGTTTCAGGTTAACATGTCCCTATCTTCATCACAGCTAGTGTACCTCAGCTGGTATGTAGTGGTTAGCAAGCTCACTATCTAGCTAAGTTTCAGGTTAACATGTCCCTATCTTCATCACAGCTAGTGTACCTCAGCTGGTATGTAGTGGTTAGCAAGCTCACTATCTAGCTAAGTTTCAGGTTAACATGTCCCTATCTTCATCACAGCTAGTGTACCTCAGCTGGTATGTAGTGGTTAGCAAGCTCACTATCTAGCTAAGTTTCAGGTTAACATGTCCCTATCTTCATCACAGCTAGTGTACCTCAGCTGGTATGTAGTGGTTAGCAAGCTCACTATCTAGCTAAGTTTCAGGTTAACATGTCCCTATCTTCATCACAGCTAGTGTACCTCAGCTGGTATGTAGTGGTTAGCAACCTCACTATCTAGCTACGTTTCAGGTTAACATGTCCCTATCTTCATCACAGCTAGTGTACCTCAGCTGGTATGTAGTGGTTAGCAAGCTCACTATCTAGCTAAGTTTCAGGTTAACATGTCCCTATCTTCATCACAGCTAGTGTACCTCAGCTGGTATGTAGTGGTTAGCAAGCTCACTATCTAGCTAAGTTTCAGGTTAACATGTCCCTATCTTCATCACAGCTAGTGTACCTCAGCTGGTATGTAGTGGTTAGCAAGCTCACTGTCTAGCTAAGTTTCAGGTTAACATGTCCCTATCTTCATCACAGCTAGTGTACCTCAGCTGGTATGTAGTGGTTAGCAAGCTCACTGTCTAGCTAAGTTTCAGGTTAACATGTCCCTATCTTCATCACAGCTAGTGTACCTCAGCTGGTATGTAGTGGTTAGCAAGCTCACTATCTAGCTAAGTTTCAGGTTAACATGTCCCTATCTTCATCACAGCTAGTGTACCTCAGCTGGTATGTAGTGGTTAGCAAGCTCACTATCTAGCTAAGTTTCAGGTTAACATGTCCCTATCTTCATCACAGCTAGTGTACCTCAGCTGGTATGTAGTGGTTAGCAAGCTCACTATCTAGCTAAGTTTCAGGTTAACATGTCCCTATCTTCATCACAGCTAGTGTACCTCAGCTGGTATGTAGTGGTTAGCAAGCTCACTATCTAGCTAAGTTTCAGGTTAACATGTCCCTATCTTCATCACAGCTAGTGTACCTCAGCTGGTATGTAGTGGTTAGCAAGCTCACTATCTAGCTAAGTTTCAGGTTAACATGTCCCTATCTTCATCACAGCTAGTGTACCTCAGCTGGTATGTAGTGGTTAGCAAGCTCACTGTCTAGCTAAGTTTCAGGTTAACATGTCCCTATCTTCATCACAGCTAGTGTACCTCAGCTGGTATGTAGTGGTTAGCAAGCTCACTGTCTAGCTAAGTTTCAGGTTAACATGTCCCTATCTTCATCACAGCTAGTGTACCTCAGCTGGTATGTAGTGGTTAGCAACCTCACTATCTAGCTAAGTTTCAGGTTAACATGTCCCTATCTTCATCACAGCTAGTGTACCTCAGCTGGTATGTAGTGGTTAGCAACCTCACTATCTAGCTACGTTTCAGGTTAACATGTCCCTATCTTCATCACAGCTAGTGTACCTCAGCTGGTATGTAGTGGTTAGCAAGCTCACTATCTAGCTACGTTTCAGGTTAACATGTCCCTATCTTCATCACAGCTAGTGTACCTCAGCTGGTATGTAGTGGTTAGTAAGCTCACTATCTAGCTAAGTTTCAGGTTAACATGTCCCTATCTTCATCACAGCTAGTGTACCTCAGCTGGTATGTAGTGGTTAGCAAGCTCACTATCTAGCTACGTTTCAGGTTAACATGTCCCTATCTTCATCACAGCTAGTGTACCTCAGCTGGTATGTAGTGGTTAGCAAGCTCACTATCTAGCTAAGTTTCAGGTTAACATGTCCCTATCTTCATCACAGCTAGTGTACCTCAGCTGGTATGTAGTGGTTAGCAAGCTCACTGTCTAGCTAAGTTTCAGGTTAACATGTCCCTATCTTCATCACAGCTAGTGTACCTCAGCTGGTATGTAGTGGTTAGCAAGCTCACTATCTAGCTAAGTTTCAGGTTAACATGTCCCTATCTTCATCACAGCTAGTGTACCTCAGCTGGTATGTAGTGGTTAGCAAGCTCACTATCTAGCTAAGTTTCAGGTTAACATGTCCCTATCTTCATCACAGCTAGTGTACCTCAGCTGGTATGTAGTGGTTAGCAAGCTCACTATCTAGCTAAGTTTCAGGTTAACATGTCCCTATCTTCATCACAGCTAGTGTACCTCAGCTGGTATGTAGTGGTTAGCAAGCTCACTATCTAGCTAAGTTTCAGGTTAACATGTCCCTATCTTCATCACAGCTAGTGTACCTCAGCTGGTATGTAGTGGTTAGCAAGCTCACTATCTAGCTAAGTTTCAGGTTAACATGTCCCTATCTTCATCACAGCTAGTGTACCTCAGCTGGTATGTAGTGGTTAGCAAGCTCACTATCTAGCTAAGTTTCAGGTTAACATGTCCCTATTTTCATCACAGCTAGTGTACCTCAGCTGGTATGTAGTGGTTAGCAAGCTCACTATCTAGCTAAGTTTCAGGTTAACATGTCCCTATCTTCATCACAGCTAGTGTACCTCAGCTGGTATGTAGTGGTTAGCAAGCTCACTATCTAGCTAAGTTTCAGGTTAACATGTCCCTATCTTCATCACAGCTAGTGTACCTCAGCTGGTATGTAGTGGTTAGCAAGCTCACTATCTAGCTAAGTTTCAGGTTAACATGTCCCTATCTTCATCACAGCTAGTGTACCTCAGCTGGTATGTAGTGGTTAGCAAGCTCACTATCTAGCTAAGTTTCAGGTTAACATGTCCCTATCTTCATCACAGCTAGTGTACCTCAGCTGGTATGTAGTGGTTAGCAAGCTCACTATCTAGCTAAGTTTCAGGTTAACATGTCCCTATCTTCATCACAGCTAGTGTACCTCAGCTGGTATGTAGTGGTTAGCAAGCTCACTATCTAGCTAAGTTTCAGGTTAACATGTCCCTATCTTCATCACAGCTAGTGTACCTCAGCTGGTATGTAGTGGTTAGCAAGCTCACTGTCTAGCTAAGTTTCAGGTTAACATGTCCCTATCTTCATCACAGCTAGTGTACCTCAGCTGGTATGTAGTGGTTAGCAAGCTCACTATCTAGCTAAGTTTCAGGTTAACATGTCCCTATCTTCATCACAGCTAGTGTACCTCAGCTGGTATGTAGTGGTTAGCAAGCTCACTATCTAGCTAAGTTTCAGGTTAACATGTCCCTATCTTCATCACAGCTAGTGTACCTCAGCTGGTATGTAGTGGTTAGTAAGCTCACTATCTAGCTAAGTTTCAGGTTAACATGTCCCTATCTTCATCACAGCTAGTGTACCTCAGCTGGTATGTAGTGGTTAGCAAGCTCACTATCTAGCTAAGTTTCAGGTTAACATGTCCCTATCTTCATCACAGCTAGTGTACCTCAGCTGGTATGTAGTGGTTAGTAAGCTCACTATCTAGCTAAGTTTCAGGTTAACATGTCCCTATCTTCATCACAGCTAGTGTACCTCAGCTGGTATGTAGTGGTTAGCAAGCTCACTGTCTAGCTAAGTTTCAGGTTAACATGTCCCTATCTTCATCACAGCTAGTGTACCTCAGCTGGTATGTAGTGGTTAGCAAGCTCACTATCTAGCTAAGTTTCAGGTTAACATGTCCCTATCTTCATCACAGCTAGTGTACCTCAGCTGGTATGTAGTGGTTAGCAAGCTCACTGTCTAGCTAAGTTTCAGGTTAACATGTCCCTATCTTCATCACAGCTAGTGTACCTCAGCTGGTATGTAGTGGTTAGCAAGCTCACTATCTAGCTAAGTTTCAGGTTAACATGTCCCTATCTTCATCACAGCTAGTGTACCTCAGCTGGTATGTAGTGGTTAGCAAGCTCACTATCTAGCTAAGTTTCAGGTTAACATGTCCCTATCTTCATCACAGCTAGTGTACCTCAGCTGGTATGTAGTGGTTAGCAAGCTCACTATCTAGCTAAGTTTCAGGTTAACATGTCCCTATCTTCATCACAGCTAGTGTACCTCAGCTGGTATGTAGTGGTTAGCAAGCTCACTATCTAGCTAAGTTTCAGGTTAACATGTCCCTATCTTCATCACAGCTAGTGTACCTCAGCTGGTATGTAGTGGTTAGTAAGCTCACTATCTAGCTAAGTTTCAGGTTAACATGTCCCTATCTTCATCACAGCTAGTGTACCTCAGCTGGTATGTAGTGGTTAGCAAGCTCACTGTCTAGCTAAGTTTCAGGTTAACATGTCCCTATCTTCATCACAGCTAGTGTACCTCAGCTGGTATGTAGTGGTTAGCAAGCTCACTATCTAGCTAAGTTTCAGGTTAACATGTCCCTATCTTCATCACAGCTAGTGTACCTCAGCTGGTATGTAGTGGTTAGCAAGCTCACTATCTAGCTAAGTTTCAGGTTAACATGTCCCTATCTTCATCACAGCTAGTGTACCTCAGCTGGTATGTAGTGGTTAGCAAGCTCACTATCTAGCTAAGTTTCAGGTTAACATGTCCCTATCTTCATCACAGCTAGTGTACCTCAGCTGGTATGTAGTGGTTAGCAAGCTCACTATCTAGCTACGTTTCAGGTTAACATGTCCCTATCTTCATCACAGCTAGTGTACCTCAGCTGGTATGTAGTGGTTAGCAAGCTCACTATCTAGCTAAGTTTCAGGTTAACATGTCCCTATCTTCATCACAGCTAGTGTACCTCAGCTGGTATGTAGTGGTTAGCAAGCTCACTATCTAGCTAAGTTTCAGGTTAACATGTCCCTATCTTCATCACAGCTAGTGTACCTCAGCTGGTATGTAGTGGTTAGTAAGCTCACTATCTAGCTAAGTTTCAGGTTAACATGTCCCTATCTTCATCACAGCTAGTGTACCTCAGCTGGTATGTAGTGGTTAGCAAGCTCACTATCTAGCTAAGTTTCAGGTTAACATGTCCCTATCTTCATCACAGCTAGTGTACCTCAGCTGGTATGTAGTGGTTAGTAAGCTCACTATCTAGCTAAGTTTCAGGTTAACATGTCCCTATCTTCATCACAGCTAGTGTACCTCAGCTGGTATGTAGTGGTTAGCAAGCTCACTGTCTAGCTAAGTTTCAGGTTAACATGTCCCTATCTTCATCACAGCTAGTGTACCTCAGCTGGTATGTAGTGGTTAGCAAGCTCACTGTCTAGCTAAGTTTCAGGTTAACATGTCCCTATCTTCATCACAGCTAGTGTACCTCAGCTGGTATGTAGTGGTTAGCAAGCTCACTGTCTAGCTAAGTTTCAGGTTAACATGTCCCTATCTTCATCACAGCTAGTGTACCTCAGCTGGTATGTAGTGGTTAGCAAGCTCACTATCTAGCTAAGTTTCAGGTTAACATGTCCCTATCTTCATCACAGCTAGTGTACCTCAGCTGGTATGTAGTGGTTAGCAAGCTCACTATCTAGCTAAGTTTCAGGTTAACATGTCCCTATCTTCATCACAGCTAGTGTACCTCAGCTGGTATGTAGTGGTTAGCAAGCTCACTATCTAGCTAAGTTTCAGGTTAACATGTCCCTATCTTCATCACAGCTAGTGTACCTCAGCTGGTATGTAGTGGTTAGCAAGCTCACTATCTAGCTAAGTTTCAGGTTAACATGTCCCTATCTTCATCACAGCTAGTGTACCTCAGCTGGTATGTAGTGGTTAGTAAGCTCACTATCTAGCTAAGTTTCAGGTTAACATGTCCCTATCTTCATCACAGCTAGTGTACCTCAGCTGGTATGTAGTGGTTAGCAAGCTCACTGTCTAGCTACGTTTCAGGTTAACATGTCCCTATCTTCATCACAGCTAGTGTACCTCAGCTGGTATGTAGTGGTTAGCAAGCTCACTATCTAGCTAAGTTTCAGGTTAACATGTCCCTATCTTCATCACAGCTAGTGTACCTCAGCTGGTATGTAGTGGTTAGCAAGCTCACTATCTAGCTAAGTTTCAGGTTAACATGTCCCTATCTTCATCACAGCTAGTGTACCTCAGCTGGTATGTAGTGGTTAGTAAGCTCACTATCTAGCTAAGTTTCAGGTTAACATGTCCCTATCTTCATCACAGCTAGTGTACCTCAGCTGGTATGTAGTGGTTAGCAAGCTCACTGTCTAGCTAAGTTTCAGGTTAACATGTCCCTATCTTCATCACAGCTAGTGTACCTCAGCTGGTATGTAGTGGTTAGCAAGCTCACTATCTAGCTAAGTTTCAGGTTAACATGTCCCTATCTTCATCACAGCTAGTGTACCTCAGCTGGTATGTAGTGGTTAGCAAGCTCACTATCTAGCTAAGTTTCAGGTTAACATGTCCCTATCTTCATCACAGCTAGTGTACCTCAGCTGGTATGTAGTGGTTAGTAAGCTCACTATCTAGCTAAGTTTCAGGTTAACATGTCCCTATCTTCATCACAGCTAGTGTACCTCAGCTGGTATGTAGTGGTTAGCAAGCTCACTATCTAGCTAAGTTTCAGGTTAACATGTCCCTATCTTCATCACAGCTAGTGTACCTCAGCTGGTATGTAGTGGTTAGCAAGCTCACTATCTAGCTAAGTTTCAGGTTAACATGTCCCTATCTTCATCACAGCTAGTGTACCTCAGCTGGTATGTAGTGGTTAGCAAGCTCACTGTCTAGCTAAGTTTCAGGTTAACATGTCCCTATCTTCATCACAGCTAGTGTACCTCAGCTGGTATGTAGTGGTTAGCAAGCTCACTATCTAGCTAAGTTTCAGGTTAACATGTCCCTATCTTCATCACAGCTAGTGTACCTCAGCTGGTATGTAGTGGTTAGCAAGCTCACTATCTAGCTAAGTTTCAGGTTAACATGTCCCTATCTTCATCACAGCTAGTGTACCTCAGCTGGTATGTAGTGGTTAGTAAGCTCACTATCTAGCTAAGTTTCAGGTTAACATGTCCCTATCTTCATCACAGCTAGTGTACCTCAGCTGGTATGTAGTGGTTAGCAAGCTCACTATCTAGCTAAGTTTCAGGTTAACATGTCCCTATCTTCATCACAGCTAGTGTACCTCAGCTGGTATGTAGTGGTTAGTAAGCTCACTATCTAGCTAAGTTTCAGGTTAACATGTCCCTATCTTCATCACAGCTAGTGTACCTCAGCTGGTATGTAGTGGTTAGCAAGCTCACTGTCTAGCTAAGTTTCAGGTTAACATGTCCCTATCTTCATCACAGCTAGTGTACCTCAGCTGGTATGTAGTGGTTAGCAAGCTCACTATCTAGCTAAGTTTCAGGTTAACATGTCCCTATCTTCATCACAGCTAGTGTACCTCAGCTGGTATGTAGTGGTTAGCAAGCTCACTATCTAGCTAAGTTTCAGGTTAACATGTCCCTATCTTCATCACAGCTAGTGTACCTCAGCTGGTATGTAGTGGTTAGCAAGCTCACTATCTAGCTAAGTTTCAGGTTAACATGTCCCTATCTTCATCACAGCTAGTGTACCTCAGCTGGTATGTAGTGGTTAGCAAGCTCACTATCTAGCTAAGTTTCAGGTTAACATGTCCCTATCTTCATCACAGCTAGTGTACCTCAGCTGGTATGTAGTGGTTAGTAAGCTCACTATCTAGCTAAGTTTCAGGTTAACATGTCCCTATCTTCATCACAGCTAGTGTACCTCAGCTGGTATGTAGTGGTTAGCAAGCTCACTGTCTAGCTACGTTTCAGGTTAACATGTCCCTATCTTCATCACAGCTAGTGTACCTCAGCTGGTATGTAGTGGTTAGCAAGCTCACTATCTAGCTAAGTTTCAGGTTAACATGTCCCTATCTTCATCACAGCTAGTGTACCTCAGCTGGTATGTAGTGGTTAGCAAGCTCACTATCTAGCTAAGTTTCAGGTTAACATGTCCCTATCTTCATCACAGCTAGTGTACCTCAGCTGGTATGTAGTGGTTAGTAAGCTCACTATCTAGCTAAGTTTCAGGTTAACATGTCCCTATCTTCATCACAGCTAGTGTACCTCAGCTGGTATGTAGTGGTTAGCAAGCTCACTATCTAGCTACGTTTCAGGTTAACATGTCCCTATCTTCATCACAGCTAGTGTACCTCAGCTGGTATGTAGTGGTTAGTAAGCTCACTGTCTAGCTAAGTTTCAGGTTAACATGTCCCTATCTTCATCACAGCTAGTGTACCTCAGCTGGTATGTAGTGGTTAGTAAGCTCACTGTCTAGCTAAGTTTCAGGTTAACATGTCCCTATCTTCATCACAGCTAGTGTACCTCAGCTGGTATGTAGTGGTTAGTAAGCTCACTATCTAGCTAAGTTTCAGGTTAACATGTCCCTATCTTCATCACAGCTAGTGTACCTCAGCTGGTATGTAGTGGTTAGCAAGCTCACTATCTAGCTACGTTTCAGGTTAACATGTCCCTATCTTCATCACAGCTAGTGTACCTCAGCTGGTATGTAGTGGTTAGTAAGCTCACTGTCTAGCTAAGTTTCAGGTTAACATGTCCCTATCTTCATCACAGCTAGTGTACCTCAGCTGGTATGTAGTGGTTAGTAAGCTCACTGTCTAGCTAAGTTTCAGGTTAACATGTCCCTATCTTCATCACAGCTAGTGTACCTCAGCTGGTATGTTGTGGCTGGGGCTGTAGCTGGGGCTGTAGTTTTCAGAGAGCAGGTGGTCGAACAGCAGGTTGAGTTGTGTTTTCAGGCTGGATGAATCACCGGATCGCAGTGAGCCGAGCCTGGACGCGTAGTGGGAGAACTGCGCCGCCACGGAACCCGTCTCGTCCCGGGCCCCCGGGGCCTGCGGGCTGAACGGGACCGCGTCTGGTGACAGCGTTACTGACACGCCGCCGGTAACACCGGCTGGGCTGGAAGACATTGGAGGACTACAGCCCGGTGACAACGTTGCTCTGGCAGCCATCTTCCAGGGAAAACTCTGCAGCAGCACATCCGGGGGTGGCAGGTCGACGCGTGGTCTCCCGGTTCTTCTTCGGGATTGGACGGCAGATCGCAGCCCATGTTTAAGGCGAATACAGCGCCACCTCCTGTTATGGAGGGAGGCCAGTCACAGTACATTCTCCTCACTAGTCCTGTTCCTCTAAGGGAATAAGACTGGTGGTTTCCTGATCTGTGCAGTGAGCTTCTAATCCCAGAGAAAATAAATCCAGAGCTGTTTAATACAGGCTATTTGCTATTATGGTGGCTTTAGTAAATCCACCATATCTAATCTTGAAGCGTTTTCACAAATGTATATCCAGTGCACGGGTTTCTATTTATAATATTTAGATATTTGAAATATTACAAAACAAGAATCTGTCGCTTTCAAATGTAGGGATCTGTCAGTTCATGGTGGATTAGAGTTCCACAGCATCAGATGTGTTGTTGCAGTTCAGAAAGGCAGTCAGTAGCCTGACCTTAAGGAACATCAATGAGACCGGCAGGGAGAAACATCACATAGGAGGCAGGCCCTATCTACACAATGATATTTCAGTCATGGGATCCTGAGCCCTCCTGTGATGTGGACACTGGTACTAGGTGGATGTAATATCCCATGGTCGTATCAAGACTCCAGAGATGAGCTCAATCTCTCCACAGACAATATAAGTGTTCTGTATCTTTGACATCAATGATGAGACGACACCCCCAGTAAATCACTAGGCCATGTTCCTTTTAAATATAGTGTTGAATTATTCTTTATGAACCATCTGGAAGTAACAGTCAAAGCATTGTATACATCTGCGGGAAAGAAAGTAGGAATTAACATAATAATCTCTACTTTGTCATCTTCAGCAACTCCAACAACTCCATGTTTCTCATACTGCAAAATATATACATGTAGTCATCAGTTGTGTCCCAAACGGCTCCCCTATTCCCTATGGGCCCTGGTCAAAAGTAGTGCACTACATAAGAAATAGTGCATAGAGACTGGATGCCATTTGGGATGCATCCCATCATGTTTATTATACTGCAACAGATACACACCATGTAGATGGCCCATGCAGCACCGCACAGACACATGAATCATCTAGAACTCTTCAAGTCAATGTGTGTGTGGCCTCAACCATCAGTGTATCACAATCCAGGTGAGGAGCAGCGCCTGCCTCGGTCAGTGGTGGGGAAGAGAGAGAGAGAGCTGGAGGATGGCCCAGGTAGACTTAAGGTGGTTAGGGTGCAGTGGTTCAACCAGACTTGAAGAGCAGGATGGCCACCTGGCCCAGGTAGAAGTAGATGAAGTGTTTGGTTTCATGCGTCACGTAGCTGCCAAAGGTTCTACCCACAATGCAATGCCACGTGGGGTTGTACTTCTTGTCAAACTCCTGGAACAAAACAGGGAACATTTAGAAACGCACACCACACTATAGGTAAGGCTGTGTGTCTGGTTACCTTTTTGACGTAAGCAGCAATGTCCATGTTGTATTTCTCCATGGCCTGAGTGGCACAGTCCTCTGACATGTCAGCATTCTTTATGACAGCCTTCCTGTCGGTCATGGTGACTAGAGGGGGAAGGAGAAGAAGAATGATAGCTAAAAGATACACTATGCAGAAATTGCTCCGCCATTTCCTGGTTCCTAAAATTGTAATAGTTCACCTAATTTCAGTTTGTGACAAAACAACCAAGCATAGTGTCACAGAATCATTGTACCATCTAAACTGATTTGAAATATATTTCACACAACCATAAATAGTTTTCAGCTGGTTTACAAAACCTAAAGTACAAAACCTCTCATATCTATGTGAATTCTGTCACCCAAAAAGTAACATACTGCAGCTTTAACCTGTAGATCCTAAATCAGTACGGGACTGGAGAGAGGAGGGTAGAAGAGTCTGCCGTGGAACGGGTATGTGAGACAGACTTACAGAGACGGGGAGAGGAAAGAGACGAGACGGGGAGAGGAAAGAGAAGAGACGGGGAGAGGAAAGAGACGGGGAGAGGAAAGAGAAGAGACGGGGAGAGGAAAGAGAAGAGACGGGGAGAGGAAAGAGACGGGGAGAGGAAAGAGACGAGACGTGGAGAGGAAAGAGACGAGACGGGGAGAGGAAAGAGACGAGACGGGGAGAGGAAAGAGACGAGACGGGGAGAGGAAAGAGACGAGACGGGAGAGGAAAGAGACGGGGAGAGGAAAGAGACGAGGACGGGAGAGGAAAGAGACGAGACGGGGAGAGGAAAGAGACGGGAGAGGAAAGAGAAGAGACGGGGCGAGGAAAGAGAAGAGACAGGGGAGAGGAAAGAGGCAGGGGAGAGGAAAGAGACGAGGCGTGGAGAGGAAAGAGACGAGACGGGAGAGGAAAGAGACGAGAGGGGAGAGGAAAGAGACAGAGACGGGAGAGGAAAGAGACGAGACGGGGAGAGGAAAGAGACGAGACGGGAGAGGAAAGAGACGAGATGGGGAGAGGAAAGAGAAGAGACGGGGAGAGGAAAGAGAAGAGACGGGGAGAGGAAAGAGACGGGGAGAGGAAAGAGACGAGACGGGGAGAGGAAAGAGACAGAGACGGGAGAGGAAAGAGAAGAGATGGGAGAGGAAAGAGAAGAGACGGGGAGAGGAAAGAGACGGGAGAGGAAAGAGACGAGACGGGAGAGGAAAGAGACGAGACGGGAGAGGAAAGAGACGAGACGGGAGAGGAAAGAGACGAGACGGGAGAGGAAAGAGACGGGGAGAGGAAAGAGAAGAGACGGGGAGAGGAAAGAGACAGGGGAGAGGAAAGAGACGAGGCAGGGGAGAGGAAAGAGAAGAGACGGAGAGGAAAGAGAAGAGACGGGAGAGGAAAAGAGACGGGGAGAGGAAAGAGAAGAGACGGAGAGGAAAGAGACAGAGACGGGGAGAGGAAAGAGACGAGACGGGAGAGGAAAGAGACGAGACGGGAGAGAGGAAAGAGAAGAGACGGGGAGAGGAAAGAGACGAGACGGGGAGAGGAAAGAGAAGAGACGGGGAGAGGAAAGAGAAGAGACGGGAGAGGAAAGAGAAGAGACGGGGAGAGGAAAGAGACGAGAGGGGAGAGGAAAGAGACGAGACGGGGAGAGGAAAGAGACGAGACGGGGAGAGGAAAGAGAAGAGATGGGGAGAGGAAAGAGATGGGGAGAGGAAAGAGAAGAGACGGGAGAGGAAAGAGAGCCCAGAGGCGGGGGGAGAGGAAAGAGACGAGACGGGAGAGGAAAGAGACGAGACGGGGAGAGGAAAGAGATGGGGAGAGGAAAGAGAAGAGACAGGGGAGAGGAAAGAGAAGAGACGGGGAGAGGAAAGAGACGGGGAGAGGAAAGAGACGAGACGTGGAGAGGAAAGAGACGAGACGGGGAGAGGAAAGAGACGAGACGGGGAGAGGAAAGAGACGAGACGGGGAGAGGAAAGAGACGAGACGGGGAGAGGAAAGAGACGAGACGGGGAGAGGAAAGAGACGAGATGGGGAGAGGGAAGAGAAGAGACGGGGAGAGGAAAGAGAAGAGACGGGGAGAGGAAAGAGACGGGGAGAGGAAAGAGACGAGACGGGGAGAGGAAAGAGACGAGACGGGGAGAGGAAAGAGAAGAGACGGGAGAGGAAAGAGAAGAGACGGGGAGAGGAAAGAGACGAGACTGGGGAGAGGAAAGAGAAGAGACGGGAGAGGAAAGAGAAGAGACGGGGAGAGGAAAGAGACGGGGAGAGGAAAGAGAAGAGACGGGGAGAGGAAAGAGAGAGAGGCGGGGAGAGGAAAGAGACGAGACGGGAGAGGAAAGAGACGAGACGGGAGAGGAAAGAGACGAGACGGGAGAGGAAAGAGACGGGAGAGGAAAGAGAAGAGACGGGAGAGGAAAGAGAAGAGACGGGGAGAGGAAAGAGACGAGACGGGGAGAGGAAAGAGACGAGACGGGAGAGGAAAGAGAAGAGACGGGGAGAGGAAAGAGACGAGACGGGGAGAGGAAAGAGAAGAGATGGGGAGAGGAAAGAGATGGGGAGAGGAAAGAGAAGAGACGGAGAGGAAAGAGAAGAGACGGGGAGAGGAAAGAGACGAGACGGGGAGAGGAAAGAGAAGAGATGGGGAGAGGAAAGAGACGAGACGGGGAGAGGAAAGAGAAGAGATGGGGAGAGGAAAGAGATGGGGAGAGGAAAGAGAAGAGACGGGGAGAGGAAAGAGAAGAGACGGGGAGAGGAAAGAGAAGAGACGGGGAGAGGAAAGAGACGAGACGGGGAGAGGAAAGAGACGAGACGGGGAGAGGAAAGAGAAGAGATGGGGAGAGGAAAGAGATGGGGAGAGGAAAGAGAAGAGACGGGGAGAGGAAAGAGAAGAGACGGGGAGAGGAAAGAGAAGAGACGGGGAGAGGAAAGAGACGAGACGGGGAGAGGAAAGAGACGAGATGGGGAGAGGAAAGAGACGAGATGGGGAGAGGAAAGAGACGGGGAGAGGAAAGAGAAGAGACGGGGAGAGGAAAGAGACGAGACGGGGAGAGGAAAGAGACGGGGAGAGGAAAGAGACGAGACGGGGAGAGGAAAGAGACGAGACGGGGAGAGGAAAGAGACGGGGAGAGGAAAGAGAAGAGACGGGGAGAGGAAAGAGAAGAGATGGGGAGAGGAAAGAGAAGAGACGGGGAGAGGAAAGAGAAGAGATGGGGAGAGGAAAGAGAAGAGACGGGGAGAGGAAAGAGAAGAGATGGGGAGAGGAAAGAGAAGAGACGGGGAGAGGAAAGAGACAGAGACGGGGAGAGGAAAGAGAAGAGACGGGAGAGGAAAGAGAAGAGACGGGAGAGGAAAGAGAAGAGACGGGGAGAGGAAAGAGACGGGGAGAGGAAAGAGACGAGGCAGGGGAGAGGAAAGAGGCAGAGGCAGGGGAGAGGAAAGAGACGAGACGGGGAGAGGAAAGAGAAGAGACGGGGAGAGGAAAGAGACGAGACGGGGAGAGGAAAGAGACGAGACGGGGAGAGGAAAGAGAAGAGATGGGGAGAGGAAAGAGAAGGGGAATAAAAAGATCTCTTAAACGTTTTGTTCATTTTTGTTCTATTATCTATACAATAGGCCAGAATTGATTTTGGCTCTATTTGTATTTATTATGGATCCCCATTAGTTCCTGCCAAGGCAGCAGCTACTCTTCCTGGGGTTTATTATGGATCGCCATTAGTTCCTGCCAAGGCAGCAGCTACTCTTCCTGGGGTTTATTATGGTTCCTTATTAGTTCCTGCCAAGGCAGCAGCTACTCTTCCTGGGGTTTATTATGGAACCTCATTAGTTCCTGCTAAAGCAGCAGCTACTCTTCCTGGGGTTTATTATGGATCCTTATTAGTTCCTGCCAAGGCAGCAGCTACTCTTCCTGGGGTTTATTATGGATCCTCCATTAGTTCCTGCCAAGGCAGCAGCTACTCTTCCTGGGGTTTATTATGGATCCCCATTAGTTCCTGCCAAGGCAGCAGCTACTCTTCCTGGGGTTTATTATGGATCCCCATTAGTTCATACCAAGGCAGCAGCTACTCTTCCTGGGGTTTATTATGGATCCTCCATTAGTTCCTGCCAAGGCAGCGGCTACTCTTCCTGGGGTTTATTATGGATCCCCATTAGTTCCTGCCAAGGCAGCAGCTACTCTTCCTGGGGTTTATTATGGATCCCCATTAGTTCCTGCCAAGGCAGCAGCTACTCTTCCTGGGGTTTATTATGGATCCCCATTAGTTCCTGCCAAGGCAGCAGCTACTCTTCCTGGGGTTTATAATGGATCCCCATTAGTTACTGCCAAGGCAGCAGCTACCCTTCTTGGGGTTTATTATGGATCCCCATTAGTTCCTGCCAAGGCAGCAGCTACTCTTCCTAGGGTTTATTATGGATCCCCATTAGTTCCTGCCAAGGCAGCGGCTACTCTTCCTGGGGGTTTATTATGGATCCCCATTAGTTCCTGCCAAGGCAGCAGCTACTCTTCCTGGGGTTTATTATGGATCCCCCTTTAGTTCCTGCCAAGGCAGCAGCTACTCTTCCTGGGGCTTATTATGGATCCCCATTAGTTCCTGCCATGGCAGCAGCTACTCTTCCTGGGGTTTATTATGGATCCCCATTAGTTCCTGCCAAGGCAGCAGCTACTCTTCCTGGGGTTTATTATGGATCCCCATTAGTTCCTGCCAAGGCAGCAGCTACTCTTCCTGGGGCTTATTATGGATATCCCTCTTATGCCATGTTCTGGTTG
This sequence comes from Brachymystax lenok tsinlingensis, assembly GCA_030435695.1. Classification (NCBI taxonomy): domain Eukaryota; kingdom Metazoa; phylum Chordata; class Actinopteri; order Salmoniformes; family Salmonidae; genus Brachymystax; species Brachymystax lenok. The sequence continues at coordinate 52,792,471 of CM059792.1, forward strand.
TTATATCAGTTAGGTTGGTAGAGACACACTCGTCGCCAGGGCCACTGGCTACAGGTCATCTACAAGTCCCTGCTTGGTAAAGCCCCGCCTTAGCTCACTGGTCACCATAGCAGCACCCACCCGTAGCACGCGCTCCAGCAGGTATATCTCACTGGTCACCCCCAAAGCCAATTCCTCCTTTGGCCGCCTTTCCTTCCAGCTCTGCTGCCAATGACTGGAACGAACTACAAAAATCGTTGAAACTGGAGACACTTATCTCCCTCACTAGTTTTAAGCACCAGCTGTCAGAGCAGCTCACAGATCACTGCACCTGTACACAGCCCAACCAACTACCTCATCCCCTACCGTAGTCATTTATTTATCTTGCTCCTTTGCACCCCAGTATTTTTACTTTGCACATTCATCTACTGCACATCTACCATTCCAGTGTTAAATTGCTATACTGTAATTACTCTGCCACCATGGCCTATTTATTGTCTTATCCTCCTTATCCTACCTCATTTGCACACATTGTATAAAGATTTGTTTTTTTCCTACTGTATTATTGACTGTATGTTTGTTTATTCCATGTGTAACTCTGTGTTGTTGTATGTGTCGAACTGCTTTGCTTTATCTTGGCCAGGTCGCAGTTGTAAATGAGAACTTGTTCTCAACTGGCCTACCTGTATTATGACATCATATAGAACTACCTGGTTAAATAGAGGTGAAATAAAAAAAATGTCAGCTTTGGCTCAGTTCAGGCTGCCAGATCTGGTCCAAATGACTCGGGCCTTGTCTGTACGGTCATTCATTTCAGACTAGGCCGGATCTGGCAGCCAGACCAGGGCCAGCAGTGTACCTAGGTAGCCGGTTGTTGAACTGCGTTGTTCATGCACAGACTGGCCATCCGTTTGGCATGTTGTTGAACTTCACGCAGGAACACAACGGATGCCACACATCAGTCCATACAGTTTCCACACAGCTCCATGCAGAACAGAAGAGACAGAAAGTCGCTCACCCTCTTGCTCGTACTTAGCTTGTGCACAGTTAACGCGTTAAACAACGCAGTTCCGTCTGGACGTCTGCTTTGCTCACCACCGTCGTGTGCGTTCCGACGGTTCCTCTCTCTTATGCGTTTACCGGTTTTCCCCTGCCGCGCCTCTGCACTGCATTGACGATCTGATTGGCTGTTCCACTAGCGCGCTACTGCCCGCATCTTGTTTTCACTCAGAGTGCACCGTGGCCCCGGTGAGACAAGGGAATGAAGGTGATTTATCCCGAACTGATACAATAATGATCAGCTGGGAAAAATGTGGTAGAAAGACAGACAGGCAGACAGACATTCCTTGTCAGGCAGAGGGGACGGACAGACAGACAGAGGAGACAGACAGGCAAGCAGACGGACAGAGGGGTCAGACAGGCTGGCAGGGAGGCAGACAGACAGACAGACAGAGGGGTCAGACAGGCTGGCAGGGAGGCAGACAGACATTACTTGTCAGGCAGAGGGGACGTACAGACAGACAGAGGAGACAGACAGACAGAGGGGACTTACAGGCTGGCAGGGAGGCAGACAAACAAATCAAATGTTGGTCTCTAATACAACATGGTGGGGCTAATGGATGGATGGTACAGATGTCTGGTCTCTAATACAACATGGTGGGGCTAATGGGTGGATGGTACAGATGTCTGGTCTCTAATACAACATGGTGGGGCTAATGGGTGGATGGTACAGATGTCTGGTCTCTAATACAACATGGTGGGGCTAATGGGTGGATGGTACAGATGTCTGGTCTCTAATACAACATGGTGAGGCCAATGGGTGGATGGTACAGATGTCTGGTCTCTGCAGAACAAACCAGCATCAGATTCCATGTGTAACTCTGTGTTGTTTGTGTCGCACTGCTTTGCTTTATCTTGGCCAGGTCGCAGTTGTAAATGAGAACTTGTTCTCAACTGGGCTAACTGGTTAAATAAAGGTGAACTGGCCTACCTGGTTAAATAAAGGTGAAATAAAACATTTCTATAACCCCACACTAACTAGTAGTCATCTATATGTCTGTTCCACCTTTGACCTATGCCCTGTGATAGGTTGTACATAAGTGAAGTGTTGTTTGTCCTGTGTATGGTGATGAAACAGGGAAACAGAGACACTGTTGCTACTGTAGAAGGCAGACTTTATTGAAGAGCTGAAACATTAAAAGTGACCAACTAGAGAAACAATATCATCATCCTCATAACTTACTGAGGAAACATTAGAAAACAAAAAAAACATGACCCTTCCCCCTCCCAGACTAGAGAACCCCTCGATCCCTCCTCCCAGACCCCCTCGTTTCTCCTCCCCCTCGTTCCCTCCTCCCAGACCCCCGACCCCTCCTCCCAGATCCCCCGACCCTCCCAGACCCCCTCGACCCCTCTTCCCAGACCAACTCGTCTAGTTACCGCTCTCCTTACGCGAGCGCCTCCATCCTGAGACTCCTGGTTTTGCTCCCAGCTTTGAGCTCCTCTTTTAAACCCAAAAAACTACTGCTCGTCAGGATCCCAGACGGGTGCTGGAGATTCCACATGGGAAAAAATGCTAAAAACCAAAATTTAGTGTTTTAGAGCCAATTGAGTAAGGTCTAGTTTATAGGTTCCAGTGGACTGTGGCCGGGTCCCGATCCGGGTTCTTTCTCTCCATCATTAATCCTAATCCTGAATCCTGCTCTGATCCTGATGGTCTGATTGGCTCCGGGATGGGGAGACAGAGAGCCCTCCTCCAATCACAGCCCTCCTTGAGACAGATCCCAAAACCAACACAGAGAGGGAAGGAGTAACAGGTTAGAATCACTCCGCCTGATACAGCAAACGCCACACTATAACAGCCTGTCAGCTATGAAAGACTTAAAACTAGTTATCTGACTCTGAACCAAGACAAGAGACAATACAACCAACCAATCAGTGATGCTGCCATTACAGACACACTATCTATTTTATAGTAGATATATAGTATATTTAAAAAAAAAATGATACAAAACTGTCACCAGTGTGGATGAAAAGGAGGCATGCATGCTGTGCTCTGACAAGCAAGTGTATAGGAAACCAGAGGAAGAAGGAGAGGAAATAAGGAGAGAGAGGTGGGGGGGCCAAGGAAGGAAGGAGAGAGAGGTGGGGGCCAAGGAAGGAGAGAGAGAGAGGGGCAAGGAAGGAGAGAGAGAGGGGGGCCAAGGAAGGAGAGAGAGAGGGGGCCAAGGAAGGAGAGAGGGGGAAGGAAGGAAAGAGAGAGGAGGGGGCCAAGGAAGGAAGGAGAGAGAGAGGGGGCAAAGGAAGGAGAGAGAGAGGGGGGGCCAAGGAAGGAGAGAGAGAGGGGGCAAAGGAAGGAGAGAGAGAGGGGGGCCAAGGAAGGAGAGAGAGAGAGAGGGGAGAAAGGAGAGAGAGAGAGAGGGGGAGAAAGGAGAGAGAGAGGGGAGAAAGGAGAGAGAGAGGGGAGAGAGAGGGGGAAGGAAGGAGAGAGAGGTGGGGGGAAGAAAGGAGAGAGAGAGGAGGGGGGGCAAGGAAGGAGAGAGAGAGAGAGGGGGCCAAGGAAGGAGAGAGAGAGAGAGAGGGGGCCAAGGAAGGAGAGAGGGGGAAGGAAGGAAGGAGAGAGGGGGCCAAGGAAGGAAGGAGAGAGAGAGAGAGGGGGGCAAAGGAAGAGGAGAGAGAGGGGGAAGAAAGGAGAGAGAGGGGGAAGAAAGGAGAGAGAGAGGGGAAGGAAGGAGAGAGAGAGAGAGGTGGGGGGAAGAAAGGAGAGAGAGAGAGGGGGCCAAGGAAGGAGAGAGAGAGAGGGGGCCAAGGAAGGAGAGAGAGAGAGAGGGGGGCAAGGAAGAGAGAGAGAGAGAGAGGGGCCAAGGAAGGAGAGAGAGAGAGAGGGGGGGCCAAGGAAGGAGAGAGAGAGAGAGGGGGCAAGAAAGGAGAGAGAGAGAGAGGGGGCCAAAGAAAGGAGAGAGGGGGAAGGAAGGAAGGAGAGAGGGGGCCAAGGAAGGAGAGAGGGGGAAGGAAGGAAGGAGAGAGAGGGGGGGCCAAGGAAGGAGAGAGGGGGAAGGAAGGAAGGAGAGAGGGGGCCAAGGAAGGAAGGAGAGAGGGGGCCAAGGAGAGAGAGAGGGGGAAGGAAGGAGAGAGAGGGGGAAGGAAGGAGAGAGAGGGGGCTAAGCTAAACTGGTGTATTGAGTTTACGGTATAGTATAGTACAGGCTGCCATTTTAAAACATTTATTGACAGTAATAACTGGATCATAAAAATAAGCAGGTCGGAAAGCTGATTGGGTGATAGACTACTGTTGTCATAGCATTGGCTGGTAATTTGACTCCTCCTCCTCCCGTTAATGCTAATATAAACTGTTTCCTGTTTCCTAGCCAATTCAGGCTCTATTCCGGTGTCCCAAAAGCCTATCAGAACACAATCAAACCATCCCTCCATCAACACAACATTAAAAAAAAACTCTCTCTTTCCCATTTCCACCCCATCCCTCCATACAGCATGACACCTTCCCCCCAGCAGCCATAACACCAAGACAAAGGGAGGGGGGGAGAGAAGAGAGAGAGGGGGACATGGAGATGGGAGTGCAGGACTGTAAAGAGGGAGACACGGAGATGGGAGTGCAGGACTGTAAAGAGACAGGAGACATGGGGCAGATGGAGGGGTGTGGGGGGAGAGAGGGGGACACGGAGATGGGAGTGCAGGACTGTAAAGAGACAGGAGACATGAGGCAGATGGAGGGGTGTGGGGGGAGGGGACACGGAGATGGGAGTGCAGGACTGTAAAGAGACAGGAGACATGAGGCAGATGGAGGGTGTGGGGGGGTGTGGGGGCAGCAGATAAAAGAGAACAGAGATCATGAATTAAAAAAGATAACATCTGTGGCAAACTAGACCAAAAACAAGAGGATGAAAGAACAGAGGGGGAAGAAGAACAAGACGAGGCAGGAGGGACAGCAGAACGGTAGAATGATGTAGCGCATTAGAAGATCCACCGGAGGGCGTCTGTCTCCTGGTCTGATGAGCTCATCTCTTTCCCTGGGCACGGGGGTCCTGGAGGTGTGTGTGTGTATCTAGGTGCGGGAGCGGGAGCGTCGTGGCGAGTAGCGTGGAGAGGCCCGGCTGCGTCGTGGCGGTGAGAAGCTGCGCGAGCGGCTGTTGCTACGTCCGTTGCTACGGCTACGAGAGCGGGAGCGTCCGTAACTGGGGCTGCGAGGTCCGTCCACCTTCACACGCACGTACGCAGTCTCTCCCTACACACAGCAACCACACACAGAGGGGAGAGAACGTTGCCTGAGACACACGTCCCAGTTTCTCACTATATAGTTTTGAAAATGTGTTTCCGGACTGATGCATTCTCCTCAATGAGCGCTGATGAAGATTTTATACAGTGGCTTGGAAATACAATAACATTTCACAACGGAAGCACATAATTACACTGAACAAAAATATAACCGTAACATGTGAAGTGTTCCATGAGCTGAAATAAAAGATCCCAGAATTGTTCCAAGCTGATTTCTTTCAAATCTTCTGCACAAAGTTGTTTACATCCCTGGTAGTGAGCGTTTCTCCTTCGCCAAGATAATCCATCCACCTGACAGGTGTGCCATATCAAGAAGCTGATTAGACAGCGTGATCATTACCCAGGAGCACCTTGTGCTGGGGACAATAAAAGGCCACTCTAAAATGTGCAGTTTTGTCACAACACAAGGCCACAGATGTCAAGTTGAGGAAGTGTGCAATTCATGCTGAGTGCAAGAATGTCCACCAGAGCTGTTGCCAGAGAATTTCTGTTCATTTCTTCAATGTCGTTTTAGAGAACTTGGCAGTACGTCCAACCGGCCTCACAACCACAGACCACGTATAACCACGCCAGCCCAGGACCTCCACACCCGGCTTCTTCACCTGCGGGATCGTCAGACCAGCCACAAGGACAGCTGATGAAACTGAGGAGTATTTTGTCTGTAATAAAGCCCTTTTGTGGGGAAAAAACTGGGCCTGTCTCCCCAGTGGGTGGGCCTGGCTCCCCAGTGGGTGGGCCTGGCTCCCCAGTGAGTGGGCCTACGCCCTCCCAGGCCCACTCATGGCTACGCCCCGGCCCAGTCCTGTGGAATCCATAGATTAGGGACTAATTTATTTATTTCAATTGACTGATTTCCTTATATGAACTGTAACTCAGTAAAATCGTTGCGTTTATATATTTTTGTACAGAAAAGTAGGAAATCTTTTGTCATAATTTTGATGTTGCCAGATCGAGTATAACATTAGCTAGCTAGCTGACATTTTGGGGAGAACACTGGATTTTAGCTAGCTAATGTTAGCATTGCTAGCTATTGTTGACTAAATTGGCTAGCTATTGACAATATTGCCATTTGTCTAAAGTAATTCGTGACGACATGAGAACAGCGGCAAAGTTGTTTCCTACTTAAGCAATGTCATTGTATTTCCAGGCCACGATAGTGTAATTTAGACTGAACATTAGCCCCGTTCAGAATGACTGGGGACATCACGACCTTTGGCCACCACTCTGGCGGAGGGCAGCTTGAGAGCGTTCGTAACATCGGCATGACGACTGAGTGACGGAGCTGCAACCTATGAGGGGCAATGTCATAAACCCTCCAAAGTACTAGGGTTATAACGGGAGCCGTGGTTTTCAGGGAGAAATCCAAACCAGTCGAATAGGGATGAATGGCAGAGGTATAGGTGATACATTTCCTGTTTTACTTCTGCAGGAGACTGGTGGCTCTGGCCAAGAAGTGCACTACGTAAGGCATGAATCCCCAACTGGCGGGCCAGCATCATAACCTGTCGTAATATGGTCATAACACTGTCATGACCCATACATTTACAGCTGTTGTGACATATACTGCCATATGTTATGGCTGGTTATGAAACCTACATTGATTCAAATTCGTTTTTTCCCCTGCCAAGAAGTTTATTTTTGTTTGAAAGTTTGTTTCTTAAAATCCTTTGTTTTTATTGCAATAAATTCTGTAGTCATGTTTTTTTCCCTCCATAGTATTTTAAACAACTTGCACAAAATACACTTTGACACGGTCAAGAAGCATTCTGAAAATCATAACCATATCAGCCAGATAGGCCTATCCAGTACACCAGCCTCAAAGAGGGCGTCCTGCTCCTCTATTCATCCCAGTCAGCAGCAACAGAGCGCTGGGGCACGTGCATGTCTGACATCAATGTGTGCGCAATTACAATGACAATTTAACAAGGTAAATAAATCATTTATAATAAATCTATATAAACATACACAACATAAGCATGCTGTTGACACAGACTATGGTGTAATGGAATGTTTTGCCTTGTGCGGTAGGTTTTAACACTTATGTAGGTGTCCTAACCAGCCATAAAATAATGCAATACACAGTACCAATCAAAAGTCTGGACACATCTACTCATTAAAGGTTTTTTTTTTTCTTTTCTACATGGTAGAAAAATAGTGAAGACATAAAAACTATGAAATAACACATATGGGATCAATGGAACCAAAAGAAGTGTTAAACAAATCAAAATATATTTTAGATTTTAGCCCAAAACACCTCCAGGCTGTGTAAGGGCTATTTGACCAAGAGGGAGATCAGATGACCTGGCCTCCACAATCACCCGACCTCAACCCAGTTGAGATGGTTTGGGATGAGGTGGACCGCAGAGTGAAGGAAAAGCAGCCAACAAGTGCTCAGCATATGTGGGAACTCCTTCAAGACTGTTGGAAAGCATTCCAGGTGAAGCTGGTTGAGAGAATGCCAAGAGTGTGCAAAGCTGTCATCAACGCAAAGGGTGACTATTTGAAGAATCTCAAATATAAAATATATTTTGATTAACACTTTTTTTTGGTTACTACATGACTCCACATGTGTTATTTCATAGTTCTGATGTCTTCACTATTATTCTACAAAATAGTACAAATAAAGAAAAACCCTGGAATGAGTAGGTGTGTCCAAACTGTTGACTGGTGCTGTATGTCATGACAGGTGTACATATGTGTCATGACAGTGTTATGATCATATTATAAAACAGGTTATGACAAGTTATTAGCCGTTATGTCATATGACATGGTTATAACAGTGTTATTATGCTGGGTGTCACGTAAAGTGTTACCCAAAGGTTATAGTCAAATATTATATCTGTTTGAGTTTCTTGTAGTCAATTTACAGTCTACAAATGATTCATAATTTATTGATGATCCCTGACATAGGGAACAGGATGCCATCTGGGACACAGACCCAGTCTTATCCCTTAACAAGTCCTCTTCCTTGGATTCCAACCCGACCTCTAACCCTTGACCTACCTCGTGGGAGCGGAACTTGGTGTTGTCCAGCTTTCGGACAGCGTAGGTCATGTCCTCCTTGCGTACGAACTCCACCACGCCGGTACCATCCCGGAACACGTCAGCATAACATACGTCACCTGCCTCGCGCATGTGGTCCTTTAGGTCCTGCCAGCTACCACTAGAGGGGAGACCTGGAGGGGGAGGAGATGGTGGTAGAGGGGCAACACAGTAAAGACAGGAGGAGACCTGGAGAGGAGGGAGGAGGACAGTAGGAGACCTGGAGAGGAGGGAGGAGGACAGTAGAGACAGGAGGAGACCTGGAGAGGAGGGGGGAGGACAGTAGAGACAGGAGGAGACCTGGAAAGGAGGGAGGAGGACAGTAGAGACAGGAGGAGACCTGGAGAGGAGGGGGGAGGACAGTAGAGACAGGAGGAGACCTGGAGAGGAGGGAGGAGGACAGTAGAGACAGGAGGAGACCTGGAGAGGAGGGAGGAGGACAGTAAAGACAGGAGGAGACCTGGAGAGGAGGACAGTAGAGACAGGAGGAGACCTGGAGAGGAGGACAGTAGAGACAGGAGGAGACCTGGAGAGGAGGACAGTAGAGACAGGAGGAGACCTGGAGAGGAGGGAGGAGGACAGTAGAGACAGGAGGAGACCTGGAGAGGAGGGAGGAGGACAGTAGAGACAGGAGGAGACCTGGAGAGGAGGGAGGAGGACAGTAGAGACAGGAGGAGACCTGGAGAGGAGGGAGGAGGACAGTAGAGACAGGAGGAGACCTGGAGAGGAGGGGGGAGGACAGTAGAGACAGGAGGAGACCTGGAGAGGAGGGAGGAGGACAGTAGAGACAGGAGGAGACCTGGAGAGGAGGGAGGAGGACAGTAGAGACAGGAGGAGACCTGGAGAGGAGGGAGGAGGACAGTAGAGACAGGAGGAGACCTGGAGAGGAGGGGGGAGGACAGTAAAGACAGGAGGAGACCTGGAGAGGAGGACAGTAGAGACAGGAGGAGACCTGGAGAGGAGGACAGTAGAGACAGGAGGAGACCTGGAGAGGAGGGAGGAGGACAGTAGAGACAGGAGGAGACCTGGAGAGGAGGGGGGAGGACAGTAGAGACAGGAGGAGACCTGGAGAGGACAGTAGAGACAGGAGGAGACCTGGAGAGGACAGTAGAGACAGGAGGAGACCTGGAGAGGAGGGAGGAGGACAGTAGAGACAGGAGGAGACCTGGAGAGGAGGGGGGAGGACAGTAGAGACAGGAGGAGACCTGGAGAGGAGGGGGGAGGACAGTAAAGACAGGAAGAGACCTGGAGAGGAGGACAGTAGAGACAGGAGGAGACCTGGAGAGGAGGACAGTAGAGACAGGAGGAGACCTGGAGAGGAGGACAGTAGAGACAGGAGGAGACCTGGAGAGGAGGGAGGAGGACAGTAGAGACAGGAGGAGACCTGGAGAGGAGGGGGAGGACAGTAGAGACAGGAGGAGACCTGGAGAGAGGAGGGAGGAGGACAGTAGAGACAGGAGGAGACCTGGAGAGGAGGGGGAGGACAGTAGAGACAGGAGGAGACCTGGAGAGGAGGGGGAGGACAGTAAAGACAGGAGGAGACCTGGAGAGGAGGACAGTAGAGACAGGAGGAGACCTGGAGAGGACGACAGTAGAGACAGGAGGAGACCTGGAGAGGAGGGAGGAGGACAGTAGAGACAGGAGGAGACCTGGAGAGGAGGGAGGAGGACAGTAGAGACAGGAGGAGACCTGGAGAGGAGGGGGGAGGACAGTAAAGACAAGAGGAGACCTGGAGAGGAGGGGGGAGGACAGTAGAGACAGGAGGAGACCTGGAGAGGAGGGAGGAGGACAGTAAAGACAGGAGGAGACCTGGAGAGGAGGGGGGAGGACAGTAAAGACAGGAGGAGACCTGGAGAGGAGGGAGGAGGACAGTAGAGACAGGAGGAGACCTGGAGAGGAGGGAGGAGGACAGTAAAGACAGGAGGAGACCTGGAGAGGAGGACAGTAGAGACAGGAGGAGACCTGTCTCTACTAATTTGAATAAATGTAGAGACAGGGTCCTGCCAGCTAACGCTAGGGGAGAGACCACCATACAGACACAAAAACGGAGCTAAGCCGCACACTGACCGGAGACGATGACCCGGTACTCAGAGCGCCGTGATGGAGGTCCATATCTTCCTCTGGGTCCTCCTCCGTCACCCCGCCCCTTCCACCGCCCATCCCCCCTCTCCCCCCACCACGCCCACTACGGGGGAACTCCACCCGGAGACGGTAACCATCGTAGTCATAACCATCACGACCGTGCACCGCATCATCAGCATCCCTGGGACACACAGAGAGACAGACACAGAGTTAGGTTGAGATTGCTCCATGGACAATGCCTCGAGTTAGCTACTTCCCTCTGCCTGCACCGTAAGCTCCTCTGAACAGGACATTCCACAGGTAGCTAGGTGTTGAATATAGCCTTGGCTGAGCAGCAGTGTTCTGCTTTACGCTCTGTGGACCGGACCAGTAGGTGACCAGTTCACCACCAGTCTCTCAGTCGACCGGACCAGTAGGTGACCAGTTCACCACCAGTCTCTCTGTGGACCGGACCAGTAGGTGACCAGTTCACCACCAGTCTCTCTGTGGACCGGACCAGTAGGTGACCAGTTCACCACCAGTCTCTCTGTTGACCGGACCAGTAGGTGGTGGACCAATACCCAAAAACGTGAAGTTGATCGAGCCCCGTCGAGGGAGGAGCAGATATTTTTTATATATGACAGTTGTTGGGACATTTTGAACATTGAGATATTAAAGACATGGTAGATCAGACGCTGAGTATATTAAGGAGGGAGATCTGTAGAAAGCCAGGGTGGCTGTGGAATGTGCTGGGTGGACGGGAGGAGAGCAACGTGTTGCTTCAGGGGAGGCGGATGGACAGGGGTTGAGGTCAGATCCCCTGAAGGGAGTAATAAGGGTTTAGTATCCTGTTACCTTCATCCTGTCGGACCAGAAGATGTAAGGATGGGAGAGGAGGAGTCTTAAGAACAGCTCCAGGCCAACTGGGGTCCCAGGGCTGGTTAGGAGACAACATTATGTCATTGTGATGACCCGAGAGTATATTATGTTCAGGAGCACTGTTATTCATACGCCGTCTTCCCTGTTCTACTCTCTTCCCCCTCTGTCTTCGATACTCTCCCTCACCTCGTTCCCATCGTCTCATTCTTCCTCTGTCTTCGATACTCTCCCTCACCTCGTTCCCATCGTCTCATTCTTCCTCTGTCTTCGATACTCTCCCTCACCTCGTTCCCATCGTCTCATTCTTCCTCTGTCTTCGATACTCTCCCTCACCTCGTTCCCGTCGTCTTATTCTTCCTCTGTCTTCGATACTCTCCCACACCTCGTTCCCATCGTCTCATTCTTCCTCGGTCTTCGATACTCTCCCACACCTCGTTCCCGTCGTCTCATTCTTCCTCTGTCTTCGATACTCTCCCTCACCTCGTTCCCATCGTCTCATTCTTCCTCTGTCTTCGATACTCTCCCACACCTCGTTCCCATCGTCTCATTCTTCCTCTGTCTTCGATACTCTCCCACACCTCGTTCCCATAGTCTCATTCTTCCTCGGTCTTCGATACTCTCCCACACCTCGTTCCCGTCGTCTCATTCTTCCTCTGTCTTCGATACTCTCCCTCACCTCGTTCCCATCGTCTCATTCTTCCTCTGTCTTCGATACTCTCCCACACCTCGTTCCCATCGTCTCATTCTTCCTCTGTCTTCGATACTCTCCCACACCTCGTTCCCATCGTCTCATTCTTCCTCTGTCTTCGATACTCTCCCACACCTCGTTCCCATCGTCTCATTCTTCCTCTGTTTTTATAAACGCACACCAGATGAAGTACAGATTGAACTTATAATATAATATTACAATTATAATATAATTATAACTTTTCACATTCTCTGCCTGGAATTGGTTCAGACTTCCAGTTGAAATTATGTCTCATTGGATGAAATACTACACCTATCCTGTACAGTACTTACATGATGCATAGGAAGTGCAAAGAACAATTTGTTTAAATTCTGGGCCTATATATTTGAATTACAAATCAGCATTTTACTAGTTAAATCATGTTTTTCTAGTCAACTGCAGAGTTACAATAAGTAACCATTGATGTCCATATACCAGGAGTGGTAAAAACTGTTACAGTGTATAAATTGTAATACAACCAGTACATAGAGACACAGCATCATTTTAAAGACTGGAGTTTGATACTCCTGGTATTGGACCTGACTGCAAAGTAACGTCTCACAGACATTCAGACTTGAACAGCACCATTTCCCATATTAACAGCAATAACGACAAACACACTGGCGATGTAAAGTTGGCAAAAGACTCGTCTGACCCGACGGTCCCGATTCATTTTTCTGAAAACTTTGTAGATATTTAACTTTTAGGCAGGTTTGGTGTGCCTTGGATTTGACATCAATACCACGAACACTAATAGTGAGATCAGTAGAAAAATGACAATTTCCTAGATAGATTATCAATGGGATTGTTGCAGGTTCAAATCAAATCCTATTTGTCACATGCGCCGAATACAACAGGTGTAGACCTTACAGTGAAATGCTGAATACAACAGGTGTAGTAGACCTCACAGTGAAATGCTGAATACAACAGGTGTAGACCTCACAGTGAAATGCTGAATACAACAGGTGTAGACCTCACAGTGAAATGCTGAATACAACAGGTGTAGACCTCACAGTGAAATGCTGAATACAACAGGTGTAGACCTCACAGTGAAATGCTGAATACAACAGGTGTAGACCTCACAGTGAAATGCTGAATACAACAGGTGTAGACCTCACAGTGAAATGCTGAATACAACAGGTGTAGACCTCACAGTGAAATGCTGAATACAACAGGTGGAGACCTTACAGTGAAATGCTGAATACAACAGGTGTAGACCTCACAGTGAAATGCTGAATACAACAGGTGTAGACCTTACAGTGAAATGCTGAATACAACAGGTGTAGACCTCACAGTGAAATGCTGAATACAACAGGTGTAGACCTCACAGTGAAATGCTGAATACAACAGGTGGAGACCTTACAGTGAAATGCTGAATACAACAGGTGTAGACCTCACAGTGAAATGCTGAATACAACAGGTGTAGACCTTACAGTGAAATGCTGAATACAACAGGTGTAGACCTCACAGTGAAATGCTGAATACAACAGGTGTAGACCTTACAGTGAAATGCCGAATACAACAGGTGTAGACCTCACAGTGAAATGCTGAATACAACAGGTGTAGACCTTACAGTGAAATGCCGAATACAACAGGTGTAGACCTCACAGTGAAATGCTGAATACAACAGGTGTAGACCTTACAGTGAAATGCCGAATACAACAGGTGTAGACCTCACAGTGAAATGCTGAATACAACAGGTGTAGACCTCACAGTGAAATGCTGAATACAACAGGTGGAGACCTTACAGTGAAATGCTGAATACAACAGGTGTAGACCTTACAGTGAAATGCTGAATACAACAGGTGTAGACCTTACAGTGAAATGCCGAATACAACAGGTGTAGACCTCACAGTGAAATGCTGAATACAACAGGTGTAGACCTTACAGTGAAATGCTGAATACAACAGGTGTAGACCTTACAGTGAAATGCTGAATACAACAGGTGTAGACCTCACAGTGAAATGCTGAATACAACAGGTGTAGACCTCACAGTGAAATGCTGAATACAACAGGTGTAGACCTCACTGTGAAATACTGAATACAACAGGTGTAGTAGACCTTACAGTGAAATGCTGAATACAACAGGTGTAGACCTCACTGTGAAATGCCGAATACAACAGGTGTAGACCTCACAGTGAAATGCTGAATACAACAGGTGGAGACCTTACAGTGAAATACTGAATACAACAGGTGTAGACCTCACTGTGAAATGCCGAATACAACAGGTGTAGACCTTACAGTGAAATGCTGAATACAACAGGTGGAGACCTTACAGTGAAATACTTACTTACGAGCCCCTAACCAACAATGCAGTTTCAAATAAATACAGATAAGAATAAGAAATAAAAAGGTAACAAGTAATTAAAGAGCAGCAGTTAAATAACAGCGAGTACAGGGGGTACCGGTACAGAGTCAATGTGGAGACTATATACAGGGGGTACCGGTACAGAGTCAATGTGTGGAGGTACTGGTTAGTTGAGGTAATATGTACATGTAGGTAGAGTTAAAGGGACTATGCATAGATTATAAACAGAGAGTAGCAGCAGCGTAAAAGAGGGGTCTGGGTAGCCATTTGATTAGCTGCTCAGGAGTCTTATGGCTTGGGGGTAGAAGCTGTTAAGAAGACTTTTAGACCTCAGCTTGGTGCTCCGGTACCGCTTGCCGTGTGGTAGCAGAGAGAACAGTCTATGACACGGGTGGCTGGAGTCTGACAATTTTTTTAGGGTCTTCCTCTGACACCGCCTGGTATAGATGTCCTGGATGGCAGGAAGCTTGGCAGTGATGTACTGGGCCGTACGCACTACCCTCTGCAGTGCCTTGTGGTCAAGCATTTGCCATACCAGGCAGTGACGCAACCAGTCAGGATGCTCTCAATGGTGCAGCTGTAGAACCTTTTGAGGATCTGAGGACCCATGCCAAATATTTTCAGTCTCCTGAGGGGGAATTTTTTTTTTTCAGTCTCCTGAGGGGCGGCAGGTAGCCTAGTGGTTAGAGCGTTGGACTTGTAACCGGAGGGTTGCAAGTTCGAATCCCCGAGCTGACAAGGTAAAAATCTGTCGTTCTGCCCTGAACAAGGCAGTTAACCCACTGTTCCCCAGGCGCCAAGGCGTGGATGTCGATTAAGGCAGCCCCCCGCACCTCTCTGATTCAGAGGGGTTGGGTTAAATGCGGAAGACACATTTCAGTTGAAGGCATTTGGTTGTACAACTGACTAATAATGGTGACTTTGACTTTGACTTTGACTTTGAATAGATTTTGTCGTGCCTTCTTCACGACTGTCTTGGTGTGCTTGGACCATGTTAGTTTGTTGTTGATGTGGACACCAAGGAACTTGAAGCTCTCAACCTGCTCCACTACAGCCCTGGGGGCGTGCTCGGTCCTCTTTTTCCTATAGTCCACGATCATCACCTTTGTCTTGATCACGTTGAGGGAGAGGTTGTTGTCCTGGCACCACACGGCCAGGTCTCTGACCTCCTCCCTATAGGCTGTCTCGTTGTTGTCTGTGATCAGGCCTACTACTGTTGTGTCATCAGCAAATTTAATGATGGTGTTGGAGTCGTGCCAGGCCGTGCAGTCAGGAAGTCCAGGATCCAGTTGCAGAGGGAGGTGTTTAGTCCCAGAGTCCTTAGCTTATTGATGAGCTTTGAGGGCACTATGGTGTTGAACGCTGAGCTGTAGTCAATGAATAGCATTCTCACATAGGTGTTCCTTTCGTCCAGGTGGGAAAGGGCAGTGTGGAGTGCGATAGTGGATCTGTTGGGGCGGTAAGCAAATTGGAGTGGGTCTACGGTGTCTGGGATGATGGTGTTTATGTGAGCCATGACCAGCCTTCCAAGGCACTTCATGGCTACAGCAGGTTACCTTAGCATTCTTGGGCACAGGGACTATGGTGGTCTGCTTAAAACATGGTATTACAGACTCGGACAGGGAGAGGTTGAAAATGTCAGTGAAGACACTTGCCAGTTGGTCAGCGCATGCTCTGAGTACACGTCCTGGTAATCCGTCTGGCCCTGTGGCCTTGTGAACATTGACCTGTTTAAATGTCTTACTCACATTGGCTGCAGAAAGCGTGATCACAGTGTTCCGGAACAGCTGGTGTTCTCATGCATGTTTCAGTGTTATTTGCCTCGAAGCGAGCATAGAAGTAGTTTAGCTATCTGGTAGGCTCCTGTCACTGGGCGGCTCTCAGCTGTGCTTCCCTTTGTAGTCTGTAATGGTTTGCAAGCCCAGAGCCGGTGTAGTAGGATTCGATCTTAGTCCTGTATTGACGCTTTGCCTGATTGACGGTTCATCTGAGGGCATAGCGGGATGCTGCCTGTAATCCATGGCTTCTGGTTGGGGTATGTACGTACGGTCACTGTGGGGATGACGTCCTCGATGCACTTATTGATGAAGCCAGTGACTGATGTGGTGTACTCCTCAATGCCATCGGAGGAATCCCGGAACATGTTCCAGTCTGTGCTAGCAAAACAGTCCTGTAGTTTAGCATCTGCTTCATCTGACCACTTTTTTATAGACCGAGTCACTGGTGCTTCAGGAAGATAGAATTATGGTCAGATTTGCCAAATGGAGGGCGAGGGAGAGCTTTGTATGCGTCTCTGTGTGTGGAGTATAGGTGATCCAGGGTTATTTTTCCTCTGGTTGCACATTTAACATGCTGATAGAAATTTGGTAAAACAGATTTAAGTTTCCCTGCATTAAAGTCCCCGGCCACTAGGAGCGCCGCCTCTGGGTGAGCTTTTTCTTGTTTGCTTATGGCGGAATACAGCTCATTCAGTGCTGTCTTAGTGCCAGCCTCTGACTGTGGTGGTATGTAAACAGCTACGAAGAATACAGATATACTCTCTCGGTAGGTAGTGTGGTCTACAGCTTATCATGAGACACTCTACCTCAGGCGAGCAGTAGCTAGAGACTTCCTTAGATATCTTGCACCAGCTGTTGTTGACAAAAATACACAGACCGCCCCCCCCTTGTCATACGAGATGCCGCTGTTCTATCCTGCCGGTGCAGCGTATAACCAGCCAGCTGTTCTATCCTGCCGGTGCAGCGTATAACCAGCCAGCTGTATGTTGATGTTGTCGTCGTTCAGCCACGACTCCGTGAACCATAAGATGTTAGTTTTTAATGTCCCGTTGGTAGTTTAATCTTCCGCATTACTCTGCTATTTTATTGTCCAAAGATTGCATGTTTGCTAGCAGAATGGAGGGAAGTGGGGGTTTATTCGATCGCCTGCGAATTCTCAGAAGGCAGCCGGACCTTCGGCCTCTCTTTCTCTGCCTCTTCACGCAGATCACGGGCTGTTCCCAGCGCATCTTTCGCGTCGGGCTCATCAGAGTCGTGAAAGGAAAAATAGGATTCTGCCAGTCCGTGGTGAGTAATCGCAGTCCTTATGTCCAGAAGTTATTTTCGGTCATAAGAGACGGTAGCGGCAACATTATGTACAAAATAAGTTAAACAATAAGTTACAAACAACGCAAATAAGAAAAAAAAAACAATCGGCTGTGGGCACGGAAAACGTCTGCCATCTTCTTCGGCGCCATTTCATTTAAGATTATAGGGTTATAGTGCATTGAAAGCATTACTATCATTGCTTCTGTAATCATTACCCTCAGCAAACATTCAAACCATTGATTCTTAGTTTCAATTTCCGGAGTGTATATAGTTGGGGGCCAAACACACAGCTAGTCCTCCTTGGCCTCCGCTTCATAAATTATTATATGAATGTGGAACCCGACGGCTGCTTTTTTGCAATGGTCAGCCTTTTCACTGGATGGGAGTAAGACCTGAGCTCTTTAAAAAAGCTTGTCCTCATCTAGAGGGGCCTGGATAGAGCCCTGGGTTGGTGGTGGTGACAGTGCCCTTCTTGCTACTACAAGGAGCTCTTCTCAAAAAGAGTCATTGGTTTCATTACAGAGGAGGCTCAGCACTGGGAGGGAGCACTGAGTTGCTTGTGGTTGACCACCACCTCTCTCTGATGCTGCTCCTCCTCCTCAGTCTCTCCCTCCCTGCTGCTCCTCCTCAGTCTCTCCCTCCCTGCTGCTCCTCCTCCGTCTCTCCCTCCCTGCTGCTCCTCCTCCTCCGTCTCTCCCTCCCTGCTCCTCCTCCGTCTCTCCCTCCCTGCTCCTCCTCCGTCTCTCCCTCCCTGCTCCTCCTCCTCCGTCTCTCCCTCCCTGCTCCTCCGTCTCTCCCTCCCTGCTGCTGCTCCTCCTCCTCCTCCGTCTCTCCCTCCCTGCCGCTGCTCCTCCTCCTCCGTCTCTCCCTCCCTGCTGCTCCTCCTCCTCCTCAGTCTCTCCCTCCCTGCTGCGGCTCCTCCTCCTCCGTCTCTCCCTCCCTGCGGCGGCTCCTCCTCCTCCGTCTCTCCCTCCCTGCTCCTCCTCCGCCTCTCCCTCCCTGCTCCTCCTCCGCTCTCTCCCTCCTCAGCTCCTCCTCCGTCTCTCCCTCCCTGCTGCTCCTCCTCCTCCTCCTCCTCCTCCTCCTCCTCTCCTCCTCCTCCTCCTCTCTCCCTCCTCCTCCTCCTCCTCTCTCCTCCCTGCTGCTCCTCCGTCTCTCCTCCCTGCTGCTCCTCCTCCGTCTCTCCCTCCCTGCTGCTCCTCCTCCTCCTCCGCCTCCCTCCCTGCTGCTCCTCCTCCTCCTCCCCCTCCCTGCTGCTCCTCCTCCTCCTCCGCTCTCCTCCCTCCTGCTGCTCCTCCTCCTCCTCCTCCTCCGCCTCTCCTCCCTGCTGCTCCTCCTCCTCCTCCTCCGCTCTCTCCCTCCCTGCTGCTCCTCCTCCTCCTCCGTCTCTCCCTCCCTGCTGCTCCTCCTCCTCCGCCTCTCCCTCCCTGCTGCTCCTCCTCCTCCTCCGCCTCCCTCCCTGCTGCTCCTCCTCCTCCTCCTCCTCCGTCTCTCCCTCCCTGCTGCTCCTCCTCCTCCTCCTCCTCCTCCGTCTCTCCCTCCCTGCTGCTCCTCCCTCCTCCTCCTCCGTCTCTCCCTCCCTGCTGCTCCTCCTCCTCCTCCGTCTCTCCCTCCCTGCTGCTCCTCCTCCTCCTCCGTCTCTCCCTCCCTGCTGCTCCTCCTCCTCCTCCGTCTCTCCCTCCCTGCGGCTCCTCCTCCTCCCCCTCCCTGCGGCTCCTCCTCCGTCTCTCCCTCCCTGCTGCTGCTCCTCCTCCTCCTCCGTCTCTCCCTCCCTGCTGCTGCTGCTGCTGCTCCTCCTCCTCCTCCGTCTCTCCCTCCCTGCTGCTCCTCCTCCTCCTCCGTCTCTCCCTCCCTGCTGCTCCTCCTCCTCCTCCGTCTCTCCCTCCCTGCTGCTCCTCCTCCTCCGTCTCTCCCTCCCTGCTGCTGCTCCTCCTCCGTCTCTCCCTCCCTGCTGCTCCTGCTCCTCCTCCGTCTCTCTCTCCCTCCCTCGCTGCTCCTCCTCCTCCTCCGTCTCTCCCTCCCTGCTGCTGCTCCTCCTCCGTCTCTCCCTCCCTGCTCCTCCTCCGTCTCTCCCTCCCTGCGGCTCCTCCTCCTCCCCCTCCCTGCGGCTCCTCCTCCGTCTCTCCCTCCCTGCTGCTGCTCCTCCTCCTCCTCCGTCTCTCCCTCCCTGCTGCTCCTCCGTCTCTCCCTCCCTGCTGCTCCTCCTCCTCCGTCTCTCCCTCCCTGCTGCTCCTCCTCCGTCTCTCCCTCCCTGCTGCTCCTCCTCCTCCGTCTCTCCCTCCCTGCTGCTGCTCCTCCTCCGTCTCTCCCTCCCTGCTGCTCCTCCTCCGTCTCTCCCTCCCTCGCTGCTCCTCCTCCGTCTCTCCCTCCCTCGCTGCTCCTCCTCCGTCTCTCCCTCCCTCGCTGCTCCTCCTCCTCCTCCTCCGTCTCTCCCTCCCTCGCTGCTCCTCCTCCAGCTCCGTCTCTCCCTCCCTCGCTGCTCCTCCTCCGTCTCTCCCTCCCTCGCTGCTCCTCCTCCTCCTCCGTCTCTCCCTCCCTCGCTGCTCCTCCTCCTCCTCCGTCTCTCCCTCCCTCGCTGCTCCTCCTCCTCCTCCTCCGTCTCTCCCTCCTCCTCCTCCTCCTCCTCCCTCCTCCTCCTCCTCCTCCTCCTCCCTCGTCTCCTCCTCCTCCTCCGTCTCTCCCTCCTCCTCCTCCTCCTCCGTCTCTCCCTCCCTCATGGCTCCTCCTCTCCTCCGTCTCTCCCTCCCTCGCTCCTCCTCCTCCGTCTCTCCCTCCCTCGCTGCTCCTCCTCCGTCTCTCCCTCCCTCGCGGCTCCTCCTCCTCCGTCTCTCCCTCCCTGCGGCTCCTCCTCCTCCGTCTCTCCCTCCCTGCGGCTCCTCCTCCTCCGTCTCTCCCTCCCTGCGGCTCCTCCTCCTCAGTCTCTCCCTCCCTGCGGCTCCTCCTCCTCAGTCTCTCCCTCCCTGCGGCTCCTCCTCAGTCTCTCCCTCCCTGCTACTCCTCCTCAGTCTCTATATGATAAATGATCCCACTGATGGTTACCACTACATAAGTCAGCATGATATTTTAGTGTATTGATGACAATAAATCAAATTAATTTGCTAAATAAAATCATATTATTTAATAGTTTCAATACCATGTTAAGATAATGAAATGCATTCTGGGGATTCATTGTGCAAATACTTTTCAAAGTGGGGAAAAAATTTAGAAAGTCAATAATAGAAAATTACTCATTTAAAAATCTGCAATGTATCAACATAAAAGTGGCGCCCAAAAGAGGAAGACCAAAAATGAGAAAGTAAAGGAGGTATCAAAATTTGACAAGACGATGTCCCCAAGACTAGACGATGTCCCCAAGACAAGACGATGTCCCCAAGACAAGACGATGTCCCCAAGACAAGACGATGTCCCCAAGACTAGACGATGTCCCCAAGACTAGACGATGTCCCCAAGACAAGACGGACGAGAGGGATAATACAGCAGCACTGAAAATGTGAACGTCGTCTCCAAAATGCTACAGGCCAAAGGTGCAGACCTGCACAGGGCAGTCAGCCTAATCAAGGACATGATAAAAGACGCTGTCCGCAATTACAAAAGACGCTGTCCGCAATTACATGTGCAAGTCTCTTGGGCCACTGGGATATTTGCCCATTCCTTTTCCCATTCTTCTGCTCCAGCTCCTTCAAGTTGGATGGGTTCCGCTGGTGTACAGCAATCTTTAAGTCATACCACAGATTCTCAATTGGATTGAGGTCTGGGCTTTGACTAGGCCATTCCAAGACATTTAAATGTTTCCCCTTAAACCACTCAAGTGTTGCATTAGCAGTATGCTTAGGGTCATTGTCCTGCTGGATGGTGAACCTCTGTCCCAGTCTCAAATCTCTGGAAGACTGAAACAGGTTTCCCTCAAGAATTTCCCTATATTTAGCACCATCCATCATTCTGACCAGTTTCCCAGTCCCTGCCGATGAAAAACATCCATGATGCTGCCACCACCATGCTTCACTGTGGGGATGATGTTCTCGGGGTGATGAGAGGTGTTGGGTTTGCGCCAGACATAGCGTTTTCCTTGATGGCCAAAAAGCTCAATTTTAGTCTCATCTGACCAGAGTAGCTTCTTCCATATGTTTGGGGAGTTTCCCACATGCCTTTTGGCGAACACCAAACCTGTTCGCTTATTTATTTATTTTTATGGACACTTTCCGTAAAGCCCAGCTCTATGGAGTGTACGGCTTAAAGTGGTCCTATGACAGATACTCCAATCTCCGCTGTGGAGCTTTGCAGCTTCTTCAGGGTTATATTTGGTCTCTTTGTTGCCTCTCTGATTAATGCCCTCCTTGCCTGGTCTGTGAGTTTTGGTGGGCGGCACTCTCTTGGCAGGTTTGTTGTGGTGCCATATTCTTTCCATTTTTTAATAATGGATTTAATGGTGCTCGTGGGATGTTCAAAGTTTCTGATATTTCTTTATAACCCAACCCTGATCTGTACTTCTCCACAACTTTGTCCCTGACCTGTTTGGAGAGCTCCTTGGTCTTCATGGTGCCCCTTGCTTAGTGGTGTTGCAGACTCTGGGGCCTTTCGGAACAGGTGTATATATACTGACAACATGTGACACTTAGATTGCACACAGGTGGACTGATCTTATTTATGGGCTTAATAGCAAAAGGGGGGGAATACATATGTATACATACATATAATACATAACACACGCTATGCACGCACAACTTTTCCGGTTTAGATCTGTTTTGAATTTTTTGAAACAAGTAATTGTTTTCCTTTTCACTTTACCAATTTGGACTATTTTGTGTATGTCCATTACATGAAATCCAAATAAAAACCCATTTAAATTACAGGTTGTAATGCAACACAATAGGAAAAACACCAAGGGGGAGATATAAGCTGGAGTCTCTAAGCATCAGCTGCCAGAGCAGCTTACCGATCACTGTACCTGTACACAGCCCATCTGTAAATAGCCCACCCAACTACCTCATCCCCATATTATTACTTACCCTCTTGCTCTTTTGCACCCCAGTATCTCTAATTGCACATCATCATCTGCACATCTACCACTCCAGTGTTAATGCTAAATTGTAATTATTTCGCCACTATAGCCTATTTATTGCCTGTACATGGATGTTGCTATTGTGTTATTGACTGTACGTTTGTTTATGTGCAACTCTGTGTTGTTTTGTCACACTGCTTTGCTTTATCTTGGCCAGGTCGCAGTTGTACCTGGTTACCTGGTTAAATAAAGGTGAAATAAAACAATTATAAACACTCTTGCAAGGCACTGTATATCAGCAAGCTTCCCTGGTGAATTACTCTATTTCAGGGCCTGTTTTCAGAAGGACATAGCAAAGCACACTACAGTGAGAGACCTGGCCAAGATGCTCACTGCTACATGTTGGGAAGTAGATACAGCGGTGCTCCTTTATATGACTCTGCCTGTAACGAGAGCCAGTGCCGCTCCTTTTCCAAACTGAAGATAATTCCATCATACCTGAGGAGCAGCATGGGACCGGAGAGACTGAGTTGGGTTGGCCATTCTGTCCATTGAAAACACCAGGGCCCAGGACCATGGATTTGAATGCCATAGTCAACGAATTCGCAGAGAGCAAGGCCCGTCGAATGCCAATCAAATGAGTGAGTAAGCTTATATTTTTTGCAGGCCAGGCTACCCAGACAGCCTATAGAAATCAAGCTTCATTGCGATTAATTTACATTGCTCGATCGGTCTTTGGAAACCATGTTCTGGTGCACGGGCCGCTGAGCCATTTCATTGTCATCGTAGCCTATACGTTGAACTAGGCTATAAGAATAACAGTAAGCACATACGCATCATATACTGTTAAAAGGCATGTTGCCATTTAAGCAATATGTTGGAATGCTCCACTTGATTGATTTGCTGGTGTTTTTGCTACAGGGCCTCTGCGGGAGGCTGATCATTTTAAATACCGGTATGTCAGTTTTGCCGGCATGCATAACTTCAGCGAGCACGTACTGGGTCGTTAGCTGTGTTCCTGTCAAGAGATTGATCAATATACTTATGTTTTATAATATAGGCGATTGCCTTTTATCTGCAGATAAAAATAGGGTGTGTTTTGACCGCGTTGTGCTTTCCGTGCTGCTGATGGATTTTTACACGGGTTAATTCCTGACCGCCGTCCATGGTGCTGAATGTGGTGGCTATAATGAGGTTTCTCTGGTAACAGCTTCAAATGCGCCCTTAGATTAGGTTCTGCTCTGCTGTTACAATGCGTAGTCATTAAACACACAGCCTTACCAACAAAATTATGTACATTTTATGGGAAATATGGGTGGTGATAGGGGCCCGTCATGATTAAGCTACACTACTGCGTCCCATACTACCAAATTCGCCATGGGAAACACTCAAACGTGATTGGTCATCGCCCAGCGGTATCTGCTGGTGATTTGCATAAAGTTGGGTTAAAGTTGAACGTTTTCACAGCCTTCCACGCCAGCCAAAGGTCCACGGCCCGCTCAGCTTCTCTTCAATTGGAAATGACGGGGAAGCGGTGGTTCCCCGCGAGCTAGTGTGCACCGGGCATTAGCAGGTAACCTCCACCTCAGTCTCAAACATAACACGAGCTAGCTATATTGCTAAAGATAAAATTACCCAAATCTTTCTGGAGCTGTTCTAGTTTCGTCCCAGAAAAATTGATTCTGCTGGGTTATTTGGCTGATAGTAGCTGGCTAAACTCAGCGATTTACGTTATTAAATTTCCATCTTAAATCCATGAGTTTAACCGGCTATAGTAGTGTGAATGTTCTGCCAGCCCAATGTTCCAACAGACAGTATATTCATGTTCTGTTGGGACATTGTACGGGCTGACAGAACACCTTGCTGTGGGAGGAAGCTAGCTAGGGCTGTTTACTTTCACATATTAGTCATTTAGCGACTCACATAATGGACTAACCTTTCGGTTACTGGCCCAACACTCTTAACCGCCGGGGCTACCCGCCGCCCCATGGCTACCTGCCGCCCCCAGGGCTACCTGCCGCCGGGCTACCCCCAGGGCTACCTGCCGCCAGGGCTACCTGCCGCCGGGCTACCCCCAGGGCTACCTGCCGCCCCCAGGGCTACCTGCCGCCGGGCTACCCCCCAGGGCTACCTGCCGCCAGGGCTACCTGCCGCCGGGGCTACCCCCAGGGCTACCTGCCGCCCCCAGGGCTACCTGCCGCCGGGGCTACCCCCAGGGCTACCTGCCGCCCCCAGGGCTACCTGCCGCCGGGGCTACCCCCAGGGCTACCTGCCGCCCCCAGGGCTGTTTGAGTACTAAAAGCGGCTAACGTTAGCAGCAGTTCTTTAGCATAGTTAACTAGCTAGTTACCTGGGGTCCTCGAATTCCACGAAAGCGAACGGCGGTCCTCCTCTCCGGTTCTTCAGGTCGATGTCCCGGATCGCCCCGTACTTGTAGAACACATCCTCCACGTCTTTAGTGCGGATATCAGGCGGCAGGTTTCCCACGTAGATCCGACAGTCGTTGTTCCCCGCTGGGCCGCGGACCACGCTCCCGCCGCCCGACATATTATCCCCCGACATCCGAATATTACTACTTACCGAGCTTAGCTAACCGAACAAATGTCGTCGTCTACCGTGTCTAGAACAAACGTGTGTAGGACGAATATCAAGTTCTCGGAACCGTCAACGGCGCACACGGTCCGCTAGGCTGCTGTGGAAATATTCCCGCAACTCTCGCTGCCTTCTCAAGATGTCGCCGAGGTCTCGCGTGTCTTCGGCGCCGGACCGATAGACCGGTAACGTTGGCTTCTTCTACTGTGGGGGTTCCGGAGGACTGCACCACGAAACGGTGCACTGCCGACACCAACTGGATGCTTTCAAACCCCAATTTATAGCCATACGTAATAGTGATACTAACTTATTAAAAGTGTGCATTGCCAAACCAGACCAAACTCCCAGTTCCTTCTTCTAGTTCTCTGCATCTCCCTTCTTCTCAGGATCTAGGACCTGAGAGGGTGGGAAGGCTTTGGCCAATATTCCATGTAACTCCTGCTGTGAAATCTTTCAGCCCCAGGAACAGCTCTGCAGTAATCACTATGATTTCTATCTTCCTGGACCTTCTGTCCACCTTGGCAGTGCCATTAATTACCATAGCTATAAATGCCACAAAGTCCACCTTCTTAACCTTTAAAATGTCAGGGTCCTGCTGGTGAAAGGCAACGCCTGCATCCTGCAGTGAAGGCCTATCCACCACCATGGTACCCTCAACCCTTTTCACAGCTGCTGCATATGAAATGCTCTGGACAGCCCTGCCGTTGGCCACCTCGTTGTCTTTCACCGCTGTGGGGGGAAGTTGGTGGCAGACCAAGGGGGAGTTCTTATAGAACGGCAGCAAAACAAATAATAAATAAAGTCTCTATTTGCATGTTGCTTATAAGTGCATTTTACACATTCTATATTAAGTCCTGCTTAATAGAAAATAATAATAATAATGCTAAGTAATAAATACACAATGAGTAACGATAACCTGGCTATTTACGGGGTACCAGTACCAAGCCGATGTTTAGGGGTATGAGGTAATTGAGGTCGATTTTTATTTTATTTTATTTCACCTTTATTTAACCAGGTAGGCCAGTTGAGAACAAGTTCTCATTTACAACTGCGACCTGGCCAAGATAAAGCAAAACAGTGCGACACATACAACAACACAGAGTTACACATTGGAGTAAAACAAACACAGTACAATATATATGAGATGAGTAGTGTAGGATATGTAAACATTATATAAAGTGGCATCGTTTAAAGTGGCTAGTGATACATGCTGGTGCATGAGAGTACCAGTACAGTTTAGTGCTGCTTGGCTTGCGTCACTGGGCAGCTGGAATTCCCTTTGTAATCCGTGATAGTTTGCCCTGCCACATCCGACGAGCGTCAGAGCCGGTGTAGTAGGATTCCATCTTAGTCCTGTATTGACGTTTTGACTGTTTGTTGGAGGTCGTAGCGGGATTTCTTATTAGAGCCCCTCTAACTGCCCTGAATGCCTGTTGATCCCACAGATATTGTATGCAGTAATCATGTGCCTATGAACCAGAGTTACACTGTTAGCACTAAGGTGGTGTGTCCTAGTAGGAAGTCCACTGTGTGCAGCTCATCCTGCACTAACATAAATAACATGAGCATGTCTACCTCTGCTAAGCTTCCCAGTAAAGCAATGAAAACAAGCAAGCATCCCAGAAGAAAACTGTTAAAACAGCCCACGCCAACATATGTAGCTTAAGAAACAACAAACACGGTTCATGAAATTAATAATTTGCTAGTAACAGATGACATTCATATTCTGACAATCTCTGAAACTCACTTAGACAACACCTTTGATGATACAGTGGTAGCAATACAAGGTTATAACATTTACAGAAAATACAGAAATGCCACTGGTGGAGGTGTTGCTGTTTATATTCAGAACCACATTCCTGTAAAGCTTAGAGAGGATCTCATGTTAAATACTGTTGAAGTAATATGGCTACAGGTTCATCTGCCTCACCTAAAGCCCATTCTGGTGGGAAGCTGCTATAGACCACCAAGTGCCAACAGTCAGTATCTGGATAACATGTGTGAAATTCTTGAAAATGTATGTGATTAAATCAAGCTGCCCACTCAAGAAAAAGCTTCAAACTGTAACCAGTGGCTGCAACCTGGTTCAGGTTATCAGTCAACCTACCAGGGTAGTTACAATGAAATCATCAACATGTATTGATCACATCTTTACTAATGCTGCAGACATTTGCTTTAAAGCAGAGTCCAAATCCATAGGATGTAGTGATCACAATATAATAGCCATATCTAGGAAACCCCGTTCCAAAGGCTGGGCCTACTATAGTGTATAAGAGGTCATACCAGTTTTGTAGTGATTCATATGTGGAGGATGTAAAGAATATTTGCTGGTCTGTGGTGTGTAATGAGGAGCAACCAGACGCTGCACTTGACACATTTATTTATTAAGAAAAGGTGAAAACTGTTAAATCCCAGTGGGTTGATGAAGAATTGGACAATTGTGTGGTTGAGAGGGAGGAAGCAAAAGGAATGGCAAATACATTTGAAGTCGGAAGTTTCCATACACTCAGGTTGGAGTCATTAAAACTTGTTTTTCAACCACTCCACAAATTTCTTGTTAATTAACAAACTATAGTTTTGGCAAGTCGGTTAGGACATCTACTTTGGGCATGACAAGTAATTTTTCCAACAATTGTTTACAGACAGATTATTTCACTTATAATTCACTGTATCACAATTCCAGTGGGTCAAAAGTTTACATACACTAAGTTGACTGTGCCTTTAAACAGCTTGGAAAATTCCAGAAAATGATGTCATGGCTTTAGAAGCTTCTGATAGGCTAATTGACATCATTTGAGTCAATTGGAGGTGTACCTGTGGATGTATTCAAGGCCTACCAGCCAAGACCTCAGAAAAAAGTTTGTAGACCTCCACAAGTCTGGTTCATCCTTGGGAGCAATTTCCAAACGCCTGAAGGTACCACGTGCATCTGTACAAACAATAGTACGCAAGTATAAACACCATGGGAACACGCAGCCGTCATACCGCTCAGGAAGGAGACGCATTCTGTCTCCTAGAGATGAACGTACTTTGGTGCGAAAAGTGCAAATCAATCCCAGAACAACAGCAAAGGACCTTGTGAAGATGCTGGAGGAAACGGGTACAAAAGTATCTCCACAGTAAAACGAGTCCTATATCAACATAACCTGAAAGGCCGCTCAGCAAGGAAGAAGCCACTGCTCCAAAACCGCCATAAAAAAGCCAGACTACGGTTTTCAACTGCACATGGGGACAAAGATTGTACATTTTGGAGAAATGTCCTCTGGTCTGATGAAACAAAAATAGAACTGTTTGGCCATAATGACCATCGTTATGCTTGGAGGAAAAAGGGGGAGGCTTGCAAGTCAAAGAACACCATCCCAACCGTGAAGCACGGGGGTGGCAGCATCATGTTGTGGGGGTGCTTTGCTGCAGGAGGGACTGGTGCACTTCACAAAATAGATGGCATTATGAGGAAGAAGAATTATGTGGATATATTGAAGCAACATCTCAAGACATCAGTCAGAAAGTTAAAGATTGGTTGCAAATGGGTCTTCCAAACGGACAATGACCCCAAGCATACTTCCAAAGTTGTGGCAAAATGGCTTAAGGACAACAAAGTCAAGGTATTGGAGTGGCCATCGCAAAGCCCTGACCTCAATCCCATAGAAAACGTGTGTGAGCAAGGAGGCCTACAAACCTGACTCAGTTACACCAGCTCTGTCAGGAGGAATGGGCCAAAATTCACCCAAATTATTGTGGGAAGCTTCTGGAAGGCTACCCGAAACGTTTGACCCAAGTTAAAAAAATGTATTCCCGACCCACTGGGAATGTGATGAAAGAAATAAAAGCTGAAATAAATCACTCTCTACTATTATTCTGACATTTCACATTCTTAAAATAAAGTGGTGATCCTAACTGACCTAAGACAGGGAATTTTTACCAGGATTAAATGTCAGGAATTGTGAAAAACTGAGTTTAAATATATTTGGCTAAGGTGTATGTAAATTTCCGACTTCAACTGTATGTCTGGCTGCACAATCAGTTGGCAAACTTATTGCAAATTGAGAAATCATGTGAATAAACTGAATAAAAAGAAGAACAAACTACACTATGAAACAAAGATGAATGACAAAGAATGATAGTAAAAAGCTTTGGAGCAGCTTAAATGAAAGTTTGGGAAAAAAGGCAAACTCAGCTCCATCATTCATTGCAACAAATGGATCATTCATTACAAAACTGACTGATATTGCCAACTACTTTAATGATTTTTTAATTGGCAAGATTAGCATACTTAGGCATGACATGCCAGCAACAAACCCCAACACTACACATCCAAGCACTATCATTTTGAATTCCGTAAAGTGAAGAGGTGAAAAAATGATTGTTGTCTATCAACAATGACAAGCCACCGGGGTCTGACAACTTGGATGGAAAATTACTGAGGATAATAGGGGAATATATTACCACTCCTATTTGCCATATCTCCAATTTAAGCCTACCAGAAAGTGTGTGCCCTCAGGCCTGGAGGGAAGCTAAAGTCATTCCGCTACCTGAGAATAGTAAAGCCTCCTTTACTGGCTCAAATAGCCGACCAATCAGCCTGTTACCAACCCTTAGTAAACTTCTGGAAAAAATGGTGTTTGACCGGATACAATGCTATTTTACAGTAAACAAATTGACAACAAACTTTCAGCATGCTTATAGGGAAGGACATTCAACAAGCACAGCACTTACACAAATGACTGTGTTAAAAAGATTGTGGGGGCTGTTCTTGTTAGACTTCAGTGCGGCTTTTGACATTTTCGATCATAGCATGCAGCTGGAAAAACGTGTGTTATGGATTTACACCCCCTGCTATAACAGTTACCTGTCTAACAGAACACAGAGGGTGTTCATTAATGGAAGCCTCTCCAACATTACACCCCCTGCTATAACAGTTACCTGTCTAACAGAACACAGAGGGTGTTCATTAATGGAAGCCTCTCCAACATTACACCCTGCTATAACAGTTACCTGTCTAACAGAACACAGAGGGTGTTCATTAATGGAAGCCTCTCCAACATTACACCCTGCTATAACAGTTACCTGTCTAACAGAACACAGAGGGTGTTCATTAATGGAAGCCTCTCCAACATTACACCCCCTGCTATAACAGTTACCTGTCTAACAGAACACAGAGGGTGTTCATTAATGGAAGCCTCTCCAACATTACACCCCCTGCTATAACAGTTACCTGTCTAACAGAACACAGAGGGTGTTCATTAATGGAAGCCTCTCCAACATTACACCCCCTGCTATAACAGTTACCTGTCTAACAGAACACAGAGGGTGTTCATTATAACATGTTTTAAAAACGTTTATACAAGCAGGGAAAAGTACATTAAGAGCTAGGTTTCATTTGCAAATGTGCCCTGGAACAATACAGAAAATAACATTATACACAGTTTAAAACATTAAATATATAGCTAATATTATATACACAATAAACAATCAAACACAACAAACATCTATCAATATAAACATCCTGAGCCTTTCTCCTGAACTGACCCAGAGACAACACATCCACATGATAGGGGCCTGGTAGGAAAAGGCAGATTTACCCAACTCTGTGGATACACGTGGAGTCTCCAGCATTAACCAACTCTGTGGATACACGGAGTCTCCAGCATTAACCAACCCTGTGGATACACGTGGAGTCTCCATCATTAACCAACCCTGTGGATACACGTGGAGTCTCCAGCATTAACCAACTCTGTGGATACACGTGGAGTCTCCATCATTAACCAACTCTGTGGATACACGGAGTCTCCATCATTAACCAACTCTGTGGATACACGTGGAGTCTCCATCATTAACCAACTCTGTGGATACATGTGGAGTCTCCAGCATTAACCAACTCTGTGGATACACGTGGAGTCTCCAGCATTAACCAACTCTGTGGATACACGTGGAGTCTCCAGCATTAATCAACTCTGTGGATACACGTGGAGTCTCGACAATTAACCAACCCTGTGGATACACGTGGAGTCTCCAGCATTAACCAACTCTGTGGATACACGTGGAGTCTCCAGCATTAACCAACTCTGTGGATACGTGGAGTCTCCAGCATTAACCAACTCTGTGGATACACGTGGAGTCTCCAGCATTAACCAACTCGGTGGATACATGTGGAGTCTCCAGCATTAACCAACTCTGTGGATACACGTGGAGTCTCCAGCATTAACCAACTCTGTGGATACACGTGGAGTCTCCATCATCATTAACCAACTCTGTGGATACATGTGGAGTCTCCATCATTAACCAACTCTGTGGATACACGTGGAGTCTCCAGCATTAACCAACTCTGTGGATACACGTGGAGTCTCCAGCATTAACCAACTCTGTGGATACATGTGGAGTCTCCATCATTAACCAACTCTGTGGATACACGGAGTCTCCATCATTAACCAACTCTGTGGATACACGTGGTGTCTCCATCATTAACCAACTCTGTGGATACACGTGGAGTCTCCAGCATTAACCAACTCTGTGGATACACGTGGAGTCTCCAGCATTAACCAACTCTGTGGATACATGTGGAGTCTCCATCATTAACCAACTCTGTGGATACATGTGGAGTCTCCAGCATTAACCAACTCTGTGGATACACGTGGAGTCTCCAGCATTAACCAACTCTGTGGATACACGTGGAGTCTCCATCATCATTAACCAACTCTGTGGATACATGTGGAGTCTCCAGCATTAACCAACTCTGTGGATACACGTGGAGTCTCCAGCATTAACCAACTCTGTGGATACACGTGGAGTCTCCATCATTAACCAACTCTGTGGATACACGGAGTCTCCATCATTAACCAACTCTGTGGATACACGGAGTCTCCAGCATTAACCAACTCGGTGGATACACGTGGAGTCTCCATCATTAACCAACTCTGTGGATACACGTGGAGTCTCCATCATTAACCAACTCTGTGGATACATGTGGAGTCTCCATCATTAACCAACTCTGTGGATACATGTGGAGTCTCCAGCATTAACCAACTCGGTGGATACACGTGGAGTCTCCAGCATTAACCAACTCTGTGGATACACGTGGAGTCTCCATCATCATTAACCAACTCTGTGGATACATGTGGAGTCTCCATCATCATTAACCAACTCTGTGGATACACGTGGAGTCTCCAGCATTAACCAACTCTGTGGATACATGTGGAGTCTCCAGCATTAACCAACTCTGTGGATACACGTGGAGTCTCCAGCATTAACCAACTCTGTGGATACACGGAGTCTCCATCATTAACCAACTCTGTGGATACACGTGGAGTCTCCATCATTAACCAACTCTGTGGATACACGTGGAGTCTCCATCATCATTAACCAACTCTGTGGATACACAGAGTCTCCAGCATTAACCAACTCTGTGGATACATGTGGAGTCTCCATCATTAACCAACTCTGTGGATACACGTGGAGTCTCCAGCATTAATAATTAATGTGATCTAAGTGTTGTAATCCCAGTTTCTATATTTCAACTATGATGTTAAGTAAATTGGTAGTTTATTGAGTAAGGCTTTATGAGCAAAAACAGAATGAAGTGACCGAGGTGTTTTTAGCGAGGTCCAATCAACATCCTGATGAAGGATGCAGTGGACCACCCACACAGACAGCGTTGTGAGGAAGGGCCTCTTCAACCTCACCAAAATCACACCTACACCACCCGATGTCACAGGAAGGCCAAAAAGATCATCAAGGACAACAACCACCCGAGCCACTGCCTGTTCACCCCGCTACCATCCAGAAGGCGAGGTCAGTACAGGTGCATCAAAGCTGGGACCGAGAGACTGAAAAACAGCTTCTACCTCAAGGCCATCAGACTGTTAAACAGCCATCACTAACATTGAGTGGCTGCTGCCAACATACTGACTTAAATCTCTAGCCACTTTAAACATAGGAATTGGATGTAACAAATGTATCACTAGTCACTTTAAACAATTTTGTATATAATGTTTACATATCCTACACTACACATCTATATATATTGTACTCTATACCATCTACTGCATCTTGCCTATGCCGGTCAGCCATCGCTCATCCATATATTTATATGTACATACTCGTATTCATTCCTTTACTCTTGTGTGTATAAGGTAGTTGTTGTGAATTTGTTAGATTACTTGTTAGATACTACTGCGTGGTCGGAACTAGAAGCACAAGCATTTCGCTACACTCGCATTAACATCTGCTAACCATGTGTATGTGACAAATAAAATTTGATTTGACTAGATACCAAAAGGACCGTTTTCTCAAAAGCAAGTTTACAAGTTGATCAACTTCAAAGCAAAATTACTTTCCCGTTGTTCCTCAACTGTAGTGTATGATATACCATTTTGTAGCTCTGAGTCTCTACTTTTATCCAATGTAAAAAAACACAATTTCACATTTTTCCAAGTAAGACCAAATCCAGGTGGCGAGTCACAATTACGGTCTTTAACGAAGGGCCGACGGACGAGTTCCTTACTTTTCCCCTTCCACTGTCTCCATTTCAGGTAGAGCAGACATTTCCACCAGTCATATTCATGATATCATTTACAAAGATAATACCGTTAAATATACACTGCTCCAAAAAATAAAGGGAACACTTAAACAACACAATGTAACTCCAAGTCAATCACACTTCTGTGAAATCAAACTGTCCACTTAGGAAGCAACACTGATTGACAATAAATTTCACATGCTGTTGTGCAAATGGAATAGACAACAGGTGTAAATTATAGGCAATTAGCAAGACACTCCCAATAAAGGAGTGGTTCTGAAGGTGGTGACCACAGACCACTTCTCAGTTCCTATGCTTCCTGGCTGATGTTTTGGTCACTTTTGAATGCTGGCGGTGCTTTCACTCTAGTGGTAGCATGAGACGGAGTCTACAACCCACACAAGTGGCTCAGGTAGTGCAGCTCATCCAGGATGGCACATCAATGCGAGCTGTGGCAAGAAGGTTTGCTGTGTCTGTCAGCGTAGTGTCCAGAGCATGGAGGCGCTACCAGGAGACAGGCCAGTACATCAGGAGACGTGGAGGAGGCCGTAGGAGGGCAACAACCCAGCAGCAGGACCGCTACCTCCGCCTTTGTGCAAGGAGGAGCAGGAGGAGCACTGCCAGAGCCCTGCAAAATGACCTCCAGCAGGCCACAAATGTGCATGTGTCTGCTCCTCCTTGCACAAAGGAGGGGCAGGTAGCCTAGTGGTTAGAGCGTTGGACTTGTAACCGGAGGGTTGCAAGTTCGAATCCCCGAGCTGACAAGGAAAAAAAAAAAAAATCTGTCGTTCTGCCCTGAACAAGGCAGTTAACCCACTGTTCCCGGGCGCCAAGACGTGGAAGTCGATTAAGGCAGCCCCCGCACCTCTCTGATTCAGAGGGTTGGGTTAAATGCGAAGACACATTTCGGTTGAAGGCATTCGGTTGTACAACTGACTAATAATGGTGACTTTGACTTTGACTTTTTTTTTTCAAACGGTCAGAAACAGACTCCATGAGGGTGGTATGAGGGCCCGACGTCCACAGGTGGGGGTTGTGCTTACAGCCCAACACCGTGCAGGACGTTTGGCATTTGCCAGAGAACACCAAGATTGGCAAATGCGCCATTGGCGCCCTGTGCTCTTCACAGATGAAAGCAGGTTCACACTGAGCACGTGACAGACGTGACAGAGTCTGGAGACGCCGTGGAGAACGTTCTGCTGCCTGCAACATCCTCCAGCATGACCGGTTTGGCGGTGGGTCAGTCATGGTGTGGGGTGGCATTTCTTTGGGGGGCCGCACAGCCCTCCATGTGCTCGCCAGAGGTAGCCTGACTGCCATTAGGTACCGAAATGAGATCCTCAGACCCCTTGTGAGACCATATGCTGGTGCGGTTGGCCCTGGGTTCCTCCTAATGCAAGACAAGGCTAGACCTCATGTGGCTGGAGTGTGTCAGCAGTTCCTGCAAGAGGAAGGCATTGATGCTAAGGACTGGCCCGCCCGTTCCCCAGACCTGAATCCAATTGAGCACATCTGGGACATGTCTCGCTCCATCCACCAACGCCACGTTGCACCACAGACTGTCCAGGAGTTGGCGGATGCTTTAGTCCAGGTCTGGGAGGAGATCCCTCAGGAGACCATCCGCCACCTCATCAGGAGCATGCCCAGGCGTTGTAGGGAGGTCATACAGGCACGTGGAGGCCACACACACTACTGAGCCTCATTTTGACTTGTTTTAAGGACATTACATCAAAGTTGGATCAGCCTGTAGTGTGGTTTTCCACTTTAATTTTGAGTGTGACTCCAAATCCAGACCTTCATGGGTTGATAAATTTGATTTCCATTGATAATTTTTGTGTGATTTTGTTGGCAACACATTCAACTATGTAAAGAAAAAAGTATTTAATAAGATTATTTCATTCATTCAGATATAGGATGTGTTATTTTATTGTTCCCTTAATTTTTTTGAGCAGTGTATATATTTTTATCAATTAGTATATTTGAGTGTAACCACATGACAGAGACTGCAGAGCTGCAGTCCGTTTCAGAGTGGGTGGCAAGGAATAAGTTAGTCCTAAATATTTCTAAAACTGAAAGCATTGTATTTGGGACAAATCATTCACTAAACCTCAACTTAATCTTGTACACAGAGAGCTAATATTAATGATATGCATGTCAATCTTGCCTGGCTGAAAGTGGAGGAGAGATTGAATTCATCACTACTTGTATTTATGAGAGGTATTGACATGTTGAATGCACCGAGCTGTCTGTCTAAACTACTGGCACACAGCTCAGACACCCAGACATATGCCACCAGAGGTCTCTTCACAGTCCCCAAGTCCAGAACAGACTATGGGAGGCGCACAGTACTACATAGAGCCATGACTACATGGAACTCTATTCCACAGCAGGTAAAAATACACCTTATGGAACAGCGGGGACTGTGAAGCAACACATGGGCACAGACACATGGATATTGTGTTGTAGATATGTGGTAGTGGTTGAGTAGGGGCCTGTGGTGACTGTTGCAACCGGTGACAGACGTGGTTCATGACTCGGCGGTCGCTCTCTGTGGCCTACCACTTCGAGGCTGAGCCGTTGTTGCTCCTAGACATTTCCATTCCACGTTAACAGCACTAACAGTTGTTCTGGGCAACTAGCAGGGAATAATACTGACCAACTGACTTGTTGGAAAGGTGGCATCCTATGACGGTGCCACGTTGTCACGGAGCTCTTCAGTAAGGGCATTCTACTGTCAATGTTTGTCTATGGAGATTGCACGGCTGTGTGCTCGATATTTTACCCGTCAGCAACTGATGTGGCTGAAATAGCCGAATCCACTCATTTGAAGGGGTGTCGACATACTGCTGTATATATAGTTAATATATAATAAAAGATAGCTGCAGACTGAAGGATGCACACGGGATATTCAGTGTGCAGGTATCCATCCATCCATTAATTGTTAGTTAATTTCACCTGCAAGTCATGGGATGTGTGTACACTACATTGTGCGTAGCTTTATAACAGACGTGATATCTGAACATCCCACCAGACAGAACAGATATGAATCAACCAATGACACACGGGACAAGAGAGTGGTACGTTTTTAACAAACATTTATTCCTCTGTACATCTCCCCAGCAGCCGTCTAGATGATGCCAATCTGGAACAGACAAGACGGGTGTTAGCCAGTATTCATAGAGCAGTTATTAAGCATCATAGGCTGTTTATAATGAATCACAGAGCAGGTGATCTTTGTTGGCGCCTGGGCAAGCACACCAGATTCAACTTGTCAACTAATCATCAAGCCCTTGAGATGAATCAGGTGAGTCAGTCTGGTGCTACAATACAAATGTGACCCGCTGGATTTGGGGAGACACCAACACAGGAAATAGGGAGCAGGAGGCTAGAGAGACGCCGCTGTTAGTCATACCGCAGGAGACTAGAGAGACGCCGCTGTTAGTCATACCGCAGGAGACTAGAGAGACGCCGCTGTTAGTCATACCGCAGGAGACTAGAGAGACGCCGCTGTTAGTCATACCGCAGGAGACTAGAGAGACGCCGCTGTTAGTCATACCGCAGGAGACTAGAGAGACGCCGCTGTTAGTCATACCGCAGGAGACTAGAGAGACGCCGCTGTTAGTCATACCGCAGGAGACTAGAGACGCCGCTGTTAGTCATACCGCACGAGACTAGAGAGACGCCGCTGTTAGTCATACCGCACGAGACTAGAGAGACGCCGCTGTTAGTCATACCGCACGAGACTAGAGACGCCGCTGTTAGTCATACCGCACGAGACTAGAGAGACGCCGCTGTTAGTCATACCGCAGGAGACTAGAGAGACGCCGCTGTTAGTCATACCGCAGGAGACTAGAGACGCCGCTGTTAGTCATACCGCAGGAGACTAGAGAGACGCCGCTGTTAGTCATACCGCCGCAAGAGACTAGAGAGACGCCGCTGTTAGTCATACCGCCGCGAGACTAGAGAGACGCCGCTGTTAGTCATACCGCGACGAGACTAGAGAGACGCCGCTGTTAGTCATACCGCAGGAGACTAGAGAGACGCCGCTGTTAGTCATACCGCACGAGACTAGAGAGACGCCGCTGTTAGTCATACCGCAGGAGACTAGAGAGACGCCGCTGTTAGTCATACCGCACGAGACTAGAGACGCCGCTGTTAGTCATACCGCAGGAGACTAGAGAGACGCCGCTGTTAGTCATACCGCAGGAGACTAGAGACGCCGCTGTTAGTCATACCGCACGAGACTAGAGAGACGCCGCTGTTAGTCATACCGCCACGAGACTAGAGAGACGCCGCTGTTAGTCATACCGCACGAGACTAGAGAGACGCCGCTGTTAGTCATACCGCCGCGAGACTAGAGACGCCGCTGTTAGTCATACCGCCACGAGACTAGAGAGACGCCGCTGTTAGTCATACCGCACGAGACTAGAGAGACGCCGCTGTTAGTCATACCGCACGAGACTAGAGACGCCGCTGTTAGTCATACCGCACGAGACTAGAGAGATGCCGCTGTTAGTCATACCGCACGAGACTAGAGAGACGCCGCTGTTAGTCATACCGCAGGAGACTAGAGACGCCGCTGTTAGTCATACCGCCACGAGACTAGAGAGACGCCGCTGTTAGTCATACCGCAGGAGACTAGAGACGCCGCTGTTAGTCATACCGCCGCACGAGACTAGAGAGACGCCGCTGTTAGTCATACCGCACGAGACTAGAGAGACGCCGCTGTTAGTCATACCGCAGGAGACTAGAGAGACGCCGCTGTTAGTCATACCGCCGCGAGACTAGAGAGACGCCGCTGTTAGTCATACCGCACGAGACTAGAGAGACGCCGCTGTTAAGTCATACCGCACGAGACTAGAGAGACGCCGCTGTTAGTCATACCGCACGAGACTAGAGAGACGCCGCTGTTAGTCATACCGCGACGAGACTAGAGAGACGCCGCTGTTAGTCATACCGCACGAGACTAGAGAGACGCCGCTGTTAGTCATACCGCACGAGACTAGAGAGACGCCGCTGTTAGTCATACCGCACGAGACTAGAGAGACGCCGCTGTTAGTCATACCGCACGAGACTAGAGAGACGCCGCTGTTAGTCATACCGCCACGAGACTAGAGACGCCGCTGTTAGTCATACCGCCGCGAGACTAGAGACGCCGCTGTTAGTCATACCGCACGAGACTAGAGAGATGCCGCTGTTAGTCATACCGCACGAGACTAGAGAGATGCCGCTGTTAGTCATACCGCACGAGACTAGAGAGACGCCGCTGTTAGTCATACCGCAGGAGACTAGAGACGCCGCTGTTAGTCATACCGCACGAGACTAGAGAGACGCCGCTGTTAGTCATACCGCAGGAGACTAGAGAGACGCCGCTGTTAGTCATACCGCGCACGAGACTAGAGAGACGCCGCTGTTAGTCATACCGCCGCGAGACTAGAGAGACGCCGCTGTTAGTCATACCGCACGAGACTAGAGAGACGCCGCTGTTAGTCATACCGCACGAGACTAGAGAGACGCCGCTGTTAGTCATACCGCACGAGACTAGAGAGACGCCGCTGTTAGTCATACCGCACGAGACTAGAGAGACGCCGCTGTTAGTCATACCGCAGGAGACTAGAGAGATGCCGCTGTTAGTCATACCGCACGAGACTAGAGAGATGCCGCTGTTAGTCATACCGCAGGAGACTAGAGAGATGCCGCTGTTAGTCATACCGCACGAGACTATGCTACCGTTAGTCTCACCTTATTGGCAACATCCAACGCATCGTAATCTGGAGCCAGACGGACATACGCCTTCTTCTCACCATCAGGCCTTGGAGGAGAGAGGATTGTTATTAGAACATGCATGATCTCATGTTGGTGTTTCAGATGTCAGTGGGATGAAGAACTACATTTCCCAGTTATACAAGTGGTTCCTTTGATGACATCTACACTGGGACTGGACCAACACCCAGCAATGGTGGGGGGTACCATCATCTTTTGTCATAATTACCTCTTCACTGGGTATCCCCGAACAAAAATCTTTATCGACCCAAAGTTTGTCTTTTCGTTCGACCAATCTATTTTAAGACGTATTTGTTCATACATGGACACCCTGTGTTTGGATAAACTCAACTATATGCACCGAGCTCGTCTGATGCTTTAAGCTCACAGTTTCATTAAATAATACGCCCGACTCCAGGCGCGTCTGATGGCCATACCGTGTTAAAACATGACAGCGAGTGCCTGTGTGACTGGCACACGTCTCTCCTCCGTGCTGCAGCGAACAGGCACCCCAGAAGGTGTTTCTGGTGCTGCAAAATAATGTTATGCACAAAGTTGTTTACATCCCTGGTAGCGAGCGTTTCTCCTTCGCCAAGATAATCCATCCACCTGACAGGTGTGGCATATCAAGAAGCTGATTAGACAGCGTGATCATTACACAGGAGCACCTTGTGGCCACTGTAAAATGTGCAGTTTTGTTACATCACACAATGCCACTGATGTCAAGTTGAGGGAGAGTGCAATTGGCATGCTTGACTGAAGGAATGTCATCCAGCGCTGTTGTCAGAGAATTTAATGTTCATTTCTCTACCGAAAGCCGCCCCCAAAAGGTGCAAATCAGACCGCTGTCTTGTGCACCATGGGAAAAAAAATAATTTGCGACTACTCTACTGAAGAATTCTCGGGTCGACGAATAGCCCGTCAAGCAAACGATTGACTAAATGGGGTCAGCCCCTAAACCAGCGCCACCCTCTATTCTGTCAGATGGCCTCCGACCCTACTCTGACCTCACGGCTCAACATGGAGGCAGCCATTAACCAACTCCACTACAGCTACGAAGGTAACGTGTACTAGGAGGCCAGGTCAGACAAACAGGCAGTATAGTATGGAGTCTAATGGGAGAAGTCCGTTAAGAGGTAGTGATGCCTGGACTACATTCAGTTCAGTAATGTCAGGATATATTAAATAGTTATTTACCGGATGAGCGTGTTGACCTTGGCCACATCGATGTCGTAGAGCTTCTTGACTGCATGTTTGATCTGATGCTTGTTGGCCTTGACATCTACGATGAAGACCAGGGTGTTGTTGTCCTCGATCTTCTTCATGGCCGACTCTGTCGTCAGAGGGAACTTAATGATGGCATAGTGGTCCAACCTGGGAGAGAGGGAAGGAGGAACAAGGATGGGGAAAAGAGATCTTTAAACCAAGGACCCAATCTAAGCCCTTCAAAATGGGCCTAATGCAAAGCCAACATGTTACATCCTGACTGTACAGGAGATGACCTACATATGAGGAACCAGTATTACCAAGCAGGGACATATTGACCGACATATGAGGAACCAGTATTACCAAGCAGGGACATATTGACCTACATATGAGGAACCAGTATTACCAAGCAGGGACATATTGACCGACATATGAGGAACCAGTATTACCAAGCAGGGACATATTGACCTACATATGAGGAACCAGTATTACCAAGCAGGGACATATTGACCGACATATGAGGAACCAGTATTACCAAGCAGGGACATATTGACCTACATATGAGGAACCAGTATTACCAAGCAGGGACATATTGACCTACATATGAGGAACCAGTATTACCAAGCAGGGACATATTGACCGACATATGAGGAACCAGTATTACCAAGCAGGGACATATTGACCGACATATGAGGAACCAGTATTACCAAGCAGGGACATATTGACCGACATATGAGGAACCAGTATTACCAAGCAGGGACATATTGACCGACATATGAGGAACCAGTATTACCAAGCAGGGACATATTGACCGACATATAAGGAACCAGTATTACCAAGCAGGGACATATTGACCTACATATGAGGAACCAGTATTACCAAGCAGGGACATATTGACCGACATATGAGGAACCAGTATTACCAAGCAGGGACATATTGACCGACATATGAGGAACCAGTATTACCAAGCAGGGACATATTGACCGACATATGAGGAACCAGTATTACCAAGCAGGGACATATTGACCTACATATGAGGAACCAGTATTACCAAGCAGGGACATATTGACCGACATATGAGGAACCAGTATTACCAAGCAGGGACATATTGACCGACATATGAGGAACCAGTATTACCAAGCAGGGACATATCCACTAAGTGGCTCGTAGGAGTGCTGATCTACAATCAATTTGGACTTTTGGATCAGATTGAATAAGACTGGAGAAATCCTAGATCAGCATTTCTCCTCAGACACTGTGGAAATGGGCCATGTCCTTACCTACACAGCCTTCAGCTGAGACCAGCATGTCTGCTGTCCTGCTCTATAGTACATCAGTGGTTTATAAGGATGGAATCCCCCCTAGCAGACAAACTGACCTGGACTGAGCCATCAGTGGTTTATAAGGATGGAATCCCCCCTAGCAGACAAACTGACCTGGACTGAGCCATCAGTGGTTTATAAGGATGGAATCCCCCCTAGCAGACAAACTGACCTGGACTGAGCCATCAGTGGTTTATAAGGATGGAATCCCCCCTAGGAGGTCAAACTGACCTGGACTGAGCCATCAGTGGTTTATAAGGATGGAATCCCCCCTAGGAGGTCAAACTGACCTGGACTGAGCCATCAGTGGTTTATAATGAGGGAATCCCCCCCTAGCAGACAAACTGACCTGGACTGAGCCATCAGTGGTTTATAAGGATGGAATCCCCCCCTAGCAGACAAACTGACCTGGACTGAGCCATCAGTGGTTTATAATGAGGGAATCCCCTAGCAGACAAACTGACCTGGACTGAGCCATCAGTGGTTTATAATGAGGGAATCCCCCCCTAGCAGACAAACTGACCTGGACTGAGCCATCAGTGGTTTATAATGAGGGAATCCCCCCCTAGCAGACAAACTGACCTGGACTGAGCCATCAGTGGTTTATAATGAGGAATCCCCTAGCAGACAAACTGACCTAGACTGAGCCATCAGTGGTTTATAATGAGGGAATCCCCCCCTAGCAGACAAACCGACCTGGACTGAGCCATCAGTGGTTTATAATGAGGGAATCCCCTAGCAGACAAACTGACCTGGACTGAGCCATCAGTGGTTTATAATGAGGGAATCCCCCCCTAGCAGACAAACTGACCTGGACTGAGCCATCAGTGGTTTATAATGAGGGAATCCCCTAGCAGACAAACTGACCTGGACTGAGCCATCAGTGGTTTATAATGAGGAATCCCCTAGCAGACAAACTGACCTGGACTGAGCCATCAGTGGTTTATAATGAGGAATCCCCTAGCAGACAAACTGACCTGGACTGAGCCATCAGTGGTTTATAATGAGGGAATCCCCCCCTAGCAGACAAACTGACCTGGACTGAGCCATCAGTGGTTTATAATGAGGGAATCCCCCCTAGCAGAAAGTACAGGTCAAACAAGTGTGCATGTACTGTATAACTTCCAACGTACTTGTTCCTGCGCGGTGCGCTCTTCCGGGGGTACTTCGGTTGTCTGCGGAGGCGCAGGGTTTTGGGGCGACGGAAGGTCGGGGAGGTTCTGATCTTCTTCTTCCTCTGGCTGTGGACTCCCTTCAGAACAGCCTTCTTGGCCTTCAGGGCCTTCACCTTGGCCTCGGTCTTGGCAGGGACAGCTACGGAGGGAGATAAGACGTTACAACTGGGTTTATGCAGGGACATCTAACGAGGACAGGGAACAGTAACTGGTTAGAGGGGGTGTTAAAACAGATTAGATGCCTGGATGATAGCAAACACCAAATCTGAGCACAAAGAAATCTAACAGGAATGGGGGATTTGAGTAGGAATTCACGTTGATTTCTTTGCTCAGTGTGCAGAAGGATGAATTAGTCGCCCCGTTATGGACTAAACGGACATACAAAACGCAACAGAGTTCTGGGCCACGTTTCCCCAAAACATCTTCAGGCTACATTCACTGGTAGAACAGGTTGCCATTTCCCAGCCGTTTCTCAAAACAGCCTTTATTAAATCACCAGTAACACCTGCCTCAGACCACTGGTACAACAACTAAGTTGTCATCAGATCACAGTTTGCCCTCCTTCACTTTACACACAGAATCTCCACAACATACAATGACCAGTTGGATCTCCTGTAACCGCCAGAAACTAGGTGAACATACAGCGCGTTTGGAAAATATTCAGACCCCTTGACTTTTTCCACATCTTATGTTACAGCCTTATTCTGAAATGGATTTCAGTTCTCCCCCCCCCAGTCAATCAATCTACACACAATACCCCATAAAGACAGAGCAAAAACTGTTTTTTTTTGGAAATGTTTGAAATGTATAAATTCAAACTGAAATATTACATTCGCTTTCAGACCATTTACTCAGTACTTTGTTGAAGCACCTTAGGCAGTGATTACAGCCTTGAGTCTTATTGGGTATGATGCTACAAGCTTGGCACACCTGTATTTGGAGAGTTTCTCCCATTCTTCTCTGACTGTGGATGGACAAACCCAACAGGAGTGCGATGACCCGGTCCAGTCAGCATGTTAGGCTTGCATGCCGACTGTAGATGGACAAACCCCAACAGGAGTGCGATGACCCGGTCCAGTCAGCATGTTAGGCTTGCATGCCGACTGTAGATGGACAAACCCCAACAGGAGTGCGATGACCCGGTCCAGTCAGCATGTTAGGCTTGCATGCCGACTGTAGATGGACAAACCCCAACAGGAGTGCGATGACCCGGTCCAGTCAGCATGTTAGGCTTGCATGCCGACTGTGGATGGACAAACCCCAACAGGAGTGCGATGACCCGGTCCAGTCAGCATGTTAGGCTTGCATGCCGACTGTAGATGGACAAACCCCAACAGGAGTGCGATGACCCGGTCCAGTCAGCATGTTAGGCTTGCATGCCGACTGTGGATGGACAAACCCCAACAGGAGTGCGATGACCCGGTCCAGTCAGCATGTTAGGCTTGCATGCCGACTGTACCGGGCAGTCACATCAGCTATAACAACTGAAGCACGTTAACTAGCTAGTTGGGCTACACGATATAACTGTCTAAACGTGGCTCGTTTTGACAACACAACGGGCTGTCGTGCATAACGGGGCTTTCTGCTAGTAGATCATGTCCTTGTACAAGAACGAAACGTTTCGGTCCCGTTAAATGTGGGGCCATTCAACCATCTCCGCTAAGCAGCTAGCAGTTAGCCTAGCTCCAACGTGCATCTACCACACGGTACTACGGGGCAATGGGGGTTAATAGGGACCCGACTAAACCATGTGCCCAACTTCAGAGGGTCTAATGATGATTAGACCACACAAGACAGCTGGAGTCCACTTCTTATCCAGGAGGAATTACAACGGATAGATACTAGACCAACGTGGACCTTAAATAGCATAGCCTGACGTCGCTGCTAGCCGGTTCCACAGTTAGTGACCTTATGACAAAATAAGCACGTCTGATTTTCATCGGTATAATATAGC
This sequence comes from Brachymystax lenok tsinlingensis, assembly GCA_030435695.1. Taxonomy (NCBI): domain Eukaryota; kingdom Metazoa; phylum Chordata; class Actinopteri; order Salmoniformes; family Salmonidae; genus Brachymystax; species Brachymystax lenok. The sequence continues at coordinate 52,837,371 of CM059792.1, forward strand.
GATATATTCATCCTGGTAAACATGTACATATAACATACGTGGTTGAGCATTTTATCTGCCTTTACGGGAAAACAATGTAGAGATTGACGAACCTTCCTTCTTCGCCTTTGGTGCCATGTTGAGAAAGGAAGAGGTCCGGGGGTTTCCGCCGCTATAACACAGGGGCGAGACAAAGGCACTCACATATCGCGACACTGGCGATCTGCATCACGGGACTTGTAGTTAGAGGTCACCCTTTCTCGGAAGAGGCAAAACAAATTGGGAATTACATACTGCTACATAGGAACTGTAGCTCAGTGGACTACATGGGAACTGTATCTCAGTGGACTACATGGGAACTGTAGCTCAGTGGACAGCATGGGAACTGTAGCTCAGTGGACTGCATGGGAACTGTAGCTCAGTGGACTGCATGGGAACTGTATCTCAGTGGACTACGTGGGAACTGTACCTCAGTGGACTACGTGGGAACTGTATCTCAGTGGACTACGTGGGAACTGTATCTCAGTGGACAACGTGGGAACTGTACCTCAGTGGACAACGTGGGAACTGTACCTCAGTGGACAACGTGGGAACTGTACCTCAGTGGACAACGTGGGAACTGTACCTCAGTGGACAACGTGGGAACTGTACCTCAGTGGACAACGTGGGAACTGTACCTCAGTGGACAACGTGGGAACTGTACCTCAGTGGACTACATGGGAACTGTACCTCAGTGGACTACATGGGAACTGTACCTCAGTGGACTACATGGGAACTGTACCTCAGTGGACAACATGGGAACTGTAGCTCAGTGGACTACATGGGAACTGTACCTCAGTGGACTACATGGGAACTGTACCTCAGTGGACAACATGGGAACTGTACCTCAGTGGACTACATGGGAACTGTACCTCAGTGGACTACATGGGAACTGTACCTCAGTGGACAACATGGGAACTGTAGCTCAGTGGACTACATGGGAACTGTAGCTCAGTGGACTACATGGGAACTGTAGCTCAGTGGACTACATGTGAACTGTAGCTCAGTGGACTACATGGGAACTGTAGCTCAGTGGACTACAGCTAACTTTGATACTGCTTCAAATGAACTGTACCTTAGTAGACAACAGCTAACTATGATATTGCTACATAGGATCTGTAGCTCAGTAGACTACATGGGAACTGTAGTTCTGTGGACTACAGCTAAATGTGGTACTGCTACACAGGGACTGTAGCTCAGTGGACTACATGGGAACTGTACCTCAGTGGACAACATGGGAACTGTGCCTCAGTGGACAACATGGGAACTGTGCCTCAGTGGACAACATGGGAACTGTACCTCAGTGGACAACATGGGAACTGTAGCTCAGTGGACTACATGGAAACTGTAGCTCAGTGGACTACATGGGAACTGTAGCTCAAGGGACTACAGCTAACTTTGATACTGCTTCAAATGAACTGTACCTTAGTAGACAACAGCTAACTATGATATTGCTATATAGGATATGTAGCTCAGTAAACTACATGGGAACATTAGCTCAGTAGACTACATGGGAACTGTAGCTCAGTGGACTACATGGGAACTGTAGCTCATGGACTACAGCTAACTATGATTCTGCTACATAGGAACTGTAGCTCAGGAACTGTAGCTCAGTGGACTACATGGGAACTGTACCTCAGTGGACAACATGGGAACTGTACCTCAGTGGACAACATGGGAACATTAGCTCAGTGTACTACATGGGAACATTAGCTCAGTGGACTACATGGGGACTGTAGCTCAGTGGACTACATGGGGACTGTAGCTCAGTGGACTGCATGGGAACTGTACCTCAGTGGACAACATGGGAACTGTACCTCAGTGGACAACATGGGAACTGTAGCTCAGTGGACTACATGGGAACTGTAGCTCAGTGGACTACAGCTAACTTTGATACTGCTTCAAATGAACTGTACCTTAGTAGACAACAGCTAACTATGATATTGCTACATAGTCTACTGAGCTACAGATCCTACATGGGAACTGTAGTACTGTGGACTACAGCTAAATGTGGTACTGCTACACAGGGACTGTAGCTCAGTGGACTACATGGGAACTGTACCTCAGTGGACTGCATGGGAACTGTAGCTCAGTGGACTACATGGGAACTGTAGCTCAGTGGACTGCATGGGAACTGTAGCTCAGTGGACTGCATGGGAACTGTAGCTCAGTGGACAACATGGGAACTGTAGTTCTGTGGACTACAGCTAAATGTGGTACTGCTACACAGGGACTGTAGCTCAGTGGACTACATGGGAACTGTACCTCAGTGGACTGCATGGGAACTGTAGCTCAGTGGACTACATGGGAACTGTAGCTCAGTGGACTGCATGGGAACTGTAGCTCAGTGGACTGCATGGGAACTGTAGCTCAGTGGACAACATGGGAACTGTAGTTCTGTGGACTACAGCTAAATGTGGTACTGCTACACAGGAACTGTAGCTCAGTGGACTACATGGGAACTGTACCTCAGTGGACAACGTGGGAACTGTACCTCAGTGGACAACGTGGGAACTGTACCTCAGTGGACAACATGGGAACTGTAGCTCAGTGGACTACATGGGAACTGTAGCTCAGTGGACAACGTGGAAACTGTACCTCAGTGGACAACGTGGGAACTGTACCTCAGTGGACAACATGGGAACTGTACCTCAGTGGACTACATGGGAACTGTACCTCAGTGGACTACATGGGAACTGTACCTCAGTGGACTACATGGGAACTGTACCTCAGTGGACAACATGGGAACTGTAGCTCAGTGGACTACATGGGAACTGTAGCTCAGTGGACTACATGGGAACTGTAGCTCAGTGGACTACATGGGAACTGTAGCTCAGTGGACTACAGCTAACTTTGATACTGCTTCAAATGAACTGTACCTTAGTAGACAACAGCTAACTATGATATTGCTACATAGGATCTGTAGCTCAGTAGACTACATGGGAACTGTAGTTCTGTGGACTACAGCTAAATGTGGTACTGCTACACAGGGACTGTAGCTCAGTGGACTACATGGGAACTGTACCTCAGTGGACAACATGGGAACTGTGCCTCAGTGGACAACATGGGAACTGTACCTCAGTGGACAACATGGGAACTGTACCTCAGTGGACAACATGGGAACTGTAGCTCAGTGGACTACATGGAAACTGTAGCTCAGTGGACTACATGGGAACTGTAGCTCAAGGGACTACAGCTAACTGTGATACTGCTTCAAATGAACTGTACCTTAGTAGACAACAGCTAACTATGATATTGCTATATAGGATATGTAGCTCAGTAAACTACATGGGAACATTAGCTCAGTAGACTACATGGGAACTGTAGCTCAGTGGACTACATGGGAACTGTAGCTCATGGACTACAGCTAACTATGATTCTGCTACATAGGAACTGTAGCTCAGGAACTGTAGCTCAGTGGACTACATGGGAACTGTACCTCAGTGGACAACATGGGAACTGTACCTCAGTGGACAACATGGGAACTGTACCTCAGTGGACAACATGGGAACTGTACCTCAGTGGACAACATGGGAACATTAGCTCAGTGGACTACATGGGAACATTAGCTCAGTGGACTACATGGGAACATTAGCTCAGTGGACTACATGGGGACTGTAGCTCAGTGGACTACATGGGGACTGTAGCTCAGTGGACTACATGGGGACTGTAGCTCAGTGGACTACATGGGGACTGTAGCTCAGTGGACTGCATGGGGACTGTAGCTCAGTGGACTGCATGGGAACTGTAGCTCAGTGGACTGCATGGGAACTGTAGCTCAGTGGACTGCATTGGAACTGTAGCTCAGTGGACTGCATGGGAACTGTAGCTCAGTGGACTGTTACAGCTGCAAGTCTCTTGGGGTATGTCTCTATAAGCTTGGCACATCTAGCCACTGGGATTTTTGCCCATTCTTTAAGGCAAAACATCTCCAGCTCCTTCAAGTTGGATGGGTTCCGCTGGTGTACAGCAATCTTTAAGTCATACCACAGATTCTCAATTGGATTGAGGTCTGGGCTTTGACTAGGCCATTCCAAGACATTTAAATGTTTCCCCTTAAACCACTCGTGTGTTGCTTTAGCAGTATGCATAGGGTCATTGTCCTGCTGGAAGGTGAACCTCCGTCCCTGTCTCAAATCTCTGGAAGACTGAAACAGGTTTCCCCTCAAGAATTTCCCTGTATTTAGCCCCATTCATCATTCCTTCAATTCTGACCAGTTTCCCAGTCCCTGCCGATGAAATAAATCTCCACACCATGCTTCACTGTGGGGATGATGTTCTCGGGTTGATGAGAGGTGTTGGATTTGCGCCAGACATAGCGTTTTCCTTGATGGCAAAAAGCAACATTTTAGTCTCATCTGACCAGAGTAGCTTCTTCCATATGTTTGGGGAGTTTCCCACATGCCTTTTGGCAAACACCAAACGTGTTTGCTTATTTTTTTCTTTAAAAAATTGCTTTTTTTCTGGCCACTCTTCCGTAAAGCCCAGCTCTATGGAGTGTACGGCTTAAAGTGGTCCTATGGACAGATACTCCAATCTCTGCTGTGGAGCTTTGCAGCTCCTTCAGGGTTATCTTTGGTCTCTTTGTTGCCTCTGATTAATGCCCTCCTTGCCTGGTCCATGAGTTTTGGTGGGCTGCCCTCTCTTGGCAGGTTTGTTGTGGTGCCATATTCTTTCCATTTTTTAATAATGGATTTAATGGTGTTCCGATGGTATGTTCAAAGTTACTGATATTTTTTTATAACCCAACCCTGATCTGTACTTCTCCACACCTTTGTCCCTGACCTGTTAGGAGAGCTCCTTGGTCTTCATGGTGCCGCTTGCTTGGTGGTGCCCCTTGCTTAGTGGTGTTGCAGACTCTGGGGCCTTTCAGAACAGGTGAATATATACTGAGATCATGTGACAGATCATGTGACACTTAGATTGCACACAGGTGGACTTTATTTAACTAATTATGTGACTTCTGAAGGTAATTGGTTGCACCAGATCTTATTTAGGGGCTTCATAGCAAAGGGGGTGAATACATATGCACTCGCCACTTAATTTTTTTTTTTTAATGTCATTTCACTTCACCAATTTGCACTATTCTGTGTATGTCCATTACATGAAATCTAAATAAAGGGGATGGATACATTTGCAAGGCACTGTAGATAGATATATGTACACACACATGTGCATGAGACAATAGCAGGATCATATCAAGGATAGCATCACAAATGAATACATAAATACCACTTGAAGCTTGATGATGAGTTCATCATGAGTTCATCATTTGAATCAGCTGTGAAGTGTTACGTGAAAAAACTAAAATGTGCACCCCTTTGAAATCCCCAGGACCAGGACTGAGAACCACTGCTCTTCATTGGGACTTCGTCATCTGCAGACCGGCTGTCACAGCTCTCTGTGTCTAGGACAGGAAACCTCACAAGAAACAGACTTCATTATAGTCAAATTATGTTACTATTATCTCCGTCGTCACTTCTAGGGACAGGAACTACACCAGAGTACCTGTCCTATCCAGAATAGCCTCCTCTCTCACTGACAGCTGGGGCTGCTATCCTATCACCCTCCTGCATGGCTGTTAGCTAGCTACCTACAAATGCATTTGGAGTTTGTTTTTTTATAGTGATAAAGACATCAAGATAACTAGCTAATATGAAGTTAGGTAGCTGGTGATATTTAATTAACTTAACTAGCTATCTATACAGTATGTAAAGTTGGATAGATAGCTACCTAGCTATGTTAGCAGATCATTAGAGTTAGCCTGCACTGTAGCTAGTTAGCTAATAATACATCGTTTTTTTTTTTTTACATTTTTCGAAATGTATTTACTTGAATAGGTTCTCCCAGCCATGTGGACGATTGGAAACAGGGCAGCAAAGTTTGGTTGTCACCAGAGAATATTACTATTTACCTGTGAATACATTCATGAAATGGAGAATGGATTAAACTATTTACCCATTTAATAACCAGACCTTCAAACAAACTTGCTATGCTAAATTCTTGACGCACAATCGAACGTGCTGCCATATGCTGCCAGCACGCCCACAAGCGAGCCAATCTGGGCGGCCTAAGTGGCACAGTTTACCGCGTGCTAGTGTACACGAGCCGTAAGACATTTAACCGTGTTAACCCTCAGAAGGCTGCCAGGCCCAGACGGCATCCTTAGCCGCATCCTCAGAGCATGCGCAGACCAGCTGGCTGGAGTGTTTACGGACATATTCAATCAGTCCCTATCCAAGTCTGCTGTCCCCACTTTCTTCAAGATGTCCACTATTGTTCTTGTACCCAAGAAAGAAAAGGTAACTTAACTATAATACTCCAGCCCCGTAGCACTCACTTCTGTCATCATGAAGTGCTTTGAGAGGCTAGTCAAGGATCATATCACCTCCACCTTACCTGCCACACTAGACCCACTTCAATTTGCACACCGCCTCAATAGAGCCACAGAAAATGCCATTGCACTGCACACTGCCCTATTCCGTCTGGACAAGAGGAATACCTATGTAAGAATGCTGTTCATTGACTACAGCTCAGCCTTCAACACCATAGTACCCTCCAAGCTCATCATTAAGCTCGAGGCCCTGGGTCTGAACCCTGCCCTAGGAAAACGGGTCCTGGACTTCCTGAAGGGCCGCCCCCAGGTGGTGAAGGTAGGAAACAACACCTCCACTATGCTGATCCTCAATACAGGGGCCCCACAAGAGTGCCAACTCCATATTAATGCCCATGATTTTGGAATGAGATGTTTGACGAGCAGGTGTCCACATACTTTTGTTCATGTAGCGTATGTCCCCTTCGGTCTGAATGTGAGCTGTTACATTGCAAAATATAGTCTCTGCTGCTGGATGCGTGATTCCGCCGGGTTTCTTGAAAGTTTGCATGTCGTTTTAAGGTACCAGAAAAAGTAATCCAAGTAGGAGATTAATCACTCGGAAGAGCTCTACGGTGTATCACTCGGAAGAGCTCTACGGTGTATCACTCGGAAGAGCTCTACGGTGTATCACATATAGGCGCTCTACGGTGTATCACATATAGGCGCTCTACGGTGTATCACTCGGAAGAGCTCTACGGTGTATCTCTCGGAGGAGCTCTACGGTGTATCACTCGGAGGAGCTCTACGGTGTATCACTCGGAGGAGCTCTACGGTGTATCACTCGGAGGAGCTCTACGGTGTATCACTCGGAGGAGCTCTACTGTTTATAACTCGGAGGAGCTCTACGGTGTATCACTCGGAGGAGCTCTACGGTGTATCACTCGGAGGAGCTCTACGGTGTATCACTCGGAGGAGCTCTACGGTGTATCACATAGGCGCTCTACGGTGTATCACTCGGAGGAGCTCTAAGGTGTATCACTCGGAGGAGCTCTACGGTGTATCACATATAGGCGCTCTACGGTGTATCACTCGGAAGAGCTCTACGGTGTATCACTCGGAAGAGCTCTACGGTGTATCAATCGGAAGAGCTCTACGGTGTATCACATATAGGCGCTCTACGGTGTATCACTCGGAGGAGCTCTACGGTGTATCACATATAGGTGCTCTACGGTGTATCACATATAGGCGCTCTACGGTGTATCACTCGGAGGAGCTCTACGGTGTATCACATATAGGCGCTCTACGGTGTATCACATATAGGCGCTCTACGGTGTATCACTCGGAAGAGCTCTACGGTGTATCACTCGGAAGAGCTCTACGGTGTATCACTCGGAAGAGCTCTACGGTGTATCACTCGGAAGAGCTCTACGGTGTATCACTCGGAGGAGCTCTACGGTGTATCACTCGGAGGAGCTCTACGGTGTATCACATATAGGCGCTCTACGGTGTATCACATATAGGCGCCACGGTGTATCACTCGGAAGAGCTCTACGGTGTATCACTCGGAGGAGCTCTACGGTGTATCACTCGGAGGAGCTCTACGGTGTATCACTCGGAGGAGCTCTACGGTGTATCACTCGGAGGAGCTCTACGGTGTATCACATAGGCGCTCTACGGTGTATCACTCGGAGGAGCTCTAAGGTGTATCACTCGGAGGAGCTCTACGGTGTATCACTCGGAGGAGCTCTACGGTGTATCACTCGGAAGAGCTCTACGGTGTATCACTCGGAAGAGCTCTACGGTGTATCACTCGGAGGAGCTCTACGGTGTATCACTCGGAGGAGCTCTACGGTGTATCACATATAGGCGCTCTACGGTGTATCACTCGGAGGAGCTCTACGGTGTATCACTCGGAGGAGCTCTACGGTGTATCACTCGGAGGAGCTCTACGGTGTATCACTCGGAGGAGCTCTACGGTGTATCACTCGGAGGAGCTCTACGGTGTATCACTCAGAGGAGCTTTACGGTGTATCACTCGGAGGAGCTCTACGGTGTATCACTCGGAGGAGCTCTACGGTGTATCTCTCGGAGGAGCTCTACGGTGTATCACTCGGAGGAGCTCTACGGTGTATCACTCGGAGGAGCTCTACGGTGTATCACATATAGGCGCTCTACAATGTGTATCACTCGGAGGAGCTCTACGGTGTATCACTCGGAAGAGCTCTACGGTGTATCACTCGGAAGAGCTCTACGGTGTATCACTCGGAGGAGCTCTACGGTGTATCACTCGGAGGAGCTCTACGGTGTATCACATATAGGCGCCCACGGTGTATCACTCGGAGGAGCTCTACGGTGTATCACTCGGAGGAGCTCTACGGTGTATCACTCGGAGGAGCTCTACGGTGTATCACTCGGAGGAGCTCTACGGTGTATCACTCGGAGGAGCTCTACGGTGTATCACTCGGAGGAGCTCTACGGTGTATCACTCGGAGGAGCTCTACGGTGTATCTCTCGGAGGAGCTCTACGGTGTATCACTCGGAGGAGCTCTACGGTGTATCACTCGGAGGAGCTCTACGGTGTATCACATATAGGCGCTCTACGGTGTATCACTCGGAGGAGCTCTAAGGTGTATCACTCAGAGGAGCTCTACGGTGTATCACATATAGGCGCTCTACAATGTGTATCACTCGGAAGAGCTCTACGGTGTATCACTCGGAAGAGCTCTACAGCGTATCACTCGGAAGAGCTCTACGGTGTATCACTCGGAGGAGCTCTACGGTGTATCACTCGGAGGAGCTCTACGGTGTATCACATATAGGCGCTCTACAATGTGTATCACTCGGAAGAGCTCTACGGTGTATCACTCGGAAGAGCTCTACGGTGTATCACTCGGAAGAGCTCTACGGTGTATCACTCGGAAGAGCTCTACGGTGTATCACTCGGAAGAGCTCTACGGTGTATCACTCGGAAGAGCTCTACGGTGTATCACTCGGAAGAGCTCTACGGTGTATCACTCGGAAGAGCTCTACGGTGTATCACTCGGAGGAGCTCTACGGTGTATCACTCGGAGGAGCTCTACGATGTATCACATATAGGCGCTCTACGGTGTATCACTCGGAGGAGCTCTACTGTGTATCACTCGGAGGAGCTCTACGGTGTATCACTCGGAGGAGCTCTACGGTGTATCACTCGGAGGAGCTCTACGGTGTATCACATATAGGCGCTCTACAGTGTATCACTCGGAAGAGCTCTACGGTGTATTACTCGGAAGAGCTCTACGGTGTATCACTCGGAAGAGCTCTACGGTGTATCACTCGGAGGAGCTCTACGGTGTATCACTCGGAGGAGCTCTACGGTGTATCACTCGGAGGAGCTCTACGGTGTATCACTCGGAGGAGCTCTACGGTGTATCACTCGGAGGAGCTCTACGGTGTATCACTCGGAGGAGCTCTACGGTGTATCACTCGGAGGAGCTCTACGGTGTATCACTCGGAGGAGCTCTACGGTGTATCACTCGGAGGAGCTCTACCGTGTATCACTCGGAGGAGCTCTACCGTGTATCACTCGGAGGAGCTCTACGGTGTATCACTCGGAGGAGCTCTACGGTGTATCACTCGGAGGAGCTCTACGGTGTATCACATATAGGCGCTCTACAGTGTATCACTCGGAAGAGCTCTACGGTGTATCACTCGGAAGAGCTCTACGGTGTATCACTCGGAAGAGCTCTACGGTGTATCACTCGGAGGAGCTCTACGGTGTATCACTCGGAGGAGCTCTACGGTGTATCACTCGGAGGAGCTCTACGGTGTATCACTCGGAGGAGCTCTACGGTGTATCACTCGGAGGAGCTCTACGGTGTATCACTCGGAGGAGCTCTACGGTGTATCACTCGGAGGAGCTCTACGGTGTATCACTCGGAGGAGCTCTACGGTGTATCACTCGGAGGCGCTCTACGGTGTATCACATATAGGCGCTCTACGGTGTATCACTCGGAGGAGCTCTACGGTGTATCACTCGGAGGAGCTCTACGGTGTATCACTCGGAGGAGCTCTACCGTGTATCACTCGGAGGAGCTCTACCGTGTATCACTCGGAGGAGCTCTACGGTGTATCACTCGGAGGAGCTCTACGGTGTATCACTCGGAGGAGCTCTACGGTGTATCACTCGGAGGAGCTCTACCGTGTATCACTCGGAGGAGCTCTACGGTGTATCACTTAGAGGAACTCTACGGTGTATCACTTAGAGGAGCTCTACGGTGGCAGAATCGTCTTTTTTTCCTTTAATGAGGCTGACGAGCCCGATGTGAATGATATACTGCTCTCCCTGGAACAGGCCCAGATCCCCGTCATTTGCGTTTAGAGAAGGCGGAGAAACGGGCCAGAGGGCGGGCTGATAACTCCGCACTTCCTTCCATTCTGCTAGCAAACGTGGAGAATCTCTGGAGAATAAACTAGATGACCTACGTGGAAGATTAAACTACCAACGGGACATTCAAAACTGTAACATCTTATGCTTCACGGAGAGGTGGCTGAACGACGACACTATCAACATACAGCTGGCTGGTTATACGCTGCACCGGCAGGATAGAACAGCGGCGTCTGGTAAGACAAGGGGGGGCGGTCTGTGTATTTTTGTAAATAACAGCTGGTGCAGAATATCTAAGGAAGTCTCAAGGTTTTGCTCGCCTGAGGTAGAGTATCTCATGATAAGCTGTAGACCACACTACCTACCTAGAGAGTTTTCATCTGTATTTTTCGTAGCTGTCTACATACCACCACAGACTGATGCTGGCACTAAGACAGCACTGAATGAGCTGTATTCCCGCCATAAGCAAACAGGAAAACACTCATCCAGAGGCAGCGCTCCTAGTAACCGGGGACTTTAATGCAGAGAAACTTAAATCCGTCTTACCAAATTTCAGGTTGTTGTCACATCTACCCAACAACACATCTGATACTGGTTAAATACATATATACATTTTTATTTTATTTTAAATACACCAGACCACTGTCACAGATGTGTTGTTTGGTGGATGTGACAGTGATCTGGTTGTATTTTTTTTATTTAACCTTTATTTAACCAGGCAAGTCAGTTAAGAACAAATTCTTATTTACAATGAATGATACATCTTACTTAAAGTATTTTCCAACATCATGTCTTTCCAGAAGAAAAATATTAGAAATTTGAGACATTCAACATCAGAATAGTCATCCTAGCCTTTATTTGAGACATTCAACATCAGAATAGCCATTGTAGCCTTTACATGCGATGGCCTTGACTGGCTGTTACATATGCCCTACGTTCCAAATTGCATCTTATTTGCTATTTAATGCACTACCTTTTGACCAGTTCCCTATGGGCCCTACATAAGGAATAGGGTGCTATTCGGGATGCAGCGGCCTTTACTGGTTACTACACATCATCTGTCTAGTTGGAACTACAACTACAGGTAGTAAGTAGTTGTGTGCTCTTATCAATGGACTGATTACATAGATGGACAATTATAGTTAGGCCTTTATATAACCCCATGCATTCCTCCAGAGTTCTGTAATGTGTATATCTATACAGGAACATATTAGTTCATGGTTAAGCAGGTACGTTTAACAGGCTACATTCCGATATGATTAGAGACGGAGAGATTGTAGAGACATTGCTTATGGGATAGAGCACGTGTCAAACTCCAGTCCTCGAGGGTCGAATGTCTGCAGGTTTTAACTACTCTCAATAAAGGTCACTGATTAGTTAGGAACTCCCCTCACCTGACTGTCTAGGTCTTTGTTGATTAATTAGGAACTACCCTCACCTGACTGTCTAGGTCTTTGTTGATTAGTTAGGAACTCCCCTCACCTGACTGTCTAGGTCTTTGTTGATTAGTTAGGAACTCCCCTCACCTGACTGTCTAGGTCTTTGTTGATTATTTAGGAACTCCCCTCACCTGACTGTCTAGGTCTTTGTTGATTAGTTAGGAACTCCCCTCACCTGACTGTCTAGGTCTTTATTGATTAGTTAGGAACTCCCCTCACCTGACTGTCTAGGTCTTTGTTGATTATTTAGGAACTCCCCTCACCTGACTGTCTAGGTCTTTGTTGATTAGTTAGGAACTCCCTCACCTGACTGTCTAGGTCTTTGTTGATTAGTTAGGAACTCCCCTCACCTGACTGTCTAGGTCTTTGTTGATTAGTTAGGAACTCCCCTCACCTGACTGTCTAGGTCTTTGTTGATTAGTTAGGAACTCCCCTCACCTGACTGTCTAGGTCTTTGTTGATTATTTAGGAACTCCCTCACCTGACTGTCTAGGTCTTTGTTGATTAGTTAGGAACTCCCTCACCTGACTGTCTAGGTCTTTATTGATTAGTTAGGAACTCCCCTCACCTGACTGTCTAGGTCTTTGTTGATTAGTTAGGAACTCCCCTCACCTGACTGTCTAGGTCTTTATTGATTATTTAGGAACTCCCCTCACCTGACTGTCTAGGTCTTTGTTGATTAGTTAGGAACTCCCCTCACCTGACTGTCTAGGTCTTTATTGATTAGTTAGGAACTCCCCTCACCTGACTGTCTAGGTCTTTATTGATTATTTAGGAACTCCCCTCACCTGACTGTCTAGGTCTTTGTTGATTAGTTAGGAACTCCCTCACCTGACTGTCTAGGTCTTTGTTGATTAGTTAGGAACTCCCTCACCTGACTGTCTAGGTCTTTGTTGATTATTTAGGAACTCCCTCACCTGACTGTCTAGGTCTTTGTTGATTAGTTAGGAACTCCCTCACCTGACTGTCTAGGTCTTTATTGATTAGTTAGGAACTCCCCTCACCTGACTGTCTAGGTCTTTGTTGATTATTTAGGAACTCCCCTCACCTGACTGTCTAGGTCTTTGTTGATTAGTTAGGAACTCCCCTCACCTGACTGTCTAGGTCTTTGTTGATTAGTTAGGAACTCCCCTCACCTGACTGTCTAGGTCTTTGTTGATTATTTAGGAACTCCCCTCACCTGACTGTCTAGGTCTTTGTTGATTAGTTAGGAACTCCCCTCACCTGACTGTCTAGGTCTTTATTGATTAGTTAGGAACTCCCCTCACCTGACTGTCTAGGTCTTTGTTGATTAGTTAGGAACTCCCCTCACCTGACTGTCTAGGTCTTTATTGATTATTTAGGAACTCCCCTCACCTGACTGTCTAGGTCTTTGTTGATTAGTTAGGAACTCCCCTCACCTGACTGTCTAGGTCTTTGTTGATTAGTTAGGAACTCCCTCACCTGACTGTCTAGGTCTTTGTTGATTAGTTAGGAACTCCCTCACCTGACTGTCTAGGTCTTTGTTGATTAGTTAGGAACTCCCCTCACCTGACTGTCTAGGTCCTTATTGATTATTTAGGAACTCCCCTCACCTGACTGTCTAGGTCTTTGTTGATTATTTAGGAACTCCCCTCACCTGACTGTCTAGGTCTTTGTTGATTAGTTAGGAACTCCCTCACCTGACTGTCTAGGTCTTTGTTGATTAGTTAGGAACTCCCTCACCTGACTGTCTAGGTCTTTGTTGATTATTTAGGAACTCCCTCACCTGACTGTCTAGGTCTTTGTTGATTAGTTAGGAACTCCCCTCACCTGACTGTCTAGGTCTTTGTTGATTAGTTAGGAACTCCCTCACCTGACTGTCTAGGTCTTTGTTGATTAGTTAGGAACTCCCCTCACCTGACTGTCTAGGTCTTTGTTGATTAGTTAGGAACTCCCCTCACCTGACTGTCTAGGTCTTTGTTGATTATTTAGGAACTCCCCTCACCTGACTGTCTAGGTCTTTGTTGATTAGTTAGGAACTCCCCTCACCTGACTGTCTAGGTCTTTATTGATTAGTTAGGAACTCCCCTCACCTGACTGTCTAGGTCTTTGTTGATTAGTTAGGAACTCCCTCACCTGACTGTCTAGGTCTTTATTGATTATTTAGGAACTCCCCTCACCTGACTGTCTAGGTCTTTGTTGATTAGTTAGGAACTCCCTCACCTGACTGTCTAGGTCTTTATTGATTAGTTAGAACTCCCTCACCTGACTGTCTAGGTCTTTGTTGATTATTTAGGAACTCCCTCACCTGACTGTCTAGGTCTTTGTTGATTAGTTAGGAACTCCCTCACCTGACTGTCTAGGTCTTTGTTGATTAGTTAGGAACTCCCTCACCTGACTGTCTAGGTCTTTGTTGATTAGTTAGGAACTCCCCTCACCTGACTGTCTAGGTCTTTATTGATTAGTTAGGAACTCCCCTCACCTGACTGTCTAGGTCTTTATTGATTAGTTAGGAACTCCCCTCACCTGACTGTCTAGGTCTTTATTGATTAGTTAGGAACTCCCCTCACCTGACTGTCTAGGTCTTTATTGATTAGTTAGGAACTCCCCTCACCTGGTTGTCTAGGAATTCATTGGACACAAAATGAAACACAGCCGTCCAGGAAAAGAGATTGACACGCTTGGAATAGACTGTTGGTAGCTGCTCTCTAGGAGTAGATAGGAGGCAAGGTCAAAGAAGTTTGACAGTGTTGGGAGGTGCCCTTCTAGGAGAGGAAGGTTTGGATGGTGCCCTTGACCAGTCCTCTGCAGATGGGACATTTCCTCAGGGAGGGGCCCTGGTTCCTGGAGGTCTTCTAGGAGAGGAAGGTTCGGACTGTGCCCTTGACCAGTCCTCTGCAGATGGGACATTTCCTCAGAGAGGGAGCACACTCCTTACAGACCACCAGGTGACCACACGGGATGAAGACAATGTTCACCTCCTTGTCCATACACACCTTACAGGTCCGCTCCTCCTGTAGTCGCCGTAGCTGCTCCTCCATCGGCAGGTCTGGAGAGAAGGAGGGAGAGAGGAAGGAGAGGAGGGAGGGAGGGGGAGAGGAAGGAGAGGAGGGAGGGAGGGGGAGAGGAAGGAGAGGAGGGAGGGAGGGGGAGAGGAAGGAGAGGAGGGAGGGAGGGGGGAGAGGAAGGAGAGGAGGGATGGAGGGGGAGAGGAGGGAGGGAGGGGGAGAGGAGGGGAGAGGAGGGAGGGGGGGAAGGGGAGGGAGAAGAGGGAGGGGGAGGGAGGGGAGGAGGGAGATGGAAGAATAGAGAAGTAAGTATGGAGTGACATAAAACAGACATGCTCTCCCCCCCTTCCCATTGGATGAGGAGACTGACCCCACCCATCCCAGTTCCAAGGCCAGCCGGTGTCAGCCACAGCTGAAAGCAGCCTAGTGTGTGTATGTGAAAGTGTGTGTACCTGAGAGATCTTGACTCGGTGATGCGGCTTCATTTGCCTGGGCTGAAAGGTGCATTGAGAACAAGAATTAAACAGAAGTCTGAAATGAAACTGAGTTGGACTGAACTGGGACTAACTAGGCTAGACAGAAGACACTGTATCTTTTTATAGGATGTCAGTCTGATGATGTCACGGAGTAGGGCTTTATTACATAGATCAGTTGTGTCCCTGAACTCTAACCCCTGACCCCAGCCCTACCTACCCCAGGAACCTGGAGGACTGGACTACTGTTTAGGGAGTTAGGAAACTAAGGAGTGAGAGGTTAGGGGGCTAGGAATTAGGGAACTAGGGAGTGAGGGGTTAGGGTGCTAGGAGTTAGGGAACTAAGGAGTTTTTATTTAACCTTTATTTAACCAGGCAAGTCAGTTAAGAACAAATTCTTATTTTCAATGACGGCCTAGGAACAGTGGGTTAATTAACTGCCTTGTCCAGGGGCAGAACGACAGATTTGTACCTTGTCAGCTCGGGGATTTGATGTTGCAACCTTCCGGTTACTAGTCCAACGCTCTAACCACTAGGTTACCTGCCGCCCCAAAGGAGTTAGGGAACTAGGGAGTGAGGGGTGAGGGGGCTCGGAGTTAGGGAACTAGGGAGTGAGGGGTTAGGGGGCTAGGAGTTAAGGAACTAGGGAGTGAGAGGTCAGGGGGCTAGGAGATAGGGAACTAGGGAGTGAGGGGTTAGGGTGCTAGGAGTTAGGGAACTAGGGAGTGAGGTGTTAGGGGGATAGGAGTTAGGGAACTAGGGAGTGAGGGGTTAGGGGGCTAGGAGTTAGGGAACTAGGGAGTGAGGGGTTAGGGGGATAGGAGTTAGGGAACTAGGGAGTGAGGGGTTAGGGGGATAGGAGTTAGGGAGTGAGGGGCCCATGGGACTACTGGTTAGGGGACTAGGGAGAGACCGACAGCACAGTTGATGATGTGGCACGCAAACATTGCTTGATGCAACGTCTGAGCAGGAACAAGACCTTACTAATGAGGTGATGTTTACCCATGAGGTCTCTGAGCAGGTTAGGGGTCAGACGTTAGGGGTCAGAGGTGATGTTTTACCTATGAGGTCTCTAGCAGGTTAGGGGTCAGACGTTAGGGGTCAGAGGTGATGTTATACCCAAGGGGTCTTTGAGCAGATTAGGGTTAGGGGTCAGAGGTCTCTGAGCAGGATAGGTGAAGGTATTTTTGGTATTTGGTATTTTATTAGGATCCCCATTAGCTGTTGCAAAAGCCACATCTACTCTTCCTGGGGTCCACACAAAACATGACATAATACAGGACATTAATAGACAAGAACAGAACTACATAAAACAATTTGTTAAGGCACACGTAGCCTACATATCAATGCATTACACACAAACTATCTAGGTCCAATAGGGGAGAGGCGTTGTGCCGTGAGGTGTTGCTTTATCTGTTTTATAAACCAGGTTTGCTGTTCATTTGAGCAATATGAGATGGAATGGAGTTCCATGCAATAAGGGCTCTATATAATACTGTAAGCTTTCTTGAATTTGTTCTGGATATGGGGATTGTAAAAAGACCCCTGGTGGCATGTCTGGTGGGGTAAGTGTGTGTGTCAGAGCTGTGTGTAAGTTGACTCTGGAAACAATTTGGGATTTTCAGCACCTGCAGCTTAACTAGGTCTTTCCTTGCAGCACTGGACCACACGACTGGACAATAATCCAGATGAGATAAAACTAGAGCCTGCAGAACTTGCTTTTTGGAGTGTTGTGTCAAAAATTAGAAGAAAAGCAGAGCATCTCTGTTCCATCGACATCCGTAGATGTCAAGCTAGAACAGGTCCGTACATATAACCATCTCTTCAAAATGCTAAGAATGAACTACAAAAAACACAAGAAAAAGAAGAATAGGGGGAGGAGGAGGAGGGTATTTTACCATAAGAAAATAGAGGAATATATTCAAAATCATTTGTAAACAATTATAGTTGTAGGTAAAAGCATCAACTAAACTTATGTGGGACTGGAACTCCCTAGGAGTTAGAGTTAGAGCTCAGGGGGTTAGGGTTAGGACTCGGGGGTTAGGGTTAGGACTCGGGGGGTTCGGGTTAGGACTCAAAGGTTAGGGTTAGGACTCGGGGGTTCGGGTTAGGACTCGGGGGTTGGGGTTAGAGCTCAGGGGGTTAGGGTTAGGACTCGGGGTTAGGGTTAGGACTCGGGGGTTGGGTTAGGACTCGAGGGGTTGGGGTTAGAGCTCAGGGGTTAGGGTTAGGACTCAGGGGGTTGGGGTTAGAGCTCAGGGGGGTTAGGTTAGAGCTCAGGGGTTAGGGTTAGAGCTCAGGGGTTAGGGTTAGGACTCAGGGGTTAGGGTTAGGACTCAGGGGGTTAGGGTTAGGACTCAAGGGTTAGGGTTAGGACTCAAGGGGGTTAGGTTAGGACTCGGGGGTTAGGGTTAGGACTCGGGGGTTAGGGTTAGGACTCAGGGGTCCTAGGTTAGGACTCAGGGGTTAGGGTTAGAGCTCAGGGGGGTTAGGGTTAGAGCTCAGGGGGTTAGGGTTAGGACTCAGGGGGGGTTAGGGTTAGGACTCAGGGGGGGTTAGGGTTAGGACTCAGGGGGGGTTAGGGTTAGAGCTCAGGGGGGGTTAGTTCCAGATAACAGTCCTTCCCAAAGGAAAGGTCTATATACTTGGCTGGTGATAGCTGCAAGACCTATACATGTATATTTAGAAACACACCAGCATATACTAAATAAGAATAATGAATCAGAAGTGCTTTCGAATAGAGGGAATATAGGGGATGGGGAATAAAGGTTACGGTTATAACGATTCAATTCCTATAGATATTCACTCACATTTCAAACTATCACAGGCCTATGAGGAATTATTTCCATCATACCATATATACCAAAACCACACACAATTAAACAAAGGTAAAGAGAGTTCTACAGGAATTCAGACAATACATAATAATCATCATGACAAGTAAAATAGACCTGTAGCTTGATCCTAAACCACTTCAGAAATCCCAGTGAGGACTCCAAGAGATGGTGCCGGAGGGGATGACTGCCGTTTTACACAGATAGAATGGTGCCAGAGGGGATGACTGCCGTTTTACACAGATAGAATGGTGCCGGAGGGGATGACTGCCGTTTTACACAGATAGAATGGTGCCGGAGGGGATGACTGCCGTTTTACACAGATAGAATGGTGCCGGAGGGGATGGCTGCCGTTTTACACAGATAGAATGGTGCCGGAGGGGATGGCTGCCGGGTTATCCGTCGGCAGGACAGAACAGCTGGTTCCGGTAAGACGAGGGGTGGGGGTGGTGTGTCTTTGTCAATAACAGCTGCTGCGCCATGTCTAATATTAATGAATTCTCAAGGTATTGCTCGCCTGAGGTAGAGTATCTCATGATAAGCTGTAGACTACACTATCTACCAAGAGAGTTCTCATCTATATTTTTCGTAGTTGTCCATTTACCACCACAAACCGATGCTGGCACTAAGAACTCACTCAACCAGCTGTATAAGGTCATAAGCAAACAAGAAAATGGTCATCCAGAAGCAGCCCTCCTAGTGGCCGAGGACTTTAATGCAGGATAACGGGATTCTTCCAAAAGCATTGAGGAGTATACCACCTCCGTCACCAATTTCATCAATAACAGCATCGATGACGTCGTCCCCACAGTGACCGTACGTACCCCAAAAGGAAGCCACGGATTACAGGCAACATTCACACCGAGCTAAAGCCTAGAGCTGGCGCTTTCAAGGAGCGGGACATTAATCCGGAAGCTTATAAGAAGTCCCGCTATGCCCTCAGACGAACCATCAAACAGGCAATTGTCAATACAGTACTAAGATTGAATCCTACTACACCAGCTCTGACGCTCATCGGATGTGGCAGGGCTTGAAGACTATTACCACTGGCCCGCGAGCTTCCCAGTGACGCGAGCCTACCAGACGGGCTAAATGCCTTTGATGCTCGCTTCAAGGCAAGAAACACTGAAGCATGCATGAGAGCACCAGCTGTTCCGGAAGACTGTGTGATCACACTCTCTGCAGCCAATGTGAGTAAGACGTTTAAACAGGTCAAGGCTCACAATGCCGTGGGTCCAGATGGATTACCAGGACGTGTACTCGGCGCATGCGTGGACCAACTGGCAAGTCTCTTCACAGACATTTTCAACCTCTCCCTGACTGAGTCTGTAATACTAACATGTTTCAAGCAGATCACCATAGTCCCTGTGCCCAAGAACGCAAAGGTAACCTGCCTAAATGACTACCGACCCGTAGCACTCACGTCTGTAGCCATGAAGTGCTTTGAAAGGCTGGTCATGGCTCACATCAACACCATCATCACAGAAACCCTAGACCCACTCCAATTTGCATACCGCCCAAACATACAGTGAGGGAAAAAAAAGTATTTGATCCCCTGCTGATTTTGTACGTTTGCCCACTGACAAAGAAATTATCAGTCTATAATTTAAATGGTAGGTTTATTTGAACAGAGAGACAGAATAACAACAAAAGAATCCAGAAAAACGCATGTGAAAAATGTTATAAATTGATTTGCATTTTAATGAGGGAAATAAGTATTTGACCCCCTCTCAATCATTTCTTTGTCAGTGGGCAAACGTACAAAATCAGCAGGGGATCAAATACTTTCTTCCCTCACTGTACATACCGCCCAAACAGATCCACCCTTTCCCACCTGGACACAAAGGAACACCTATGTGAGAATGCTGTTAATTGACTACAGCTCAGCGTTCAACACCATAGTGCCCCCCAAGGTCATCACTAAGCTAAGGACCCTGGGACTAAACACCTCCCTCTGCAACTGGATCCTGGACTTCCAGACGGGCCGCACCCAGGTGGTAAGGGTAGGTAACAATACATCTGCCACACTGATCCTCAACACTGGGGCCCCTCAGAGGTGCGTGCTTAATCCCCTCCTGTACTCCCTATTCACCCACGACTGCGTGGCCAAGCACGACTCCAACACCATCATTATGCTTCTGCTTCTAGGTCCGACAGTGCAGCAGTATCTAACAGGTAATATCTAACAATTCCACAACAAAACCTAATACACACAATCTAGTAAAGGAATGGGATAAGAATATATAAGTATAAAATATATGGATGAGCAGTGACAGAGAAGCTAAGATAGTAAAGAATAGATAGTTTCGGAGCGGGGTGAACAGGCAGTGGCCCGGGTGGTTGTTGTCCTTGATGATCTTTTTTGGTCTTCCTGTGACATCGGGTGGTGTAGGTGTCCTGAAGGGCAGGTAGTTTACCCCCGGTGATAAAGGGGTGCTCCCTTTGCTGTTTCCTGAAGTCCACGATCATCTCTTTTGTTTTGCTAACATTGAGTGAGGTTGTTTCCCTGACACCACACTCCGAGGGCCCTCATTGCCCGCATTGTCCGCATTGTCATTGGTAATCAAGCCTACCACTGTAGTGTCGTCTGCAAACTTGATGATTGAGTTCGAGGCGTGCAAGGCCACGCAGTCGTGGGTGAACAGTGAGTACAGGAGGGGGCTGAGAACGCACCCTCACCACCTGGGGGCGGCCCGTCAGGAAGTCCAGGACCCAGTTGCACAGGGCCGGGTCAAGACCCAGGGACTCAAGCTTAATGATGAGTTTGGAGGGTACTATGGTGTTGAATGCTGAGCTGTAGTCAATGAACAGCATTAAAGCATGTGGGGACAGCAGACTGGGATAGGGAGAGATTGCATATGTCCGTAAACACTGAGGACATGCTCTGAGGACTCGGCTAGGGATGCCGTCTGGGCCTGCAGCCTTGAGAGGGTTAACACGTTTAAATGTTTTACTCAAGTCGGCCACGGAGAAGGAGAGCCCACAGTCTTTGGTAGTGGGCCGCGTCGGTGGCACTGTATTGTCCTCAAAGCGCGTAAAGAAGTTGTTTAATTTGTATGGAAGCAAAACATCTATGTCCGAGATGGGACTGGTTTTCTTTTTTTGTGATTGTCTATAGACCCTGCTACATACAGTACGTCTCCTGCCACATACAGTACGTCTCCTGCTACATACAGTACGTCTCCTGCTACATACAGTACGTCTCCTGCTACATACAGTACGTCTCCTGCCACATACAGTACGTCTCCTGCCACATACAGTACGTCTCCTGCCACATACAGTACGTCTCCTGCTACATACAGTACGTCTCCTGCCACATACAGCACGCCTCCTGCCACATACAGCACGCCTCCTGCTACATACAGCACGCCTCCTGCTACATACAGCACGCCTCCTGCTACATACAGCACGCCTCCTGCTACATACAGCACGCCTCCTGCCACATACAGCACGCCTCCTGCTACATACAGCACGCCTCCTGCCACATACAGCACGCCTCCTGCTACATACAGTACGTCTCCTGCTACATACAGTACGTCTCCTGCCACATACAGTACGTCTCCTGCTACATACAGTACGTCTCCTGCTACATACAGTACGTCTCCTGCCACATACAGTACGTCTCCTGCCACATACAGTACGTCTCCTGCTACATACAGTACGTCTCCTGCTACATACAGTACGTCTCCTGCTACATACAGTACGTCTCCTGCCACATACAGTACGTCTCCTGCTACATACAGCACGCCTCCTGCCACATACAGTACGTCTCCTGCTACATACAGTACGTCTCCTGCTACATACAGTACGTCTCCTGCCACATACAGTACGTCTCCTGCTACATACAGTACGTCTCCTGCTACATACAGTACGTCTCCTGCTACATACAGTACGTCTCCTGCCACATACAGTACGTCTCCTGCTACATACAGTACGTCTCCTGCTACATACAGTACGTCTCCTGCCACATACAGTACGTCTCCTGCCACATACAGTACGTCTCCTGCTACATACAGTACGTCTCCTGCTACATACAGTACGTCTCCTGCTACATACAGTACGTCTCCTGCTACATACAGTACGTCTCCTGCTACATACAGTACGTCTCCTGCTACATACAGTACGTCTCCTGCCACATACAGTACGTCTCCTGCCACATACAGTACGTCTCCTGCCACATACAGTACGTCTCCTGCCACATACAGTACGTCTCCTGCCACATACAGTACGTCTCGTGTTTGAGCCGTTGAATTGCGACTCCACTTTGTCTCTATACTGGCACTTTTTGTTTGATTGCCTTACGGAGGGAATAACTACACTGTTGGTATTCGTCCATATTCCCAGTCGACCTTGCCATGATTAAATGCGGTGGTACGTGCTTTCAGTTTTGCGCGAATGCTGCCATCAATCCACGGTTTCTGTTTAGGGAAGGTTTTAATAGTCACAGTGGGTACAACATCTCCTATACACTGCCTTATAAACTCGCTCACCGAGTCAGCGTATACGTCAATGTTGTTCTTTGATGCTTCCCAGAACATATCCCAGTCCACGTGATCGAAGCAATCTTGAAGCGTGGAATCCGATTGGTCAGACCAGCGTTGGATAGACCTAAGCACGGGCGCTTCCTGTTTTAGTTTCTACCTATAGGAGGGGAGCAACAAGATGGAGTCATGGTTAGATTTGACAAAAGGAGGGCGGGGGAGGGCCTTGTATGCATCACGGAAGTTGGAGTAGCAATGGTTACTTGCTCCTGTACTGCAATCGATTAGCTGACAGAATTTAGGTAGCCTTGTTCTCAGAATAGCTTTGTTAAAATCCCCAGATGCTTCACATTGAACTCAAAGTCGTTTCTTGTGAGGCTCAACTCCAACAAGTCCAGGATAACGCTCTACGGTCGACTGGGGTCAGGATACCTCTCTCCGGTCGACTGGGGTCAGGATACCTCTCTCCGGTCGACTGGGGTCAGGATACCTCTCTCCGGTCGACTGGGGTCAGGATACCTCTCTCCGGTCGACTGGGGTCAGGATACCTCTCTCCGGTCGACTGGGGTCAGGATACCTCTCTCCGGTCGACTGGGGTCAGGATAATTCTCTCCGGTCGACTGGGGTCAGGATAACTCTCTCCGGTCGACTGGGGTCAGGATAACTCTCTCCGGTCGACTGGGGTCAGGATAACTCTCTCCGGTCGACTGGGGTCAGGATAACTCTCTCCGGTCGACTGGGGTCAGGATACCTCTCTCCGGTCGACTGGGGTCAGGATAACTCTCCGGTCGACTGGGGTCAGGATAACTCTCTCCGGTCGACTGGGGTCAGGATAACTCTCTCCGGTCGACTGGGGTCAGGATAACTCTCTCCGGTCGACTTGGGTCAGGATAACTCTCTCCGGTCGACTGGGGTCAGGATAACTCTCTCCGGTCGACTGGGGTCAGGATAACTCTCAACGGTCGACTGGGGTCAGGATAACTCTCAACGGTCGACTGGGGTCAGGATACCTCTCAACGGTCGACTGGGGTCAGGATACCTCTCTCCGGTCGACTGGGGTCAGGATAACTCTCAACGGTCGACTGGGGTCAGGATACCTCTCAACGGTCGACTGGGGTCAGGATAATTCTCTCCGGTCGACTGGGGTCAGGATACCTCTCAACGGTCGACTGGGGTCAGGATAATTCTCACGGTCGACTGGGGTCAGGAAACCTCTCAACGGTCGACTGGGGTCAGGACAACTCTCTCCGGTCGACTGGGGTCAGGATAATTCTCTCCGGTCGACTGGGGTCAGGATAACTCTCAACGGTCGACTGGGGTCAGGATAACTCTCTCCGGTCGACTGGGGTCAGGATAACTCTCCGGTCGACTGGGGTCAGGATAACTCTCTCCGGTCGACTGGGGTCAGGATACCTCTCTACGGTCGACTGGGGTCAGGATAACTCTCAACGGTCGACTGGGGTCAGGATACCTCTCAACGGTCGACTGGGGTCAGGATAACTCTCTCCGGTCGACTGGGGTCAGGATAATCCTCTCCGGTCGACTGGGGTCAGGATACCTCTCTACGGTCGACTGGGGTCAGGATACCTCTCTCCGGTCGACTGGGGTCAGGATAACTCTCTCCGGTCGACTGGGGTCAGGATAATCCTCTCCGGTCGACTGGGGTCAGGATACCTCTCAACGGTCGACTGGGGTCAGGATAATTCTCTCCGGTCGACTGGGGTCAGGATAATTCTCTCCGGTCGACTGGGGTCAGGATACCTCTCAACGGTCGACTGGGGTCAGGATAACTCTCTCCGGTCGACTGGGGTCAGGATAATTCTCTCCGGTCGACTGGGGTCAGGATACCTCTCTCCGGTCGACTGGGGTCAGGATAACTCTCTCCGGTCGACTGGGGTCAGGATAACTCTCTCCGGTCGACTGGGGTCAGGATAACTCTCTCCGGTCGACTGGGGTCAGGATAACTCTCTCCGGTCGACTGGGGTCAGGATACCTCTCTCCGGTCGACTGGGGTCAGGATACCTCTCTCCGGTCGACTGGGGTCAGGATAATTCTCTCCGGTCGACTGGGGTCAGGATAACTCTCTCCGGTCGACTGGGGTCAGGATAACTCTCTCCGGTCGACTGGGGTCAGGATAACTCTCTCCGGTCGACTGGGGTCAGGATAACTCTCTCCGGTCGACTGGGGTCAGGATACCTCTCTCCGGTCGACTGGGGTCAGGATAACTCTCTCCGGTCGACTGGGGTCAGGATAACTCTCTCCGGTCGACTGGGGTCAGGATAACTCTCTCCGGTCGACTGGGGTCAGGATAACTCTCTCCGGTCGACTTGGGTCAGGATAACTCTCTCCGGTCGACTGGGGTCAGGATAACTCTCTCCGGTCGACTGGGGTCAGGATAACTCTCAACGGTCGACTGGGGTCAGGATAACTCTCAACGGTCGACTGGGGTCAGGATACCTCTCAACGGTCGACTGGGGTCAGGATACCTCTCTCCGGTCGACTGGGGTCAGGATAACTCTCAACGGTCGACTGGGGTCAGGATACCTCTCAACGGTCGACTGGGGTCAGGATAATTCTCTCCGGTCGACTGGGGTCAGGATACCTCTCAACGGTCGACTGGGGTCAGGATAATTCTCTACGGTCGACTGGGGTCAGGAAACCTCTCAACGGTCGACTGGGGTCAGGACAACTCTCTCCGGTCGACTGGGGTCAGGATAATTCTCTCCGGTCGACTGGGGTCAGGATAACTCTCAACGGTCGACTGGGGTCAGGATAACTCTCTCCGGTCGACTGGGGTCAGGATAACTCTCTCCGGTCGACTGGGGTCAGGATAACTCTCTCCGGTCGACTGGGGTCAGGATACCTCTCTACGGTCGACTGGGGTCAGGATAACTCTCAACGGTCGACTGGGGTCAGGATACCTCTCAACGGTCGACTGGGGTCAGGATAACTCTCTCCGGTCGACTGGGGTCAGGATAATCCTCTCCGGTCGACTGGGGTCAGGATACCTCTCTACGGTCGACTGGGGTCAGGATACCTCTCTCCGGTCGACTGGGGTCAGGATAACTCTCTCCGGTCGACTGGGGTCAGGATAATCCTCTCCGGTCGACTGGGGTCAGGATACCTCTCAACGGTCGACTGGGGTCAGGATAATTCTCTCCGGTCGACTGGGGTCAGGATAATTTCTCTCCGGTCGACTGGGGTCAGGATACCTCTCAACGGTCGACTGGGGTCAGGATAACTCTCCGGTCGACTGGGGTCAGGATAATTCTCTCCGGTCGACTGGGGTCAGGATACCTCTCAACGGTCGACTGGGGTCAGGATAACTCTCTCCGGTCGACTGGGGTCAGGATAACTCTCTCCGGTCGACTGGGGTCAGGATAACTCTCTCCGGTCGACTGGGGTCAGGATAACTCTCTCCGGTCGACTGGGGTCAGGATACTTCTCTCCGGTCGACTGGGGTCAGGATAACTCTCTCCGGTCGACTGGGGTCAGGATAACTCTCTCCGGTCGACTTGGGTCAGGATAACTCTCTCCGGTCGACTTGGGTCAGGATAACTCTCTCCGGTCGACTGGGGTCAGGATAACTCTCTCCGGTCGACTGGGGTCAGGATAACTCTCTCCGGTCGACTGGGGTCAGGATAACTCTCAACGGTCGACTGGGGTCAGGATACCTCTCAACGGTCGACTGGGGTCAGGATACCTCTCAACGGTCGACTGGGGTCAGGATACCTCTCTCCGGTCGACTGGGGTCAGGATAACTCTCAACGGTCGACTGGGGTCAGGATACCTCTCAACGGTCGACTGGGGTCAGGATAATTCTCTCCGGTCGACTGGGGTCAGGATACCTCTCAACGGTCGACTGGGGTCAGGATAATTCTCTACGGTCGACTGGGGTCAGGAAACCTCTCAACGGTCGACTGGGGTCAGGACAACTCTGTCCGGTCGACTGGGGTCAGGATAATTCTCTCCGGTCGACTGGGGTCAGGATAACTCTCAACGGTCGACTGGGGTCAGGATAACTCTCTCCGGTCGACTGGGGTCAGGATAACTCTCTCCGGTCGACTGGGGTCAGGATACCTCTCAACGGTCGACTGGGGTCAGGATACCTCTCTAAGGTCGACTGGGGTCAGGATACCTCTCAACGGTCGACTGGGGTCAGGATACCTCTCAACGGTCGACTGGGGTCAGGATAACTCTCTCCGGTCGACTGGGGTCAGGATAATCCTCTACGGTCGACTGAGGTCAGGATACCTCTCTACGGTCGACTGGGGTCAGGATACCTCTCTCCGGTCGACTGGGGTCAGGATAACTCTCTCCGGTCGACTGGGGTCAGGATAATCCTCTCCGGTCGACTGGGGTCAGGATAATTCTCTCCGGTCGACTGGGGTCAGGATAATTCTCTCCGGTCGACTGGGGTCAGGATAACTCTCTCCGGTCGACTGGGGTCAGGATAACTCTCTCCGGTCGACTGGGGTCAGGATAACTCTCTCCGGTCGACTGGGGTCAGGATACCTCTCAACGGTCGACTGGGGTCAGGATAACTCTCTCCGGTCGACCGGGGTCAGGATAATTCTCTCCGGTCGACCGGGGTCAGGATAACTCTCTCCGGTCGACCGGGGTCAGGATAACTCTCTCCGGTCGACTTGGGTCAGGATAACTCTCTCCGGTCGACTTGGGTCAGGATAACTCTCTCCGGTCGACTTGGGTCAGGATAACTCTCTCCGGTCGACTGGGGTCAGGATAACTCTCTCCGGTCGACTGGGGTCAGGATACCTCTCTCCGGTCGACTGGGGTCAGGATACCTCTCAACGGTCGACTGGGGTCAGGATACCTCTCAACGGTCGACTGGGGTCAGGATAACTCTCTCCGGTCGACTGGGGTCAGGATAACTCTCAACGGTCGACTGGGGTCAGGATAACTCTCAACGGTCGACTGGGGTCAGGATACCTCTCTCCGGTCGACTGAGGTCAGGATAATTCTCTCCGGTCGACTGGGGTCAGGATAACTCTCTCCGGTCGACTGGGGTCAGGATAACTCTCTCCGGTCGACTGGGGTCAGGATAACTCTCTCCGGTCGACTGGGGTCAGGATAACTCTCTCCGGTCGACTGGGGTCAGGATAACTCTCCGGTCGACTGGGGTCAGGATACCTCTCAACGGTCGACTGGGGTCAGGATACCTCTCTAAGGTCGACTGGGGTCAGGATACCTCTCAACGGTCGACTGGGGTCAGGATACCTCTCAACGGTCGACTGGGGTCAGGATAACTCTCTCCGGTCGACTGGGGTCAGGATAATCCTCTACGGTCGACTGAGGTCAGGATACCTCTCTACGGTCGACTGGGGTCAGGATACCTCTCTCCGGTCGACTGGGGTCAGGATAACTCTCTCCGGTCGACTGGGGTCAGGATAATCCTCTCCGGTCGACTGGGGTCAGGATAATTCTCTCCGGTCGACTGGGGTCAGGATAATTCTCTCCGGTCGACTGGGGTCAGGATAACTCTCCGGTCGACTGGGGTCAGGATAACTCTCTCCGGTCGACTGGGGTCAGGATAACTCTCTCCGGTCGACTGGGGTCAGGATACCTCTCAACGGTCGACTGGGGTCAGGATAACTCTCTCCGGTCGACCGGGGTCAGGATAATTCTCTCCGGTCGACCGGGGTCAGGATAACTCTCTCCGGTCGACCGGGGTCAGGATAACTCTCTCCGGTCGACTTGGGTCAGGATAACTCTCTCCGGTCGACTTGGGTCAGGATAACTCTCTCCGGTCGACTTGGGTCAGGATAACTCTCTCCGGTCGACTGGGGTCAGGATAACTCTCTCCGGTCGACTGGGGTCAGGATACCTCTCTCCGGTCGACTGGGGTCAGGATACCTCTCAACGGTCGACTGGGGTCAGGATACCTCTCAACGGTCGACTGGGGTCAGGATAACTCTCTCCGGTCGACTGGGGTCAGGATAACTCTCAACGGTCGACTGGGGTCAGGATAACTCTCAACGGTCGACTGGGGTCAGGATACCTCTCTCCGGTCGACTGAGGTCAGGATAATTCTCTCCGGTCGACTGGGGTCAGGATAACTCTCTCCGGTCGACTGGGGTCAGGATAACTCTCTCCGGTCGACTGGGGTCAGGATAACTCTCTCCGGTCGACTGGGGTCAGGATAACTCTCTCCGGTCGACTGGGGTCAGGATAACTCTCTCCGGTCGACTGGGGTCAGGATAACTCTCTCCGGTCGACTGGGGTCAGGATAACTCTCTCCGGTCGACTGGGGTCAGGATAACTCTCTACGGTCGACTGGGGTCAGGATACCTCTCAACGGTCGACTGGGGTCAGGATAACTCTCAATGGTCGACTGGGGTCAGGAAACCTCTCAACGGTCGACTGGGGTCAGGATAACTCTCTCCGGTCGACTGGGGTCAGGATAACTCTCTCCGGTCGACTGGGGTCAGGAAACCTCTCTCCGGTCGACTGGGGTCAGGAAACCTCTCTCCGGTCGACTGGGGTCAGGATAACTCTCTCCGGTCGACTGGGGTCAGGATAACTCTCTCCGGTCGACTGGGGTCAGGATAACTCTCTCCGGTCGACTAGGGTCAGGATAACTCTCTCCGGTCGACTGGGGTCAGGATAACTCTCTACGGTCGACTGGGGTCAGGAAACCTCTCTCCGGTCGACTGGGGTCAGGATAACTCTCTCCGGTCGACTGGGGTCAGGATAACTCTCTCCGGTCGACTGGGGTCAGGATAACTCTCTCCGGTCGACTAGGGTCAGGATAACTCTCTCCGGTCGACTGGGGTCAGGATACCTCTGAGAGGCATTTGCAACTGCTTGTAGACCTAATATGGTATCAAGGTTTGTGTACAGAGAATTATTATCAATGGAGAATAAAAAAGCATTTCCTGGTATCTTGGAAGGTTAAATGTTAGAATGTTGGGGAGTTGTAAGAGAACATTCCATGTTTAATTGTTCTGGCCAGTATTTAACAATGTCAGAGGCTGTATCCCTACTCCAGTGAACCGGATCCCAGGGGTCTGTTCGAAACCTACGGTCATTTAAAAAATCCCATCTCACCACTATGACCTTATTCAGCTTCTGTAAGAGACACTGCTGATCCTTAGCTAGTCTATCTGAGTAATGTATGAATGATACATAGACTGTTGCATTGGGAAAAGCCCCCTTACTAGTCCTCAACAGTTTCTGTAGTTGCTTCCAAGATGAAGTCGGCGCTTGCCTCCCCAAACAATTGTTGAGGCCTACAAACAACATTCTTGTCTGTCATTGGGTTTGGTGGGAGCTTCTTGAAAACATCGTTAATATGATAAAATGTGGCCCCAGGGAAGCTATCCACCTGTACATGAGAATACATGTAAAAAAAATGTGGAATACGTGCTAGATTAGAATCCTCCACAATCACTGTTGGTTTATCTATCTGTATTTCCCACTCCTGAATCTTCCTCTCTGACCTAGGGTGTCTTATGGGTTCCAGACCTGAGTCTTCCTCTCTGACCTAGGGTGTCTTATGGGTTCCAGACCTGAATCTTCCTCTCTGACCTAGGGTGTCTTATGGGTTCCAGACCTGAGTCTTCCTCTCTGACCTAGGGTGTCTTATGGGTTCCAGACCTGAGTCTTCCTCTCTGACCTAGGGTGTCTTATGGGTTCCAGACCTGAATCTTCCTCTCTGACCTAGAGTGTCTTATGGGTTCCAGACCTGAGTCTTCCTCTCTGACCTAGGGCGTCTTATGGGTTCCAGGCGTGGGGTCAGAGCAGATCCATGTGGAAATGTTAGTAGGGGACTCAGATTGGGAACCACTCCGAGAACACTGGCTTTTAAGGGTACCAACCATCGTCACTTCATGTGCACCTACTGGTTGTACTTTGACAATACCACACTGATCCTGCTCCACTCCACCCTGGGAGCCCTGCTGTTCTGTGTCTGGAGGAGAAGCAGAAGAGGTGGAGGAGTTACTACATGGCAGCCCTACATTACTGCATGACACCTTCTGGGGAACTGTTCCTGATCTACAGTAATAGGACTCTCTTCCTGCTTGCTGAACCCTTAGCATAGGGATCTAACGCTCCCGGCTGAGAAGGGCCAGTCTATGGTGGGAAGGATTCAGAGGACAGGGCCTTGGAGGTCTGAATGGTTGAAGCTGGGCCTTCTCCCTGTAGCATTAAGGGTTTCTGCAGAAGAAGCAATAAACTTACTCCGACTCACAGCTCTGTTAAAAACCTCCAAATCAATGCCCTGCAACTGCTCCAATCCTGTGGCTATCACTGCATCATCGTGTTCTATTAGAAGATGTGCATCCATTCCGCTGTGTTTTACGTCACTGTCTGCAGTTGACTGACTCAGAGATGAAGGCTTAACCAAAACTGAGACCTGTCTTGTCATCCCAAGAGGGCAAGAATTGGTCAATCTTGAGTTTCCAGTATCTCAGAATGATGTATTGCTTGCAATATCTTAAAGTACTTGTTAGTCAACAGGGGGTCTGGTGCAACAGTAGTTCTAGGGGCAGTCTGTCTGGTGCAACAGTAGTTCTAGGGGCAGTCTGTCTGGTCTGGTGTAACAGTAGTTCTAGGGGCAGTCTGTCTGGTCTGGTGTAACAGTAGTTCTAGGGGCAGTCTGTCTGGTCTGGTGTAACAGTAGTTCTAGTGGCAGTCTGTCTGGTCTGGGTGTAACAGTAGTTCTAGGGCAGTCTGTCTGGTCTGGGTGTAACAGTAGTTCTAGGGGCAGTCTGTCTGGTCTGGTGTAACAGTAGTTCTAGGGGCAGTCTGTCTGGTCTGGTGTAACAGTAGTTCTAGTGGCAGTCTGTCTGGTCTGGTGTAACAGTAGTTCTAGGGGCAGTCTGTCTGGTCTGGTGTAACAGTAGTTCTAGGGGCAGTCTGTCTGGTCTGGTGTAACAGTAGTTCTAGGGGCAGTCTGTCTGGTCTGGTGTAACAGTAGTTCTAGGGGCAGTCTGTCTGGTCTGGTGTAACAGTAGTTCTAGGGGCAGTCTGTCTGGTCTGGTGTAACAGTAGTTCTAGTGGCAGTCTGTCTGGTCTGGTGGGGGAGGATCACCATTACTCACCCAATTGGACATTACTGGTCAAGACCTCAAATCGGTTGTGGAGTGGTATCAACATATTGGTGGAATAAGGGTAGACCCAAGAGAAGGTCTCTAACTTGGAAAACTTGGAACTACAAAAGAGTGTGTTCTCCAATTGGATGTCAGACATTAGGGGTCAGAGGTGATGTTTTACCCATGAGGTCTTTGAGCAGGTTAGAGTTAGGGGTCAGAGGTGATGTTTTACCCATGAGGTCTCTGAGCAGGTTAGGGTTAGGGGTCAGACATGTTTTACCCATGAGGTCTCTGAGCAGGATAGGGTTAGGGGTCAGAGGTGATGTTTTACCCATGAGGTCTCTGAGCAGGTTAGGGGTCAGACGTGATGTTTTACCCATGAGGTCTCTGAGCAGGCTAGGGTTAGGGGTCAGAGGTGATGTTTTACCCATGAGGTCTCTGAGCAGGTTAGGGTTAAGGGTCAGAGGTGATGTTTTACCCATGAGGTCTCTGAGCAGGTTAGGGTTAGGGGTCAGACATGATGTTTTACCCATGAGGTCTCTGAGCAGGTCAGGGTTAGGGGTCAGAGGTGATGTTTTACCCATGAGGTCTCTGAGCAGGCTAGGGTTAGAGGTCAGAGGTGATGTTTTACCCATGAGGTCTCTGAGCAGGTTAGGGTTAGGGGTCAGAGGTGATGTTTTACCCATGAGGTCTTTGAGCAGGTTAGGGTTAGGGGTCAGACATGATGTTTTACCCATGAGGTCTCTGAGCAGGTTAGGGTTAGGGGTCAGAGGTGATGTTTTACCCATGAGGTCTCTGAGCAGGTTAGGGTTAGGGGTCAGAGGTGATGTTTTACCCATGAGGTCTCTGAGCAGGTTAGGGTTAGGGGTCAGACATGATGTTTTACCCATGAGGTCTCTGAGCAGGTTAGGGTTAGGGGTCAGAGGTGATGTTTTACCCATGAGGTCTCTGAGCAGGTTAGGGGTCAGAGGTGATGTTTTACCATGAGGTCTCTGAGCAGGTTAGGGTTAGGGGTCAGAGGTGATGTTTTACCCATGAGGTCTCTGAGCAGGTTAGGGTTAGGGGTCAGAGGTGATGTTTTACCCATGAGGTCTCGGAGTAGGTAGACATCATTCTTCTGGATCCAGTTCCTGAAGACCTCAGCTGCTGCGTTCCCTTTAGTCAAGACCAAGTCTATCAGTTTGGCTGTCTGCTGCTGAGAGGACTGGCCCTGGAGACCACTGTATTCCTCTCCACCTGAAGAGACAGGGGTCAGGGGTTAATGTCACTCTTCAGAACATAAATATTTTAGGGTTACTATAGTAGAAGCTAGTAGTATTTAAATGTACTGCAGTAGTATAGTAGTACTGTAGATATATACATACAGATTATGTTCTGCTCTCTGAGGTGGTTCAGGATTGACTCTTCATAAATATAGTACTTTAATGTAGTAACTAGTAGTATATGATTTACCGCCCTTAAGTGCAGGATGCCGCTAGTATAGCAGTAGTAGCTAGTAGTATATAACATGTAGTAGTATAGTAGTAGTAGCAGCTAGTAGTATATAGCATGTAGTAGTATAGTAGTAGTTGCTAGTAGTATATAACATGCAGTAGTATAGTAGTAGTAGCTAGTAGTATATAACATGTAGTAGTATATTAGTATTAGCAGCTAGTAGTATATAACATGTAGTAGTATAGTAGTAGTAGCTAGTAGTATATAACATGTAGTAGTATAGTAGTAGTAGCTAGTAGTATAGTAGTAGCTAGTAGTATATAACATGTAGTAGTATAGTAGTAGTAGCTAGTAGTATATAACATGTAGTAGTATATTAGTAGTAGCTAGTAGTATATAACATGTAGTAGTATATTAGTAGTAGCTAGTAGTATATAACATGTAGTAGTATTATTAGTAGTAGCTAGTAGTATATAACATGTAGTAGTATAGTAGTAGTAGCTAGTAGTATATAACATGTAGTAGTATATTAGTAGTAGCTAGTAGTATATAACATGTAGTAGTATATTAGTAGTAGCTAGTAGTATATAACATGTAGTAGTATATTAGTAGTAGCTAGTAGTATATAACATGTAGTAGTATAGTAGTAGTAGCTAGTAGTATATAACATGTAGTAGTATAGTAGTAGTAGCTAGTAGTATATAACATGTAGTAGTATATTAGTAGTAGCTAGTAGTATATAACATGTAGTAGTATAGTAGTAGTAGCTAGTAGTATATAACATGTAGTAGTATAGTAGTAGTAGCTAGTAGTATATAACATGTAGTAGTATAGTAGCAGTAGCTAGTAGTATATAACATGTAGTAGTATAGTAGTAGTAGCTAGTAGTATATAACATGTAGTAGTATAGTAGTAGTTGCTAGTAGTATATAACATGTAGTAGTATAGTAGTGGTAGCTAGTAGTATATAGCATGTAGTAGTATAGTAGTAGTTGCTAGTAGTATATAACATGTAGTAGTATAGTAGTAGTAGCTAGTAGTATATAACATGTAGTAGTATATTAGTAGTAGCAGCTAGTAGTATATAACATGTAGTAGTATAGTAGTAGTTGCTAGTAGTATATAACATGTAGTAGTATAGTAGTAGTAGCTAGTAGTATATAACATGTAGTAGTATATTAGTAGTAGCTAGTAGTATATCACATGTAGTAGTATATTAGTAGTAGCTAGTAGTATATAACATGTAGTAGTATATTAGTAGTAGCTAGTAGTATATAACATGTAGTAGTATAGTAGTAGTATATAAGCAGACGTACTGATGACGTTCTGCTCTCGGAGGTGCTCCAGGACAGACTCAACACTCTTCAGACGCTGGACCAACGCTGCCTGGTGTCTCTTTAAGAATGAATGACCGTCTGGAGGAGGGAGAGAGAGGGAGGGAGGGAGAGAGAGAGAGAGGGAGGGAGAGAGGGGGAGAGAGAGAGTTGGGTTAGGTTCACTTGGGGAGAATCTCAATTATATAGTAGCAAGCAGCTACTCTTCCTAGGGTCCAACATTTTTTTAGGCAAAAAAAAATGGTATATAACAGTATTACACCACTACATATCTACAGTATTACACCACTACATATCTACAGTATTACACCACTACATATCTACAGTATTATACCACTACATATCTACAATACAACATGTATAATACCACCATACTACAGTATTACACCACTACATATCTACAGTATTACACCACTACATATCTACAGTACAACATGTATAATACCACCATACTACAGTATTACACCACTACATATCTACAGTATTACACCACTACATATCTACAGTATTACACCACTACATATCTACAGTATTACACCACTACATATCTACAGTATTACACCACTACATATCTACAGTATTACACCACTACATATCTACAGTATTACACCACTACATATCTACAGTATTACACCACTACATATCTACAGTATTACACCACTACATATCTACAGTACAACATGTATAATACCACCATACTACAGTATTACACCACTACATATCTACAGTATTACACCACTACATATCTACAGTACAACATGTATAATACCACCATACTACAGTATTACACCACTACATATCTACAGTATTACACCACTACATATCTACAGTACAACATGTATAATACCACCATACTACAGTATTACACCACTACATATCTACAGTATTACACCACTACATATCTACAGTACAACATGTATAATACCACCATACTACAGTATTACACCACTACATATCTACAATACAACATGTATAATACCACCATACTACAGTATTACACCACTACATATCTACAGTATTACACCACTACATATCTACAGTACAACATGTATAATAACCATACTACAGTATTACACCACTACATATCTACAGTATTACACCACTACATATCTACAGTACAACATGTATAATACCACCATACTACAGTATTACACCACTACATATCTACAGTATTACACCACTACATATCTACAGTACAACATGTATAATACCACCATACTACAGTATTACACCACTACATATCTACAGTATTACACCACTACATATCTACAGTACAACATGTATAATACCACCATACTACAGTATTACACCACTACATATCTACAGTACAACATGTATAATACCACCATACTACAGTATTACACCACTACATATCTACAATACAACATGTATAATACCACCATACTACAGTATTACACCACTACATATCTACAGTATTACACCACTACATATCTACAGTACAACATGTATAATACCACCATACTACAGTATTACACCACTACATATCTACAGTATTACACCACTACATATCTACAGTACAACATGTATAATACCACCATACTACAGTATTACACCACTACATATCTACAGTATTACACCACTACATATCTACAGTATTACACCACTACATATCTACAGTACAACATGTATAATACCACCATACTACAGTATTACACCACTACATATCTACAGTATTACACCACTACATATCTACAGTATTACACCACTACATATCTACAGTACAACATGTATAATACCACCATACTACAGTATTACACCACTACATATCTACAGTATTACACCACTACATATCTACAGTACAACATGTATAATACCACCATACTACAGTATTACACCACTACATATCTACAGTATTATACCACTACATATCTACAGTACAACATGTATAATACCACCATACTACAGTATTACACCACTACATATCTACAATACAACATGTATAATACCACCATACTACAGTATAACACCACTACATATCTACAGTATTACACCACTACATATCTACAGTACACCATGTATAATACCACCATACTACAGTATTACACCACTACATATCTACAGTACAACATGTATAATACCATTATACTACAGTATTATACCACTACATATCTACAATACAACATGTATAATACCACCATACTACAGTATTACACCACTACATATCTACAGTATTATACCACTACATATCTACAGTATTACACCACTACATATCTACAGTATTATACCACTACATATCTACAGTATTACACCACTACATATCTACAGTACAACATGTATAATACCACCATACTACAGTATTATACCACTACATATCTACAGAATTACACCACTACATATCTACAGTACAACATGTATAATACCACCATACTACAGTATTACACCACTACATATCTACAGTATTACACCACTACATATCTACAGTACAACATGTATAATACCACCATACTACAGTATTATACCACTACATATCTACAGTACAACATGTATAATACCACCATACTACAGTATTATACCACTACATATCTACAGTATTACACAACTACATATCTACAGTATTATACAACTACATATCTACAGTATTATACCACTACATATCTACAGTACAACATGTATAATACCACCATACTACAGTATTATACCACTACATATCTACAGAATTACACCACTACATATCTACAGTACAACATGTATAATACCACCATACTACAGTATTACACCACTACATATCTACAGTATTACACCACTACATATCTACAGTACAACATGTATAATACCACCATACTACAGTATTATACCACTACATATCTACAGTACAACATGTATAATACCACCATACTACAGTATTATACCACTACATATCTACAGTATTATACCACTACATATCTACAGTATTACACCACTACATATCTACAGTACAACATGTATAATACCACCATACTACAGTATTATACCACTACATATCTACAGTACAACATGTATAATACCACCATACTACAGTATTACACCACTACATATCTACAATACAACATGTATAATACCACCATACTACAGTATTACACCACTACATATCTACAGTATTATACCACTACATATCTACATGTACCACTACATCTACAGTATTACACAACTACATATCTACAGTATTATACCACTACATATCTACAGTATTACACCACTACATATCTACAGTACAACATGTATAATACCACCATACTACAGTATTATACCACTACATATCTACAGTACAACATGTATAATACCACCATACTACAGTATTATACCACTACATATCTACAGTACAACATGTATAATACCACCATACTACAGTATTACACCACTACATATCTACAGTACAACATGTATAATACCACCATACTACAGTATTACACCACTACATATCTACAATACAACATGTATAATACCACCATACTACAGTATTACACCACTACATATCTACAGTACAACATGTATAATACCACCATACTACAGTATTACACCACTACATATCTACAGTACAACATGTATAATACCACCATACTACAGTATTACACCACTACATATCTACAATACAACATGTATAATACCACCATACTACAGTATTACACCACTACATATCTACAGTACAACATGTATAATACCACCATACTACAGTATTACACCACTACATATCTACAGTATAACACCACTACATATCTACAATACAACATGTATAATACCACCATACTACAGTATTACACCACTACATATCTACAAGTACAACATGTATAATACCACCATACTACAGTATTATACCACTACATATCTACAGTACAACATGTATAATACCACCATACTACAGTATTATACCACTACATATCTACAGTACAACATGTATAATACCACCATACTACAGTATTATACCACTACATATCTACAGTACAACATGTATAATACCACCATACTACAGTATTATACCACTACATATCTACAATACAACATGTATAATACCACCATACTACAGTATTACACCACTACATATCTACAGTACAACATGTATAATACCACCATACTACAGTATTACACCACTACATATCTACAATACAACATGTATAATACCACCATACTACAGTATTACACCACTACATATCTACAATACAACATGTATAATACCACCATACTACAGTATTACACCACTACATATCTACAGTACAACATGTATAATACCACCATACTACAGTATTATACCACTACATATCTACAATACAACATGTATAATACCACCATACTACAGTATTACACCACTACATATCTACAGTACAACATGTATAATACCACCATACTACAGTATTATACCACTACATATCTACAATACAACATGTATAATACCACCATACTACAGTATTACACCACTACATATCTACAGTACAACATGTATAATACCACCATACTACAGTATTACACCACTACATATCTACAATACAACATGTATAATACCACCATACTACAGTATTACACCACTACATATCTACAGTATTACACCACTACATATCTACAGTACAACATGTATAATACCACCATACTACAGTATTATACCACTACATATCTACAGTATTACACCACTACATATCTACAGTACAACATGTATAATACCACCATACTACAGTATTACACCACTACATATCTACAGTATTACACCACTACATATCTATAGTACAACATGTATAATACCACCATACTACAGTATTACACCACTACATATCTACAGTATTACACCACTACATATCTACAGTACAACATGTATAATACCACCATACTACAGTATTACACCACTACATATCTACAATACAACATGTATAATACCACCATACTACAGTATTATACCACTACATATCTACAGTATTACACCACTACATATCTACAGTACAACATGTATAATACCACCATACTACAGTATTACACCACTACATATCTACAATACAACATGTATAATACCACCATACTACAGTATTATACCACTACATATCTACAGTATTACACCACTACATATCTACAGTACAACATGTATAATACCACCATACTACAGTATTACACCACTACATATCTACAATACAACATGTATAATACCACCATACTACAGTATTATACCACTACATATCTACAGTATTACACCACTACATATCTACAGTACAACATGTATAATACCACCATACTACAGTATTACACCACTACATATCTACAGTACAACATGTATAATACCACCATACTACAGTATTATACCACTACATATCTACAATACAACATGTATAATACCACCATACTACAGTATTATACCACTACATATCTACAATACAACATGTATAATACCACCATACTACAGTATTACACCACTACATATCTACAATACAACATGTATAATACCACCATACTACAGTATTACACCACTACATATCTACAATACAACATGTATAATACCACCATACTACAGTATTATACCACTACATATCTACAGTATTACACCACTACATATCTACAGTACAACATGTATAATACCACCATACTACAGTATTACACCACTACATATCTACAATACAACATGTATAATACCACCATACTACAGTATTACACCACTACATATCTACAATACAACATGTATAATACCACCATACTACAGTATTACACCACTACATATCTACAGTACAACATGTATAATACCACCATACTACAGTATTACACCACTACATATCTACAATACAACATGTATAATACCACCATACTACAGTATTACACCACTACATATCTACAGTATTACACCACTACATATCTACAGTACAACATGTATAATACCACCATACTACAGTATTACACCACTACATATCTACAGTATTACACCACTACATATCTACAATACAACATGTATAATACCACCATACTACAGTATTACACCA
This sequence comes from Brachymystax lenok tsinlingensis, assembly GCA_030435695.1. NCBI lineage: Eukaryota > Metazoa > Chordata > Actinopteri > Salmoniformes > Salmonidae > Brachymystax > Brachymystax lenok. Next base: position 52,878,036 of record CM059792.1, read on the forward strand.
CTACATATCTACAGTATTACACCACTACATATCTACAGTACAACATGTATAATACCACCATACTACAGTATTACACCACTACATATCTACAACAGTATTACCACCACTACATATCTACAGGTACAACATGTATAATACCACCATACTACAGTATTACACCACTACATATCTACAGTATTACACCACTACATATCTACAGTACAACATGTATAATACCACCATACTACAGTATTACACCACTACATATCTACAATACAACATGTATAATACCACCATACTACAGTATTACACCACTACATATCTACAATACAACATGTATAATACCACCATACTACAGTATTATACCACTACATATCTACAGTATTACACCACTACATATCTACAGTACAACATGTATAATACCACCATACTACAGTATTACACCACTACATATCTACAATACAACATGTATAATACCACCATACTACAGTATTATACCACTACATATCTACAGTATTACACCACTACATATCTACAGTACAACATGTATAATACCACCATACTACAGTATTACACCACTACATATCTACAATACAACATGTATAATACCACCATACTACAGTATTATACCACTACATAACTACAGTATTACACCACTACATATCTACAGTACAACATGTATAATACCACCATACTACAGTATTACACCACTACATATCTACAATACAACATGTATAATACCACCATACTACAGTATTATACCACTACATATCTACAATACAACATGTATAATACCACCATACTACAGTATTATACCACTACATATCTACAATACAACATGTATAATACCACCATACTACAGTATTACACCACTACATATCTACAATACAACATGTATAATACCACCATACTACAGTATTACACCACTACATATCTACAATACAACATGTATAATACCACCATACTACAGTATTATACCACTACATATCTACAGTATTACACCACTACATATCTACAGTACAACATGTATAATACCACCATACTACAGTATTACACCACTACATATCTACAATACAACATGTATAATACCACCATACTACAGTATTATACCACTACATATCTACAGTATTACACCACTACATATCTACAGTACAACATGTATAATACCACCATACTACAGTATTACACCACTACATATCTACAATACAACATGTATAATACCACCCATACTACAGTATTATACCACTACATATCTACAGTATTACACCACTACATATCTACAGTACAACATGTATAATACCACCATACTACAGTATTACACCACTACATATCTACAATACAACATGTATAATACCACCATACTACAGTATTATACCACTACATATCTACAATACAACATGTATAATACCACCATACTACAGTATTATACCACTACATATCTACAATACAACATGTATAATACCACCATACTACAGTATTACACCACTACATATCTACAATACAACATGTATAATACCACCATACTACAGTATTACACCACTACATATCTACAGTACAACATGTATAATACCACCATACTACAGTATTACACCACTACATATCTACAGTATTACACCACTACATATCTACAGTACAACATGTATAATACCACTATACTACAGTATTATACCACTACATATCTACAATACAACATGTATAATACCACCATACTACAGTATTACACCACTACATATCTACAATACAACATGTATAATACCACCATACTACAGTATTACACCACTACATATCTACAATACAACATGTATAATACCACCATACTACAGTATTACACCACTACATATCTACAGTACAACATGTATAATACCACCATACTACAGTATTACACCACTACATATCTACAGTATTACACCACTACATATCTACAGTACAACATGTATAATACCACCATACTACAGTATTACACCACTACATATCTACAATACAACATGTATAATACCACCATACTACAGTATTACACCACTACATATCTACAGTATTACAACATGTATAATACCACCATACTACAGTATTACACCACTACATATCTACAGTATTACACCACTACATATCTACAGTACAACATGTATAATACCACCATACTACAGTATTACACCACTACATATCTACAGTACAACATGTATAATACCACCATACTACAGTATTATACCACTACATATCTACAGTACAACATGTATAATACCACCATACTACAGTATTACACCACTACATATCTACAATACAACATGTATAATACCACCATACTACAGTATTACACCACTACATATCTACAGTACAACATGTATAATACCACCATACTACAGTATTACACCACTACATATCTACAGTACAACATGTATAATACCACCATACTACAGTATTACACCACTACATATCTACAATACAACATGTATAATACCACCATACTACAGTATTACACCACTACATATCTACAGTACAACATGTATAATACCACCATACTACAGTATTACACCACTACATATCTATACAACATGTATAATACCACCATACTACAGTATTACACCACTACATATCTACAGTACAACATGTATAATACCACCATACTACAGTATTATACCACTACATATCTACAGTATTACACCACTACATATCTACAGTACAACATGTATAATACCACCATACTACAGTATTACACCACTACATATCTACAGTACAACATGTATAATACCACCATACTACAGTATTACACCACTACATATCTACAGTACAACATGTATAATACCACCATACTACAGTATTATACCACTACATATCTACAGTACAACATGTATAATACCACTACCCATACTACAGTATTACACCACTACATATCTACAATACAACATGTATAATACCACCATACTACAGTATTACACCACTACATATCTACAGTACAACATGTATAATACCACCATACTACAGTATTATACCACTACATATCTACAGTATTAACTATACATATCTACATTTGTATATAAATACCACCATACTACAGTATTATATATACATATACAGTATTACACACATATCTACAATTACAGCATCTTATAAATACCATACTACAGTATTACACACTACATATCCACAATACAACATGTATAATACCACCATACTACAGTAAATTATACTACCATCTACATGTTACACCTACATATCTACAGTACAACATGTATAATACCACCATACTACAGTATTATACCACTACATATCTACAGTATTACACCACACTACATATCTAAGTATTATACCACTACATATCTGCAGTATTACACCACCCTACATATCTACAGTTACAACATGTAATACCATACTACAGTATTACACCTACATATCTACGTGGTACACACTACATATCTACAATACAACATGTATAATACCACCATACTACAGTATTTACACCACTACATATCTACAGTACTTTATATATAATACCACTATACTACATTACACCACTACATATCCTACAGTACAACATGTATAAATACCACCACCTACAGTAGCACACACTACATATACACAGTACAACATGTATAATACCACCATGCACAGTATTACACACACTACACATCTACAATACATGTATAATATCACCACTTTACAGTATTACACAACTACATATCTACAGTATTATACACTACATCTACAGTGTATTATACCACTACATATCTACAATACAACATGTATAAATACCACCATACTACAGTATTACACCACTACATATCTACAGTATTATACCACTACATATATCTACAGTATTACCCACAACATATCTACAATACAACATATAAATACCACCATACTACAGTATTATACCTACATATCTACAGTATTATACCTACATATCTACAATACAACATATTATAGCCACCATACTACAGTATTATACACACTACATATCACAGTATAACATATATAATACCACCATACTACAGTATTACACCACTACATATCTACAATACAACATGTATAATACCATACCACAATACACCACTACATATCTACAGTATTATACCAATTACACATATACAATTACAACATGTATAATACCACCATACATGATATTATACCACTACATATCTACAGTATTATACCACTACATATCTACAGTACAACATGTATAATACCACACCATACTACAGTATTATACCACTACATATCTACAGTATTACACACTACATATCTACAATACAACATGTATAATACCACCATGCTACAGTATTACACCACTACATATCTACAGTATTATACCACTCTACATATCTACAATTACAAACATGTATAAATACCACCATGCTACAAAGTAGTACACCACTTTACATATCTACAGTATTATACACTACATATCTACAAGTACATATGTATAATACCACCATACTACAGTATTATACCACTACATATCTACAGTATTATACCACTACATATCTACAGTACAACATGTATAATACCACCATACTACAGTACACCCACTATACATATCTACAATGTAACATAATATAATACCACCATACCTACAGTATTACCACTACATATCTACAGTGTGCCCTGCATATCTACAGTACAACATGTATAATACCACCATACTACACAGTATTATACCACATATCTACAGTATTATACCACTACATATCTACAGTACACACCATATATAATACCACCATGCCTGATATTACACCACTACATATCTACAGTACAACATGTATAATACCACCCATACAATTACACAACATGTATAATACTACTATACGTATTATACCCTACATATCTGATATTATACCACTCACATATCTACAGTATTACACCACTACATATCTACAGTACAACATGTATAATACCATATACAGTATTATACCACTACATATCTACAATACAACATGTATAATACCACCATACTACAGTATTATACCTACATATCTACAATTACAACATGTGTAGCTACCATATACAGTATTACACCACTACATATCTACAAATACAACATATTATAATATACACCATACTACAGTATTACATACTACATATCTACAATTACCAACATGTATAATACCACCATACTACGTGTATACCTACATATCCACAGTACACACTACATATCTACAATTACAACATGCATAATACCACCATACTACAGTATTATACACTACATATCTACAATTACAACATATATAATACCACCATACTACGTGATATACCACACATATCTAAGTATTACACCCTACATATCTACAGTACATATGTATAAATACCACCATACTACAGAGTATTATACCACTACATATCTCTACAAATTACAACATGTATAATACCACCCATACTACAGTATTACACACTACATATCTACAATACAACATGTATAATACCATACTACAGTATTATACCACTACATATCTACAGTACAACATGTATAATTCCACCATACAGTATTATACCTACATATCCTACAGTATTACACACACTACATATCTACAGTATTATACCACTACATATCTACAGTATTATACCTACATATCTACAGTATTACACTACATATCTACAGTATTATACCACTACATATCTACAGTACAACATGTATAAATACCACCATACTACAGTATTACACCACTACATATCTACAGTATTACACCACTACATATCACATTTAACATGTATAATACCACCATACTGCAGTATTATACCACACACATATCTACAGTATTACACCACTACATATCTACAATACAACATGTATAATACACCATACTACAGTATTACACTACATATCTACAGTATTATACTGCTACATATCTACAGTACAACATGTATAGCACCATACATACTACAGTATTACACACTACATATCTACAGTAGTATACCACTACATATCTACAGTACAACATGTATAATACCACCATACTCTGATATTATACCACTACATATCTACAGTATTACACACCTACATATCTACAATACAACATGTATAATATATTACCATACATAGAGTGCATTCGGAGAAAGTATTCCAGACCCCTTGACTTATCCACATTATTTGCGTTACCAGCCTTATTCTAAAATTGATTACATAAATAAAAATGTATCTATAGTATCTATCTATAGTATATATCTATCTATCTATAGTATCTATCTATACGTATCTATCTATCTATAGTATAAATCTATCTATCTATAGTATCTATCTATGGAAATGTATCTATCTATCTATCTATAATTTATATATCTATCTATATAGTATCTATCTATTCTATAGTATAAATCTATCTATCTATAGTATCTTATCTATAAATGTCTATCTATCTATCTATAGTATATGTCTATCTATCTATAGTATCTATCTATCAGTATCTATCTATCTATGTTATAAATCTATCTATCTAGCAATTATCTATCTATACGTATCTATCTATCTATAGTATATATCTATCTATAGTATCTATCTATCTATCTATAGTATCTATCTATCTATCTATAGTATCTATCTATAGTGTATCTATCTATCTATCTATCTATAGTATATATCTATCTATCATAGTATATATCTAATCTTATCTATAGTATCTATCTATAGTATCTAATACCTCTATAGTATGTATCTATCTATAGTATCTGTCTGTCTATCTATAGTATGTATCTATCTATCTATAGTATCTATCTATAGTATCTATCTATCTATCCTATCTATAGTATATATCTATCTATCTATAGTATCTATCTATAGAGTAATCTGTCTATCTATAGTATGTATCTATGGTAATCTATCTATAGTATAAAGTCTATCTATCTATAGTATCTATCTATAGATGGATCTAGATGAATGCTATAGATAGATACTATAGATAGATAGATCAGATATATAGATAGATGAATTGAATTACTATAGATAGTGAATGGAATACTATGAATGAATGCTATGGATGAATGAATAGATAGATGGATGAATGGACAGATACTATGAATGAATGCTATGGATAGATAGATGATGTGAATAGAATGAATGGATACTATGAATAGATACTATAGATATCTACAGTGCAGCATGTATGTAAATGTACTGCAGTGTTGCACTGCATGCAGTACAACATGTGTAATACCACCATACTACAGTGTATACCACTACATATCCTACAGTACAGCTTATGTATAATTCCATACTACAGTATTATATACATATCTACACAGTATTACACCACTACATATCTACAGTATTATACCTACATATCTACAGTATACACTACATATCTACAGTATTACACCACTACATATCTACAGTATTATACCACTACTATCTACAATTACAACATGTATAATACCACCATACTATGATATTACACCACTACATATCTACAGTATTACACCTACATATCTACAGTACAACATATATAATACCACCATACAGTATTATACCACTACATATCTACAGTATACACCACACATATCTACAATACAACATGTATATGCCACCATACTACAGTATTACACCACTACATATCTACAGTATTATACCACACTACATATCTACAGTACAACATATATAAATACCACCATACTACAGTATTACACCACTACATTATCTACAGTATTATACACTACATATCTACAGTACAACATGTATAATGCCACCATACTACAGTATTATACTACTACACCTCACAGTATTACACCTACATATCACAATACAACATATATAATACCACCATACTACAGTATTACACCACTACATATCTACAGTATTATACTACATATCTAAGTACAAACATAATACCACCATACTACAGTATTACACACTACATATCTACAATACACAACATGTATAATACCACATACTACATTACACCTACATATCTACAGTATTATACCACTACATATCTACAATTTTTAACATGTATAAAATACCACCATATACAGTATTATACCACTACATATCTACAGTATTATACCTACATATCTACAGTACACCATGTATAATACCACCATACTACAGTATTACACCACTACATATCTACAGTACAACATGTATAATACCACCATACTACAGTACAACATGTATAATACCACCATACTACAGTATTATACCACTACATATCTACAGTATTATACCACTACATATCTACAGTATTATACACTACATATCTACAGTACACCATATATAATACCACCCATACTACAGTATTACACCACTACACATATCTACAGTACAACATGTATAATACCTACCATACTACAGTATTATACCACTACATATCTACAATACAACATGTATAATACCACCCTTTAGTATTAACTACACTACATATCTACAGTACAACATATATAATACACCACCATACAGTATTACCACTACATATCTACAATACAACATGTATAAATACCACCATACTACAGTATTACCACCATATCTACAATAGTACAACATGTATAATATACCATACTACAGTATTATACCACTACATATCTACAGTATTACACCACTACATATCTACAGTTAATACCACCATACTACAGTATTACACCACTACATATCTACAGTACAACATGTATAATATACTACAGTATTACACCACTACATATCTACAGTATTACACCACTACATATCTACAGTACAACATGTATAATACCACCATACTACAGTATTACACCACTACATATCTACAGTACAACATGTATAATACCACCATACTACAGTATTACACCACTACATATCTACAGTACAACATGTATAATACCACCATACTACAGTATTACACCACTACATATCTACAGTACAACATGTATAATACCACCATACTACAGTATTACACCACTACATATCTACAATACAACATGTATAATACCACCATACTACAGTATTACACCACTACATATCTACAGTACAACATGTATAATACCACCATACTACAGTATTATACCACTACATATCTACAATACAACATGTATAATACCACCATACTACAGTATTACACCACTACATATCTACAGTACAACATGTATAATACCACCATACTACAGTATTATACCACTACATATCTACAGTACAACATGTATAATACCACCATACTACAGTATTACACCACTACATATCTACAGTACAACATGTATAATACCACCATACTACAGTATTACACCACTACATATCTACAGTACAACATGTATAATACCACCATACTACAGTATTATACCACTACATATCTACAGTATTACAACATGTATACATACACCACCATACTACAGTATTATACCACTACATATCTACAGTACAACATGTATAATACCACCATACTACAGTATTATACCACTACATATCTACAGTATTACACCACTACATATCTACAGTACAACATGTATAATACCACCATACTACAGTATTATACCACTACATATCTACAGTACAACATGTATAATACCACCATACTACAGTATTATACCACTACATATCTACAGTACAACATGTATAATACCACCATACTACAGTATTATACCACTACATATCTACAAGTACAACATGTATAATACCACCATACTACAGTATTACACCACTACATATCTACAATACAACATGTATAATACCACCATACTACAGTATTACACCACTACATATCTACAATACAACATGTATAATACCACCATACTACAGTATTACACCACTACATATCTACAATACAACATGTATAATACCACCATACTACAGTATTACACCACTACATATCTACAGTACAACATGTATAATACCACCCATACTACAGTATTACACCACTACATATCTACAGTACAACATGTATAATACCACCATACTACAGTATTATACCACTACATATCTACAGTACAACATGTATAATACCACCATACTACAGTATTACACCACTACATATCTACAGTACATTTATAATGCTACCATACATAGAGTGCATTCGGAAAGTATTCAGACCCCTTGACTTATCCACATTGTTACGTTACAGCCTTATTCTAAAATTGATTACATAAATAAAATGTATCTATAGTATCTATCTATAGTATATATCTATCTATCTATAGTATCTATCTATCGTATCTATCTATCTATAGTATAAATCTATCTATCTATAGTATCTATCTATCGTATCTATCTATCTATCTATAGTATATATCTATCTATAGTATCTATCTATCTATAGTATAAATCTATCTATCTATAGTATCTATCTATCGTATCTATCTATCTATCTATAGTATATATCTATCTATCTATAGTATCTATCTATCGTATCTATCTATCTATAGTATAAATCTATCTATCTATAGTATCTATCTATCGTATCTATCTATCTATAGTATATATCTATCTATAGTATCTATCTATCTATCTATAGTATCTATCTATCTATCTATAGTATCTATCTATAGTATCTATCTATCTATCTATCTATAGTATATATCTATCTATCTATAGTATATATCTATCTATCTATAGTATCTATCTATCGTATCTATCTATCTATAGTATATATCTATCTATAGTATCTATCTATCTATCTATAGTATATATCTATCTATCTATAGTATCTATCTATAGTATCTATCTATCTATCTATCTATAGTATATATCTATCTATCTATAGTATCTATCTATCGTATCTATCTATCTATAGTATATATCTATAGTATCTATCTATAGTATAAATCTATCTATCTATAGTATCTATCTATAGATAGATAGATACTATAGATAGATACTATAGATAGATACTATAGATAGATAGATAGATACTATAGATAGATAGATAGATACTATAGATAGATAGATAGATACTATAGATAGATACTATAGATAGATAGATAGATAGATAGATAGATAGATAGATACTATAGATAGATACTATAGATAGATAGATAGACAGATAGATAGATAGATACTATAGATAGATACTATAGATAGATAGATAGATAGATAGATAGATAGATAGATAGATAGATAGATACTATAGATAGCAGAGAGAACAGTCTATGACTAGGGTGGCTAGAGTCTGACAATTTTTAGGGCCTTCCTCTGACACAGTAGTTTAAACAGACAGCCCAGTACATTCAGCATGTCATAGTAGTTTAAACAGACAGCCCAGTACATTCAGCATGTCATAGTAGTTTAAACAGACAGCTCAGTACATTCAGCATGTCATAGTAGTTTAAACAGACAGCCCAGTACATTCAGCATGTCATAGTAGTGTAAACAGACAGCTCAGTACATTCAGCATGTCATAGTAGTTTAAACAGACAGCCCAGTACATTCAGCAGGTCATAGTAGTTTAAACAGACAGCCCAGTACATTCAGCAGGTCATAGTAGTTTAAACAGACAGCCCAGTACATTCAGCATGTCATAGTAGTTTAAACAGACAGCCCAGTACATTCAGCAGGTCATAGTAGTTTAAACAGACAGCCCAGTACATTCAGCATGTCATAGTAGTTTAAACAGACAGCCCAGTACATTCAGCATGTCATAGTAGTTTAAACAGACAGCCCAGTACATTCAGCATGTCATAGTAGTTTAAACAGACAGCCCAGTACATTCAGCATGTCATAGTAGTGTAAACAGACAGCCCAGTACATTCAGCATGTCATAGTAGTGTAAACAGACAGCCCAGTACATTCAGCATGTCATAGTAGTTTAAACAGACAGCCCAGTACATTCAGCATGTCATAGTAGTTTAAACAGACAGCCCAGTACATTCAGCATGTCATAGTAGTTTAAACAGACAGCCCAGTACATTCAGCATGTCATAGTAGTGTAAACAGACAGCCCAGTACATTCAGCATGTCATAGTAGTTTAAACAGACAGCCCAGTACATTCAGCATGTCATAGTAGTGTAAACAGACAGCTCAGTACATTCAGCATGTCATAGTAGTTTAAACAGACAGCCCAGTACATTCAGCATGTCATAGTAGTTTAAACAGACAGCCCAGTACATTCAGCATGTCATAGTAGTTTAAACAGACAGCCCAGTACATTCAGCATGTCATAGTAGTGTAAACAGACAGCCCAGTACATTCAGCATGTCATAGTAGTTTAAACAGACAGCCCAGTACATTCAGCATGTCATAGTAGTTTAAACAGACAGCCCAGTACATTCAGCAGGTCATAGTAGTTTAAACAGACAGCCCAGTACATTCAGCATGTCATAGCAGTGTAAACAGACAGCTCAGTACATTCAGCATGTCATAGTAGTTTAAACAGACAGCCCAGAGACGTGTTTCAGAATGTTTGTCGTACCAGAAGCCATCTCCTCGGCCAGCATCTCTCTCTCCTCCTCTCTCTTCTGATCTTCTGCACTCAGCAGGTCTGAGACCAGTTCCTGGACGGTCTTGTAGTTCTCTCCGCTGGTCAGGATCTTACTCTGGACCGTCTGCTTCACCAGGCCACGTTCAAACCCCATCTCTAGTGACGACACAACCACCGCAGTGTTCATCATCACGGCATCCTCCGACCGCTCCTCACCTGGAGGGGGGGGCAGCAAGGAGGAGAAAGAGAGAAGAGGGGAGGGAGTTAGCAGTGATATCAACACAGTGGAGGTCTGTCTGTCTCATGGCTGAACAGTGACATCAACACAGTGGAGGTCTGTCTGTCTCATGGCTGAACAGTGACATCAACACAGTGGAGGTCTGTCTGTCTCATGGCTGAACAGTGATATCAACACAGTGGAGGTCTGTCTGTCTCATGGCTGAACAGTGATATCAACACAGTGGAGGTCTGTCTGTCTCATGGCTGAACAGTGACATCAACACAGTGGAGGTCTGTCTGTCTCATGGCTGAACAGTGATATCAACACAGTGGAGGTCTGTCTGTCTCATGGCTGAACAGTGATATCAACACAGTGGAGGTCTGTCTGTCTCATGGCTGAACAGTGACATCAACACAGTGGAGGTCTGTCTGTCTCATGGCTGAACAGTGACATCAACACAGTGGAGGTATGTCTGTCTCATGGCTGAACAGTGACATCAACACAGTGGAGGTGTCTGTCTGTCTCATGGCTGAACAGTGACATCAACACAGTGGAGGTGTCTGTCTGTCTCATGGCTGAACAGTGACATCAACACAGTGGAGGTCTCTGTCTGTCTCATGGCTGAACAGTGATATCAACACAGTGGAGGTCTGTCTGTCTCATGGCTGAACAGTGATATCAACACAGTGGAGGTCTGTCTGTCTCATGGCTGAACAGTGATATCAACACAGTGGAGGTCTGTCTGTCTCATGGCTGAACAGTGACATCAACACAGTGGAGGTCTGTCTGTCTCATGGCTGAACAGTGACATCAACACAGTGGAGGTCTGTCTGTCTCATGGCTGAACAGTGACATCAACACAGTGGAGGTCTGTCTGTCTCATGGCTGAACAGTGACATCAACACAGTGGAGGTCTGTCTGTCTCATGGCTGAACAGTGATATCAACACAGTGGAGGTCTGTCTCATGGCTGAACAGTGATATCAACACAGTGGAGGCCTGTCTGTCTCATGTCTGAACAGTGACATCAACACAGTGGAGGTCTGTCTGTCTCATAGCTGAACAGTGATATCAACACAGTGGAGGTCTGTCTGTCTCATGGCTAAACAGTGACATCAACATAGTGGAGGTCTGTCTGTCTCATGGCTGAACAGTGACATCAACACAGTGGAGGTCTGTCTGTCTCATGGCTGAACAGTGACATCAACACAGTGGAGGTCTGTCTGTCTCATGGCTGAACAGTGACATCAACACAGTGGAGGTCTGTCTGTCTCATGGCTGAACAGTGACATCAACACAGTGGAGGTCTGTCTGTCTCATGGCTGAACAGTGATATCAACACAGTGGAGGTCTGTCTGTCTCATGGCTGAACGGTGACATCAACACAGTGGAGGTCTGTCTGTCTCATGGCTGAACGGTGATATCAACACAGTGGAGGTCTGTCTGTCTCATGGCTGAACAGTGATATCAACACAGTGGAGGTCTGTCTGTCTCATGGCTGAACAGTGATATCAACACAGTGGAGGTCTGTCTGTCTCATGGCTGAACAGTGATATCAACACAGTGGAGGTCTGTCTGTCTCATGGCTGAACAGTGATATCAACACAGTGGAGGTCTGTCTGTCTCATGGCTGAACAGTGATATCAACACAGTGGAGGTCTGTCTGTCTCATGGCTGAACAGTGATATCAACACAGTGGAGGTCTGTCTGTCTCATGGCTGAACAGTGATATCAACACAGTGGAGGCCTGTCTGTCTCATGGCTGAACAGTGACATCAACACAGTGGAGGTCTGTCTGTCTCATGGCTGAACAGTGATATCAACACAGTGGAGGTCTGTCTGTCTCATGGCTAAACAGTGACATCAACATAGTGGAGGTCTGTCTGTCTCATGGCTGAACAGTGATATCAACACAGTGGAGGCCTGTCTGTCTCATGGCTGAACAGTGATATCAACACAGTGGAGGCCTGTCTGTCTCATGGCTGAACAGTGATATCAACACAGTGGAGGCCTGTCTGTCTCATGGCTGAACAGTGACATCAACACAGTGGAGGTCTGTCTGTCTCATGGCTGAACAGTGACATCAACACATTGGAGGTCTGTCTGTCTCATGGCTGAACAGTGATATCAACACAGTGGAGGTCTGTCTGTCTCATGGCTGAACAGTGATATCAACACAGTGGAGGTCTGTCTCATGGCTGAACAGTGATATCAACACAGTGGAGGCCTGTCTGTCTCATGTCTGAACAGTGACATCAACACAGTGGAGGTCTGTCTGTCTCATAGCTGAACAGTGATATCAACACAGTGGAGGTCTGTCTGTCTCATGGCTAAACAGTGACATCAACATAGTGGAGGTCTGTCTGTCTCATGGCTGAACAGTGACATCAACACAGTGGAGGTCTGTCTGTCTGTCTCATGGCTGAACAGTGATATCAACACATTGGAGGTCTGTCTGTCTCATGGCTGAACAGTGACATCAACATTCTGTCAGGGTTTGTATTCAGTTGAAGTCAGGAGTCACTCACCCGGCGGGTCCACAAACTCTCTGGAGCTGCTGTCGCCATTGGTTAGGAGCTGTAGGGGGAGGGGCCAAGAGAGCGTTAAGTTCCTGATCAGATCAGTCAGATAATACAGGTTCATTCTAGAGACATTTGATAATATTTCACTAAAAAACATTCTGACGTCCGCATAGTCAAAATTCCCCAAAATGCAATCTCTGTAGCCGATGTGATTGAGATGTTTAACACAGGTCAACATTCACACGGCCGCAGGGCCAGATGGATTACCAGGACGCGTACTGGCATGGGTCTTCACTGACATTTTCAACCTCTCCCTGAGCCAGTATGTAATACCTACATGTTTCAATCAGACCACCAGTCTCTGTGCACAAGAACAACGAAGGTAACATGTAACTCACATCTGTAGCCATGAAATGTTTGAAAGGTTGGTCATGGCTCACAACACCATCATCTCAGAAATCTCTCACCTAATCCAATTCGCATACCGCCGCAATAAATCCACAGACGACGCAATCTCCATTGCACTCTAGAGTGCCCTTTCCCAACTGGATAAGAGGAACACCTACTTGACTACAGCTCAACATTCAACACCACAGTGCCATCCAAGCTCAGGACCCTGGGACTGAACACCTCCCTCTGCAACTGGATCCTGGACTTCCTGACGAGCCGCCCCCAGGTTGTGAGGGTAACAACACATCCACCACGCTGATCAACACGGGGGCCCCTTAGGGGTGCGTGCTCAGTCCCTTCCTGTACTCCCTGTTCACCCACGACTGCATGACTACAACATCGAGTTCACTTGTGACACGACGTGGTAGGCCTGATCACCTACGGCGATGACACAGCCTACATGGAAGCCCAACACAAGAACACAAGTCCGTTTGGATATTCGATTAACCGTGCACACCCCTACTTTATTCACAGTTCAATGTTCTACCAGACGGAAAAATAAAAAGTCATTATTTTCAATGACGGTCTAGGAACAGTGGGGTTAACTGCCTTGTTCAGGGACAGAACGACAGATGTAACCTTGTCAGCTCAGGGATTCGATGTAGCAACCTTTCGGTTACTGGCCCAACGCTCTAACCACTAGGCTACCTGCCGCCCCATGTTTAGCAGTTACACTTTAGGAAGAGTTCTGTTTTTTTGCTTCAACAGGCCATTTCAATGCCTACACCGTTAGAAAATGTGATTGTTTGTAAGTAAACAATGGCGTGAATAAGGTGTAGAAGCAGGTGTTACCTGTTCAAAGAGGCGAGGGAAGCGGGCCTGGATCTGATGGACAAACTCCTGACCTTTCTCCTGGAGCAGGTACACACACCTGGAGGTTACCATAGTTACATTAATATATACTGACAGGTTACCATAGTTACATTAATATATACTGACAGGTTACCATAGTCACATTAATATATACTGACAGGTTACCATAGTCACATTAAAATATACTGACAGGTTACTATAGTCACATTAAAATATACTGACAGGTTACTATAGTCACATTAAAATATACTGACAGGTTACTATAGTCACATTAATATATACTGACAGGTTACCATAGTCACATTAATATATACTGACAGGTTACTATAGTCACATTAAAATATACTGACAGGTTACTATAGTCACATTAAAATATACTGACAGGTTACTATAGTCACATTAAAATATACTGACAGGTTACTATAGTCACATTAATATATACTGACAGGTTACCATAGTCACATTAAAATATACTGACAGGTTACTATAGTCACATTAAAATATACTGACAGGTTACTATAGTCACATTAAAATATACTGACAGGTTACCATAGTCACATTAATATATACTGACAGGTTACTATAGTCACATTAAAATATACTGACAGGTTACTATAGTCACATTAATATACACTGACAGGTTACCATAGTCACATTAATATATACTGACAGGTTACCATAGTCACATTAATATATACTGACAGGTTACCATAGTCACATTAATATATACTGACAGGTTACCATAGTCACATTAATATATACTGACAGGTTACCATAGTCACATTAATATATACTGACAGGTTACCATAGTCACATTAATATATACTGACAGGTAACCATAGTCACATTAATACACTGCTCAAAAAAATAAAGGGAACACTTAAACAACACAATGTAACTCCAAGTCAATCACACTTCTGTGAAATCAAACTGTCCACTTAGGAAGCAACACTGATTGACAATAAATTTCACGTGCTGTTGTGCAAATGGAATAGACAACAGGTGGAAATTATAGGCAATTAGCAAGACACCCCCAATAAAGGAGTGGTTCTGAAGGTGGTGACCACAGACCACTTCTCAGTTCCTATGCTTCCTGGCTGATGTTTTGGTCACTTTTGAATGCTGGCGGTGCTTTCACTCTAGTGGTAGCATGAGACGGAGTCTACAACCCACACAAGTGGCTCAGGTAGTGCAGCTCATCCAGGATGGCACATCAATGCGAGCTGTGGCAAGAAGGTTTGCTGTGTCTGTCAGCGTAGTGTCCAGAGCATGGAGGCGCTACCAGGAGACAGGCCAGTACATCAGGAGACGTGGAGGAGGCCGTGGAGGGCAACAACCCAGCAGCAGGACCACTACCTCCGCCTTTGTGCAAGGAGGAGCACTGCCAGAGCCCTGCAAAATGACCTCCAGCAGGCCACAAATGTGCATGTGTCTGCTCAAACGGTCAGAAACAGACTCCATGAGGGTGGTATGAGGGCCCAACGTCCACAGGTGGGGGTTGTGCTTACAGCCCAACACCGTGCAGGACGTTTGGCATTTGCCAGAGAACACCAAGATTGGCAAATTCGCCACTGGCGCCCTGTGCTCTTCACAGATGAAAGCAGGTTCACACTGAGCATGTGACAGGCGTGACAGAGTCTGGAGGCGCCGTGGAGAATGTTCTGCTGCCTGCAACATCCTCCAGCATGACCGGTTTGGCGGTGGGTCAGTCATGGTGTGGGGTGGCATTTCTTTTGGGGGCCACACAGCCCTCCATGTGCTCGCCAGAGGTAGCCTGACTGCCATTAGGTACCGAGATGAGATCCTCAGACCCCTTGTGAGACCATATGCTGGTGCGGTTGGACCTGGGTTCCTCCTGATGCAAGACAATGCTAGACCTCATGTGGCTGGAGTGTGTCAGCAGTTCCTGCAAGAGGAAAGCATTGATGCTAAGGACTGGCCGCCCGTTCCCCAGACCTGAATCCAATTGAGCACATCTGGGACATCATGTCTCGCTCCATCCACCAACGCCACGTTGCACCACAGACTGTCCAGGAGTTGGCGGATGCTTTAGTCCAGGTCTGGGAGGAGATCCCTCAGGAGACCATCCGCCACCTCATCAGGAGCATGCCCAGGCGTTGTAGGGAGGTCATTCAGGCACGTGGAGGCCACACACACTACTGAGCCTCATTTTGACTTGTTTTAAGGACATTACATCAAAGTTGGATCAGGCTGTAGTGTGGTTTTCCACTTTAATTTTGAGTGTGACTCCAAATCCAGACCTTCATGGGTTGATAAATTTGATTTCCATTGATAATTTTTGTGTGATTTTGTTGTCAGCACATTCAACTATGTAAAGAAAAAAGTATTTAATAAGATTATTTCATTCATTCAGATCTATGATGTGTTATTTTAGTGTTCCCTTTATTTTTTTGAGCAGTGTATATACTGACAGGTTACCATAGTCACATTAATATAAACTGACAGGTTACCATAGTGGACGAGGGTGTGTCTTTTAAGGGTTTGGACCGCAGCCTAACAAAGGCTGGATAAGTGTTTAACATATCAGCTAACCACATCATACAGTATGATATAACAATCTGATGCCCGACTGTCCAATCCATGACGTGGCACCCAGCCATTGGTGCCTTTTAATCTAGGTCAGACAGGAACTGGACCAAGATGCCAGTGATGTAATGGGGGGTTACCTAGGGAACCATTTGGCGTGCTCCACCCAGGGGTCGTCACCTGACTCCCAGCACCTCAGACCTCCGTCACAGCAGAAACACTTCACATCATCATTACGCCCTGCAACACACACACACCATCATCATCATCATCACACCCTGCAACACACCATCATCATCATTACGCCCTGCAACACACCATCATCATCATCATCATCACACCCTGCAACACACCACCATCATCATCATCATCATCATCATCACGCCCTGCAACACACCACCATCATCATCATCTTTACGCCCTGCAACACACCATCATCATCATCATTACGCCCTGCAACACACCATCATCATCATCATCATCACACCCTGCAACACACCACCATCATCATCATCATCACGCCCTGCAACACACCATCATCATCATTACACCCTGCAACACACCATCATCATCATCATTACGCCCTGCAACACACCATCATCATCATCATCACACCCTGCAACACACCACCATCATCATCATCATCACGCCCTGCAACACACCATCATCATCATCATCATTACACCCTGCAACACACCATCATCATCATCATTACGCCCTGCAACACACCATCATCATCATCATTACGCCCTGCAACACACCATCATCATCATCATTACACCCTGCAACACACCATCATCATCATCATTACGCCCTGCAACACACCATCATCATCATCATTACACCCTGCAACACACCATCATCATCATCATTACGCCCTGCAACACACCATCATCATCATCATTACGCCCTGCAACACACCATCATCATCATCATTACACCCTGCAACACACCACCATCATCATCATCATTACACCCTGCAACACACCATCATCATCATCATTACACCCTGCAACACACCACCATCATCATCATTACACCCTGCAACACACCATCATCATCACGCCCTGCAACACACCATCATCATCATCATTATTACGCCCTGCAGCACACCACCATCATCATCATCACGCCCTGCAACACATCATCATCATCATCATCATCATCATCACGCCCTGCAGCACACCACCATCATCATCATCACGCCCTGCAACACACCATCATCATCATCATCATCATCACGCCCTGCAACACACCATCATCATCATCATCACACCCTGCAACACACCATCATCATCATCATTACGCCCTGCAACACACCATCATCATCATCATTACGCCCTGCAACACACCATCATCATCATCATCATCACGCCCTGCAACACACCATCATCATCATCATCACGCCCTGCAACACACCATCATCATCATCATCACACCCTGCAACACACCACCATCATCATCATCACGCCCTGCAACACACCACCATCATCATCATCATCACGCCCTGCAACACACCATCATCATCATCATCATTACACCCTGCAACACACCATCATCATCATCATTACGCCCTGCAACACACCATCATCATCATCATTACGCCCTGCAACACACCATCATCATCACGCCCTGCAACACACCATCATCATCATCATCACGCCCTGCAACACACACATCATCACCACCACCATCATCATCATCATCACGCCCTGCAACACACCATCATCATCATCATCACACCCTGCAACACACCATCATCATCATCATTACGCCCTGCAACACACCACCATCATCATCATCATCATCACGCCCTGCAACACACACCATCATCATCATCATTACGCCCTGCAACACACCACCATCATCATCATCATCACGCCCTGCAACACACACCATCATCATCATCATCATCACGCCCTGCAACACACACCATCATCATCATCATCACGCCCTGCAACACACACCATCATCATCATCATCATCATCATCATCATTTCGCCCTGCAACACACCATCATCATCATCATTACACCCTGCAACACACCCTCATCATCATCACACCCTGCAACACACCATCATCATCATCATTACGCCCTGCAACACACCATCATCATCATCACACCCTGCAACACACCATCATCATCATCACACCCTGCAACACACCATCATCATCATCATTACACCCTGCAACACGTAATAATAATATAGATATAATTAAATATATTAATATATAATTATGAGTTCGTCTTACCGACGTAGTAGAACCCTGCCTTGGCCAGCTGGTCGGGGCGTACAGGGATACGTAAGGGCCAGTGGACGAAGGTCAGCAGCCTCTCCTCACGCTGCTGCATGGCTGGGTTAGACACGTTACTGAGGCCTGGGGGGCCGGGGCCCAGGGGGGCTGGGGCTTCTACCCCAGGGGGCTGAGAGGTGCCTGCTACCCCCCCCACCACCCCGGCTAGGGAGACGTTGTCGGCCCGGTCTCCTCTGACGCAGTGACAGTTGGGGTAATGTCTCTGGTGCTCTGATACGGCCCGGTCCCCTGGCTCCCAGTTACTGAGCTACAGGTACAGAGAGGAGACAGTAATCAATCACCTATTTGTCATTTTAACATATTGTTTATGGTTGCAAATGCCACAGCAATTCAAGGGCGACCTGTATAGGACCTGTATAGTAGTAGTAGTACAGTATAGTCGTAGTATAGTACCTGTATAGTAGTAGTAGTACAGTATAGTCGTAGTATAGTACCTGTATAGTAGTACAGTATAGTAGTAGTATAGTACCTGTATAGTAGTACAGTATAGTAGTATTATAGTACCTGTATAGTAGTAGTAGTACAGTATAGTAGTAGTAGTACAGTATAGTAGTAGTATAGTACAGTATAGTAGTAGTATAGTACCTGTATAGTAGTAGTAGTACGGTATAGTAGTAGTATAGTACCTGTATAGTAGTAGTAGTACAGTATATTAGTAGTATAGTACCTGTATAGTAGTAATAGTACAGTATAGTAGTAGTAGTATAGTACCTGTATAGTAGTAGTAGTACAGTATAGTAGTAGTATAGTACCTGTATAGTAGTAGTAGTACAGTATAGTAGTAGTAGTACAGTATAGTAGTAGTATAGTACCTGTATAGTAGTAGTAGTACAGTATAGTAGTAGTATAGTACTTGTAGAGTAGTATTAGTAGTATAGTAGTAAGTATAGTGCCTGTATAGTAGTAGTAGTATAGTAGTGGTATAGTACCTGTATAGTAGTAGTAGTAGTGAGTATAGTAGTAATTATGGTACCTGTATAGTAGTAGTAGTATGGTATAGTAGTGAGTATAGTACCTGTATAGTAGTAGTAGTATGGTATAGTAGTAGTATAGTACCTGTATAGTAGTAGTAGTACAGTATAGTAGTAGTATAGTACCTGTATAGTAGTAGTAGTACAGTATAGTAGTAGTAGTACAGTATAGTAGTAGTATAGTACAGTATAGTAGTATAGTACCTGTATAGTAGTAGTACAGTATAGTAGTAGTATAGTACCTGTATAGTAGTAGTACAGTATAGTAGTAGTATAGTACCTGTATAGTAGTAGTAGTAGTACAGTATAGTAGTAGTATAGTACCTGTATAGTAGTAGTAGTACAGTATAGTAGTAGTATAGTACCTGTATAGTAGTAGTAGTACAGTATAGTAGTAGTATAGTACCTGTATAGTAGTAGTAGTATAGTAGTAGTATAGTACCTGTATAGTAGTAGTAGTAGTATAGTAGTAGTATAGTACCTGTATAGTAGTAGTACAGTATAGTAGTAGTAGTACAGTATAGTAGTAGTATAGTACCTGTATAGTAGTAGTAGTATAGTATAGTAGTAGTAGTATAGTACCTGTATAGTAGTAGTAGTACAGTATAGTAGTAGTATAGTACCTGTATAGTAGTAGTAGTATAGTATAGTAGTAGTATAGTACCTGTCCTCCACAGGTGAAGCAGGCCACACGGTCTCCCTGCCCCAGGTAATAGAAGCCAGCCTTAGCCAGCTCAGAGGGGGTGATGATGGACAGGGTCCAGGAGTGGAAGGAGTCCAGACGGTCCTGCTCTCTCCTCATACTGGGGTTGTGGCAGGTAGGGGGTCTCTGGTGGGACCTACAGAAATGTTCCAGCACAAAGTTCAGGGTTAACAGCCAATAATAGCGTAGAAACATCCAGCCAATAAGAGCCTCTCGTCTGTCCTTACATGTCCTCTACTCCTCTGGAGCTCAGCGGGCTGGAGGGGGGCGGGGCAGAGAACCCCATATTCAAATATCCAACAGGCTCCTCCCCCGGCACCGGGTTGGGGGCAGGATTAGGGGCGGGGAGGGGGGCTGGGCCAGGGCCTGACACCTGGGGGAGAGAACACACGTTATTAAAAACTCAGACATCACAAGCATCACCAACATCATCATCTTCACCATCACAATCATAACCATCAACATCACCACCATCAAGGGTGCATTCCACAGCTAAGGCGAGACGTTTTACAGCCTGTGTTCATAATGGCTGCTCAGTGAAACGACCTGTCCTGATTTGTCATAGACGCTTGGTAAAAAACTTTAATGAGCAAGCCTTCCTTCATGACCTGGTCTCTGTAAAATGGTATAGAATCAGTTTGATCCCCTCTGTCGAAGACGCTTGGACCTTCTTTTTTAATATTTTCAGTGGTATTGTTAACAAACACGCCCCCATAAAGAAAATGAGAATTAAAAACAGGTTCAGCCCCTGGTTCGACCGTGATCTAGCAGAGTTACTCCACCTCAAGAACCGCATTTGGCGAAAGGCTCGGCTCACGTATACTCAGGCTGACTGGCTCTCGTTCAGACAAATGAGAAATAAGTGCACTCAGGCTATCCGGAAGGCCAAAGTTAGTTACTTTAAGGAGCAGTTCTCTCTCTGTGGGTCTAACCCCAAGAAGTTCTGGAAAACGGTTAAAGACCTGGAGAATAAACCCTCCTCCTCACAGCTGCTCATGTCCCTTAATATTGATGATGTTGTTGTTACTGACAGGAAGCACATGGCTGAGCTCTTTAATCACTACTTCATTAAGTCAGGATTCCTATTTGACTCAGCCATGCCTCCTTGCCCGTCCAACATTTCCTCATCTCCCACCCCTTCTGATGTGACTAGCCCGATGCTCCTCCCTCTTTTTCCCCTGCCCCGCTACAAAGTTTCTCCCTGCAGGCGTTCACTGAGTCTGAGGTGGTAGAGGAGCTCCTGGAACCTGACCCTTCCTTCTTTAAGGTTGCTGCCCCCCTATCATCGCCAAGCCTGTCTCTGACCTTTTTAACCTGTCTTTCTGGGGAGGTTCCCATTGCTTGGAAGGCAGCCACGGTTCGTCCTTTATTTAAAGGGGCAGATCAAGCTGATCCTAACTGTTATAGGTATATTTCTATTTTGCCCTGTTTATCAAAAGTGTTGGAAAAACTTGTCAATAATCAACTGACTGGCTTTCTTGATGTCTATAGTATTCTCTCGGGTCTGCAATCTGGTTTCCGCTCAGGTTATGGATGTGTCACTGCAACCTTAAAGGTCCTCAATGATGTCACCATTGCACTTGATTCTAAGCAATGTTGTGCTGCTATTTTATTGACTTGGCCAAAGCTTTTGATACGGTAGACCATTCCGTGATTGTGAGCCGGCTAAGGAGTATTGGTGTCGCTGAGGGGACTTTGACCTGGTTTCTATAAAGTCAGAAAATCTGTTGTCTCAGTCACTGCCTGTCACCGAGGGAGTACCCCAAGGCTCGATCCTACGCCCCACGCTCTTCTCAATTTACAACAACATAGCTCAGGCAGTAAGAAGCTCTATCATCCATTTATATGCAGATGACACAGTCTTATACTCAGCTGGCCCCTCCCCGGATTTTGTGTTAAACACTTTATAACAAAGCTTTCTTAGTGTCCAACAAGCTTTCTCTGCCCTTAACCTTGCTCCTTATAGGACACATCACTGCACTCTATACTCCTCTGTAAACTGGTCATCTCTGTATACCCTTCGCAAGACCCACTGGTTGATGATTATTTATAAAACCCTCTTAGGCCTCACTCACCCCTATCTGAGATACCTACTGCAGCCCTCATCCTCCACATACAACACCCGTTCTGCCAGTCACATTCTGTTAAAGGTCCCCAAAACGCACACATCCCTGGGTCGCTCCTCTTTTCAGTTCTCTGCAGCCAGCGACTGGAACGAGCTGCAACAAACACTCAAACTGGACAGTTTTATCTCAATCTCTTCATTCAAAGACTCAATCATGGTCACTCTTACTGACAGTTGTGGCTGCTTTGTGTGATGTATTGTTGTCTCTACCTTCTTGCCCGTTGTGCTGTTGTCTGTGCCCAATAATGTTTGTACCATGTTTTGTGCTGCTACCATGTTTTGTTGCTACCATGCTGTTGTCATGTGTTGCTGCCTTGCTATGTTGTTGTCTTAGGTCTCTCTTTATGTAGTGTTGTCTCTCTTGTTGTGATGTGTGTCTTGTCCCAGCCCCCGTCCCGGCAGGAGGCCTTTTGCCTTTTGGTAGGCCTTCATTGTAAATAAGAATTTGTTCTTAACTTGTTAGGGAGTGGCAGCTGAGGGGTCGGTTTTGGAGAGCCTGGCGTGCCCAAAGTAAAATGCCTCCCATTCAGGCCCAGAAAATAGGATATGCACATATTTGGTACCACACTCTGAATTTTCCAAAACTGTTAACCATTTGTCTGTGAGTAAATCAGAACGCATATAGCAGGCGAAACCCCAAGGAATTTATGTCCTGGAAAAAGTGATTTTGACACATTGCTCATTTGGGAACCCCTCCCTCATGGAAATGACCATATAAGGGCATATGAATGCAGTACCCATCGCTTCCTTTAGATGTCAACAGTCTCGAGACAGTGTAAAATAAGAGCAATAAGAGCAAAGAATAAGAGAATAAGAGCAAACCAGGAAGTCTCTCTTTTATGTCAACAGTACCCAGTGCGCGTTCCCGAGAAGGCGCGCAGTGTCTTTTTTACCGTCTTTATCGATCAGTTTATATACCGGGTTGATTTATAATAGTAAATATACGTAGAAGTGTTCCTAAGGATACATTTAAAACTATGTTTGATTGTTCTTGGACAAGTTTATAGGTATAAGATGAACGAGTTTGCATCACGTTTCAATGGAGTAGTGGAGGCTGTCGTTTCTGATTATAACGCGTGAACCAAATGGAGGATTTATGGATAAAATACATTACTTTTTCTAACAAAAGAACCATGGATTGTCTTCATTGGACACTTAGGATGACCTCAGCAGAAGTTCTTCAACAGGTAAATGATTTGTTTTCGCTGTGAAATGTGTTATGTGTGTGCCATGATGGCTAATCGATTCATGGCTATGGGAAAAATATGTGAGGTGCTACCCTCAAACAATTAAATGTGCTGCTTTCGCCGTAAAGCCTTTTTGAAATCTGACAACGCTGTGATATTGCAAAGAAACAGAACTTTTGATGAGTATGGAACACTTGTATATTGGTGGATGTTTAATAATTCAACTTTGTGATTTTGAATTTGGCGCTTTACATTTCACCTGGTAGTGTCGGGAGCAGCCCGCTAGCGCCCCAGCAATCCCTGAGAGGTTAACTGACTTGCCTACTTAAATAAAAGGTTAAATAAAATAAATAAATGAAAATTACATCCCATATTGAGGGTTCTGTCTAACAGAACACAGTGGGTGTTTTTTAATGGAAGCCTCTCAAACATAATCCAGGTAGAATCAGGAATTCCCCAGGGCAGCTGTCTAGGCCCCTTAATTTTTTCAATCTTTACCAATGACCTGCCACTGACTCTGAGTAAAGCCAGTGTGTCGATGTATGTGGATGACTCAACACTGTACACATAAACTACTACAGCGACCTAAATGACTTCAACACTTAACAAAGAGCTGCAGTTAGTTTCAGAATGGGTGGCAAGAAATAAGTTAGTCTTAAATATTTCAAAAACTAAAAACATTGTATTTGGGACAAATCATTCACTAAACCCTAAACCTCAAATAAATCTTGTAATGAATAATGTGGAAATTGAGCAAGTTGAGGTGACTAAACTGCTTTGAGTAACCCTGGATTGTAAACTGTCATGGTGAAAACATGTTGATACAACAGTAGCTAAGATGGGGAGAAGTCTGTCCATAATAAAGCACTGCTCTGCCTTCTTAACAACATTATCAACAAGGCAGGTCCTACAGGCCCAGAACTTGTCGCACCTGGACTACTGTTCAGTCGTGTGGTCAGGTGCCACAAAAAGGGACTTAGGAAAATTCCAGTTGGCTCAGAACAGGGCAGCACTGCTGGCCCTTAAATGTACACAGAGAACTAACCTCAATGACATGCATGTCCATCTCTCCTGGCTCAAAGTAGAGGAGAGATTGACTTCATCACTACTTGTCTTTGTGAGAGGTACTGACATGTTGAATGCACCGAGCTGTCTGTTTAAACGACTAGCACACAGCTCAGACACTCCTGCATACCCCACAAGACATCCACCAGAGGTCTCTTCACAATCACCAAGTCCAGAACAAAAATATACACACAACATGTAAAGTGTTGGTCACATTTTTCATGAGCTGAAATAAAAAAAATCCCAGAAATGTTCCATACGCACAAAGAGCATATTTGTCAAAAATGTTGTTTACATCCCCATTAGTAAACATTTGTCATTTTTCTAGATAATCCATCCACCTGACAGGTGTGACATATCAAGAAGCTGATTAAACAGCATGATCATTACACAGGTGCACCTTGTGCTGGGGACAATACCATAGATGTCTCAAGTTTTGAGGGAGAACTGCAATTGACATGCTGACTGTAGGAATGTTCTACAGCTGTTGCCAGAAAATAGAATGTTCTTTTCTCTACCATAAATCCAACGACATTTTTGAAAATTTGGCAGTACGTCCAACCGGCCTCAACAACCACAGACCACGTGTAACCACGCCAGCCCAGGACCTCCACATCCGGCTTCTTCGCCTGCAGGATCATCTGAGACCAACCACCCGGACAGCTGACGAAACTGTGGGTTTGCACAATAAAAAAATGTCTACACAAACGGTCAGAAACCGTCTCAGGGAAGCTCATTTGTCCCCACCAGGGTCTTGACCTGACTGCAGTTCAGCGTCCTAACCGGCTTCAGTGGGCAAATACTCTTTGATGGCCACTGGCATGCTGGAGAAGCTCTTCACGGTTGACCGCATGTACAGTGGGGAAAAAAAGTATTTAGTCAGCCACCAATTGTGCAAGTTCTCTCACTTAAAAAGATGAGGGAGGCCTGTAATTTTCATCATAGCTACACTTCAACTATGACAGACAAAATGAGGAAAAAAAATCCAGAAAATCACATTGTAGGATTTGTTATGAATTTATTTGCAAATTATGGTGGAAAATAAGTATTTGGTCACATACAAACAAGCAAGATTTCTGGCTCTCACAGACCTGTAACTTCTTCTTTAAGAGGCTCCTCTGTCCTCCACTCATTACCTGTATTAATGGCACCTGTTTGAACTTGTTATCAGTATAAAAGACACCTGTCCACAACCTCAAACAGTCACACTCCAAACTCCACTATGGCCAAGACCAAAGAGCTGTCAAAGGACACCAGAAACAAAATTGTAGACCTGCACCAGGTTGGGAAGACTGAATCTGCAATAGGTAAGCAGCTTGGTTTGAAGAAATCAACTGTGGGAGCAATTATTAGGAAATGGAAGACATACAAGACCACTGATAATCTTCCTTGATCTGGGGCTCCACGCAAGATCTCACCCGTGGGGTCAAAATGATCACAAGAACGGTGAGCAAAAATCCCAGAACCACACGGGGACCTAGTGAATGACCTGCAGAGAGCTGGGACCAAAGTAACAAAGCCTACCATCAGTAAAACACTCGCCGCCAGGGACTCAAATCCTACAGTGCCAGACGTGTCCCCCTGCTTAAGCCAGTACATGTTCAGGCCCGTCTAAAGTTTGCTAGAGAGCATTTGGATGATCCAGATGAGGATTGGGAGAATGTCAGATGAAACCAAAATAGAACTTTTTGGTAAAAACTCAACTCGTCGTGTTTGGAGGACAAAGAATGCTGAGTTGCATCCAAAGAACACCATACCTACTGTGAAGCATGGGGGTGGAAACATCATGCTTTGGGGCTGTTTTTCTGCAAAGGGACCAGGACTGACTGATCCGTGTAAAGGAAAGAATGAACGGGGCCATGTATCGTGAGATTTTGAGTGAAAACCTCCTTCCATCAGCAAGGGCATTGAAGATGAAACGTGGCTGGGTCTTTCCAGCATGACAATGATCCCAAACACACCGCCGAGCAACGAAGGAGTGGCTTAAGAAGCATTTCAAGGTCCTGGAGTGGCCTAGCCAGTCTCCAGATCTCAACCCCATAGAAAATCTTTGGAGGGAGTGGAAAGTCCGTGTTGCCCAGCGACAGCCCCAAAACATCACTGCTCTAGAGGAGATCTGCATGGAGGAATGGGCCAAAATACCAGCAACAGTGTGTGAAAACCTTGTGAAGACTTACAGAAAAAGTTTGACCTCTGTCATTTGCCAACAAAGGGTATATAACAAAGTATTGAGATAAACTTTTGTTATTGACCAAATACTTATTTTCCACCATAATTTGCAAATAAATTCATAAAAAATCCTACAATGTGATTTTCTGGATTTTTTTCCCTCATTTTGTCTGTCATAGTTGAAGTGTACCTATGATGAAAATTACAGGCCTCTCTCATCTTTTTAAGTGAGAGAACTTGCACAATTGGTAGCTGACTAAATACTTTTTTTCCCCACTGTATGTTGTGTGGGCTGGAGGTTTGCCGATATCAACGTTGTGAACAGAGTGCCCCATGGCAGAGGGGTTATGCTATGGGCAGGCATAAGCTACGGACAACAAACACAACTGCATTTTATCTATAGCAATTTCAATGCACAGATCCTGAGGCCCATTGCCGTGCCATTCATCCACCACCATCACCTGATGTTTCAGCATGATAATGGACGGCCCCATGTCGGAAGGAAACGTACACAATTCCTGGAAGCTGAAAATGTCCCAGTTCTTCCATTTGACGAACATATCAAGACTGTTTCAAGGACAGCTTTTTTCCATCTACGTAACACTGCAAAAATCAGAAACTTTCTGTCCAAAAATGTATCCATGCTTTTGTAACTTCTAGGTTGGACTAATGCAATGCTTTACTTTCCGGCTATCCGGATAAAGCACTAAATAAACTTCAGTTAGTGCTAAACACGGCTGCTAGAATCTTGACTAGAACCAAAAAAATGTATCATATTACTCCAGTGCTAGACACTCTACACTGGCTTCCTGTTAAGGCAAGGGCTGATTTCAAGGTTTTACTGCTAACCTACAAAGCATTACATGGGCTTGCTCCTACCTATCTTTCCGATTTGGTCCTGGCGTACATACCTACACGTACGCTACGGTCACAAGACGCGGGCCTCCTTACTGCGTCGCTTGAGTGGGTTGAGTCACTGACGTGATCTTCCTGTCCGGGTTGCCCCCCCGGGTTTCCCCCTGGCTACCCCTATCCTGTCCAACATCTCAGCACCCCCTGCAGCAACTTGCCCAAGCCCCCCCGCTTCTCCTTCACCCAAATCCAGACGGCTGTCGTTCTGAAAAGAGCTGCAAAATCTGGATCCCTACAAATCAGCTGGGCTAGACAATCTGGACCCTCTCTTTCTAAAATTATCCACTGAAATTGTTACAACCCCTATTACTAGCCTGTTCAACCTCTCTTTCGTATCGTCTGAGATCCCCAAAGATTGGGAAGCTGCCGCGGTCATCCCCCTCTTCAAAGGAGGAGACACCCAAACTGTTATAGACCTATATCCATCCTGCCCTGCTCTTCTAAAATCTTCGAAAGCCAAGTTAACGAACAGACCACCAACCATTTCCGAATCACACCGTACCTTCTCCAATATGCAATCTGGTTTCCGAGCTGTTCGTGGGTGCATCTCAGCCACGCTCAAGGTCCTAAACGATATCATAACCGCATTGATAAAAGACAGTACTGTGCAGCCATCTTCATCGACCTGGCCAAGGCTTTTAACTCTGTCAATCACCGCATTCTTATCGGCAGACTCAATAGCCTTGGCTTCTCAAATGACTGCCTCTCCTGGTTCACCAACTACTTCTCAGACAGAGTTCAGTGTGTCAAATCAGAGGGCCTGTTGTCCGGACCTCTGGCAGTCTCTATGGGGGTGCCACAGGGTTCAATTCTCGGGCCCCCAATTATGTCCTTTCAGAAACAGAAAGCTGTCAGTATAGCGATGCAGGTCTTTAGATGTTGAACAAATGAAAATGTGTCATTCCAAAACTTTATCTGCAGTATTATATTCCGTTTAGTGCGACACGAGCCGTTTCCCTGGTAACTGCCAAAATAAAGGAAATACCGACAAGGCGTCCTAATAGGGTGTTGGGCCACGAGCCGCCAAAACAGCTTCAATGTGCCTTGGCATAGATTCTACAAGTGTCTGGAGCTTCCTGTGTGTAAGCACCCCATGCTTTCAATATACTTTGTATCCATAATGTATTCATGGGTTTCCTTTATTTTGTCAGTTACCTGTAGAATGGACGGAGCGGTATCGCTGGACTGGTAACACAATAAAATAACGTTGAGGAGGAAGTTCAGAATGACACATTTTCACGTGTTCCACATCTAAAGACCTGCATCACTATATTGACAGCTTTCGGTTTCTGAAAGGACATAACTGGGTGCTTACGGAGCCTCTGTTAATGTTTGTTCAGGGCCCACATACTACACAGCAAGGATAGGGAAGTGATTTGCTGTTTGGGATAAGTTTCTCAAAAACATGTGAAATCACAAAAAAAGGTGTCTGGACCCTTCTATAACATTCCATAAACATTTGGTTGTAAAACAGAAAACCTCTCCTTTAAGGTTCCCCATTAGCTGCTGCCAAGGCAAAACTTCTATTTCAAGGTTCCCCATTAGCTGCTGCCAAGGCACAACTTCTCCTTTAACAAATACAAATCCCAATGATCATCGTCATCACCATTATCATCATCAATACCATCAACATTATCAATATCATCATCACCATGATGATTAAAAGGGTTGAGATTACAGGGTTGTGTAACAGTATGTGTAGTGGAAAT
Organism: Brachymystax lenok tsinlingensis; assembly: GCA_030435695.1. NCBI lineage: Eukaryota > Metazoa > Chordata > Actinopteri > Salmoniformes > Salmonidae > Brachymystax > Brachymystax lenok. The sequence goes on from CM059792.1 coordinate 52,910,017, forward strand.
ATCACTCTCACCACCATCATCAGTTTTTCATCACCATCCCAACTGTGGTAGAATAAGTGAAGTAGTAGTACCATCTCACCGGTATGACAGGGGCGCTGCATAGCGGAGAGAAGGCGGAGTGTGAGGAGGAGAGGAGGTTGGCTGTGGAGGGGAGAGTCTGGATGAAGGAGCAGGAGGGGGATAGCTGTCTGTGTCTCTCTGTCGGACAGTCCCCTGCCTGCCAGCCCTCCGCCGTCACGTTACACCTGGAGCAGGAACAAATCCATTAAGTCCACGTTCTGTACATTACATTGGAAATAAAGGACTCCGCCTTGTCCTTTAGCAGAGTACATTTTTACGTTAGGGTTAGGTCTATATTTATGGACCCAGTCGTTAGGGTTAGGTCTATATTTATGGACCCAGTCGTTAGGGTTAGGTCTATATTTATGGACCCAGTCGTTAGGGTTAGGTCTATATTCATGGACCCAGTCGTTAGGGTTAGGTCTATATTTATGGACCCAGTCGTTAGGGTTAGGTCTATATTTATGGACCCAGTCGTTAGGGTTAGGTCTATATTTATGGACCCAGTCGTTAGGGTTAGGTCTATATTCATGGACCCAGTCGTTAGGGTTAGGTCTGAGGGCGGCAGGTAGCCTAGTGGTTAGAGCGTTGGTCTTGTAACCGGAGGGCTGCAAGTTCAAATCCCCGAGCTGACAAGGTAAAAATCTGTCGTTCTGCCCCTGAACAAGGCAGTTAACCCACTGTTCCCTCGAGCGCCAAGACGTGGATGTCGATTAAAGGCAGCCCCCGCACCTCTCTGATTCAGAGGGGTTGGGTTAAATGCGGAAGACACATTTCGGTTGAAGGCATTCGGTTGTACAACTGACTAATAATGGTGACTTTGACTTTGACTTTGACTTTGACTTATATTCATGGACCCAGTCGTTAGGGTTAGGTCTATATTTATGGACCCAGTCGTTAGGGTTAGGTCTATATTCATGGACCCAGTCGTTAGGGTTAGGTCTATATTTATGGACCCAGTCGTTAGGGTTAGGTCTATATTTATGGACCCAGTCGTTAGGGTTAGGTCTATATTTATGGACCCAGTCGTTAGGGTTAGGTCTATATTTATGGACCCAGTCAATGGGGTTTGGTCTATATTTATGGACCCAGTCGTTGGGGTTAGGTCTATATTTATGGACCCAGTCGTTAGGGTTAGGTCTATATTTATGGACCCAGTCGTTAGGGTTAGGTCTATATTTATGGACCCAGTCGTTAGGGTTAGGTCTATATTTATGGATGCGACCCAGTGGTTCTATGTTCCAAAGCCATGCTCGCTGGCAACGTTCTTGTCCCTTGCTTGCTAGCTAGCCAACTAGCTATGGCTAACACAGTCACGACCTCTGCAGCCAACCTAGCAAAGTAGGTGCATTTCCGTTTGCTTAAGCTGTTTTCTATTGACATTCATTTGGATACATCCATAACAATGAGCTGATGATGCCTGATTTTGCCTGGCATAGCTAGAAAAGGTTGCCTTCTCATCAGGACACTCGATACTGGCATTGCATATCAAACACTACGCTAGAAGCTAGCTAAATAAACAGGAAAATATATAAAACACGACATGTAAAGCGTTGGTCCCATGTTTCATGAGCAGAAATAAAAGATCCCAGAAATTTTCCATACAAAGAAAAATATTAATTCTCACATTTTGTACACAAATTTGTTTACATCCCTGTTAGTGAGCATTTCTCCTTTACCAAGATAATCCATCCACCTGACATGACAGGTATGGCATTTGAAGAAGCTGGTTTAACAGCATGATGCTGCAGAAGTCTATGTGCCGGGGGGGGTAGGGTCAGTCTGCTATATCTGGTGTAATTCTCGATAATTTGGTGTCCTGTGTGAATTGAAGTATGCTCCCTCTCGGAGGACCTGAGCCCTAGGACCATGCCTCAGGACTACCTGGCCTGATGACTCCTTGCTGTCCTCAGTCCACCTGGTCGTACTGCTGCTCCAGTTTCAACTGTTCTGCCTGCGGCTATGGAACCCTGACCTGGTCACCAGACGTGCTACCTGTCCCAGACCTGCTGTTTTCAACTCTCTAGAGACAGCAGGAGCGGTAGAGATACTCTGAATGACCAGCTCTGAAAAGCCAACTGACATTTACTCCTGAGGTGCTGACCTGTTGCACCCTCTACAACCACTGTGATTATTTTTATCTGACCCTGCTGGTCATCTATGAACATTTGAACATCTTGTCCATGTTCTATTATAATCCCCACCCGGTACAGCCAGAAGAGGACTGGCCACCCCTCACAGCCTGGTTCCTCTCTAGGTTTCTTCCTAGGTTCTGGCCTTTCTAGGGAGTTTTTTCCTAGCCACCGTGTTTCTACACCTGCATTGCTTGCTGTTTGGGGTTTTAAGCTGGGTTTCTGTACAGCACTGTGGACATCAGCTGATGTAAGAAGGACTTTATAAATAAATTTGATTGACTGGCACGCTGGAGAAGTGTGCTCTTCACAGATGAACCCGGTTTCAACTGTACGGGCAGAAGGCAGACAGTGTGTACGGGCAGAAGGCAGACAGCGTGTACGGGCAGAAGGCAGACAGCGTGTACGGGCAGACGGCAGACAGCGTGTACGGGCAGACGGCAGACAGCGTGTACGGGAAGACGGCAGACAGCGTGTACGGGCAGAAGGCAGACAGCGTGTACGGGCAGACGGCAGACAGCGTGTACGGGCAGACGGCAGACAGCGTGTACGGGCAGACGGCAGACAGCGTGTACGGGCAGACGGCAGACAGCGTGTACGGGCAGACAGCGTGTACGGGCAGACGGCAGACAGCGTGTACGGGCAGAAGGCAGACAGCGTGTACGGGCAGAAGGCAGACAGCGTGTACGGGCAGAAGGCAGACAGCGTGTACGGGCAGAAGGCAGACAGCGTGTAAACAGGTCAACGTTCACAAGGCCGCAGGGCCAGACGGATTACCAGGACCTGTACTGTGAGCATGCGCTGACCAACCGGCAAGTGTCTTCAGACATGTTCAACCTCTCCCTGTCCAAGTCCGTAATACCAACATGTTTTAAGCAGACCACCATAGTGCCTGTTCCCAAGAACACTAAGGTAACCTGCCTAAATGACTACCGACCCGTAGCACTCACGTCTGTAGCCATGAAGTGCTTTGAAAGGCTGGTCATGTCTCACATCAACACCATCATCCCAGAAACAGTAGACCCACCCCAATTTGCATCCCGCCCAAACAGATCCACAGATGATGCAATCTCTATTGCACTCCACACTGCCCTTTCACTCCTGGAACACCTATGTGAGAATGCTATTCATTGACTACAGCTCAGCGTTCAACACCATAGTGCCCTCAAAGCTCATCACTAAGCTAAGGACCCTGGGACTAAACACGCCCTTCCTGACGGGCGCCCCCAGGTGGTAAGGGTAGGTAACAACATCTGCCACGCTGATCCTCAACACAGGGGCCCCTCAGGGGTGCGTGCTCAGTCCCCTCCTGTACTCCCTGTTCACTCATGACTGCATGGCCAGGCACGACTCCAACACCATCATTAAGTTAGCAGACGACACAACAGTGGTAGGCCTGATCACCGACAACGACGAGACAGCCTATAGGAAGGAGGTCAGAGACCTGGCCGTGTGGTGCCAGGACAACAACCTCTCCCTCAACGTGATCAAGACAAAGGTGATGATCGTGGACTATAGGAAAAAGAGGACCGAGCACGCCCCCATTCTCATCGACGGGGCTGTAGTGGAGCAGGTTGAGAGCTTCAAGTTCCTTGGTGTCCACATCAACAACAAACTAACATGGTCCAAGCACACCAAGACAGCCGTGAAGAAGGCACAACAAAGCCTATTCCCCCTCTGGAGACTGAAAAGATTTGGCATGGGTCCTCAGATCCTCAAAAGGTTCTACAGCTGCAACACCGAGAGCATCCTGACTGGTTGCATCACTGCCTGGTACGGCAACTGCTCGGCCTCCGACCGCCTGGCACTACTGAGGGTAGTGCGTACGGCCCAGTACATCACTGGGGCCAAGCTTCCTGCCATCCAGGACCTCTATACCAGGCGGTGTCAGAAGAAGGCCCTAAAAATGGTCAACGACTCCAGTCATAGACTGTTCTCTCTGCTACCGCACGGCAAGCGGTACCGAGCGCCAAGTCTAGGTCCAAGAGGCTTCTAAACAGCTTCTACCCCCAAGCCATAAGACTCCTGAACAGCTAATCAAATGGCTACCCAGACTATTAGCATTGACCCCCTCTCTTTTACACCGCTGCTACTCTGTTGTTTTCTATACATAGTCACTTTAATAACTCTACCTACATGTACATGTACCTACATGCCCCCGCACATTAACTGTGTACCGTTACCCCCCTGTGTATAGTCTCACTACTGTTATTTTACTGCTGCTCTTTAATTACTTGTTAATTTTATTTCTTATTCTTACTCTGATTTTTCTTAAATTGCATTGTTGGTTAGGGGATCATAAGCAAGCATTTCACTGTAAGGTCTACACCTGTTGTATTCAGCATTTCACTGTAAGGTCTACACCTGTTGTATTCAGCATTTCACTGTAAGGTCTACACCTGTTGTATTCAGCACTTCACTGTAAGGTCTACACCTGTTGTATTCAGCATTTCACTGTGAGGTCTACACCTGTTGTATTCAGCACTTCACTGTAAGGTCTCCACCTGTTGTATTCAGCATTTCACTGTAAGGTCTACACCTGTTGTATTCAGCATTTCACTGTGAGGTCTACACCTGTTGTATTCAGCATTTCACTGTAAGGTCTACACCTGTTGTATTCAGCACTTCACTGTAAGGTCTCCACCTGTTGTATTCAGCACTTCACTGTAAGGTCTACACCTGTTGTATTCGGCGCATGTGACAAATATAATTTGATTTGAAACACTGCACCCTGTCTCCACCACCAGTATAGAACCACCACCTACCTGAAACACTGCACCATGTCTCCACCACCAGTATAGAACCACCACCTACCTGAAACACTGCACCATGTCTCCACCACCAGTATAGAACCACCACCTACCTGAAACACTGCACCCTGTCTCCACCACCAGTATAGAACCACCACCTACCTGAAACACTGCACCCTGTCTCCACCACCAGTATAGAACCACCACCTACCTGAAACACTGCACCATGTCTCCACCACCAGTATAGAACCACCACCTACCTGAAACACTGCACCCTGTCTCCACCACCAGTATAGAACCACCACCTACCTGAAACACTGCACCCTGTCTCCACCACCAGTATAGAACCACCACCTACCTGAAACACTGCACCATGTCTCCACCACCAGTATAGAACCACCACCTACCTGAAACACTGCACCCTGTCTCCAACACCAGTATAGAACCACCCTGCCCTCGCCAGGCTGCGCTCCGTTACCCCCAATGACGGAAACCGGGCGAAGGTGGAGATACGGAACAGTTCTGAGGGGAAAATAAACACAACTTAACAATGGTCATTAATAATCAACAACATTATCTCTATTGCACATTCTAACAATACTTAAGAGCGCAAAATGCTTTAATGTGTAAACTACTTTGAAGTGTAAAGTGTGTTTGTACCAGTCAAACTCATTCAAGGGTTTTTCTTTATTTTTTTACTATTTTCTACATTGTAGAATAATAGTGAATACATCAACGCTATGAAATAACACACATGGAATCATGTAGTAACCAAAAAAGTGTTAAACAAATCCAAATATATTTTAGATTTAGATTATTCAAAGTAGCAGCTTTGCCCACTCTTGGCATTCTCTCAACCAGCTTCACCTGGAATGCTTTTCCAACAGTCTTGAAGGAGTTCCCACATATGCTGAGCACTTGTTGGCTGCTTTTCCTTCACTCTGCGGTCCAACTCATCCCAAACCATCTAAATTTGGTCGAGGTTGGGGAATTGTGGAGGCCAGGTCATCTGATGCAGCACTACATCACTCTCCTTCTTGGTCAAATAGCCTTTACACAGCCTGGAGGTGTGTTGGGTGATTGTCCTGTTGAAAAACAAATGATAGTCTCACTAAGTTCAAACCAGATGGGATGGCGTATCGCTGCAGAATGTTGTGGTAGCCATGCTGGTTAAGTGTGCCTTGAATTCTAAAATAAATCACAGATCGTGTCACCAGCAAAGCACCATCACTCCTCCTCCTCCATGCTTCACGGTGGGAACCACACATGCGGAGATCATCCGTTCACCTACTGTGCGTCTGTCCTTTAGTAGTGGTTTCTTTGCAGCATTTCGACCATGAAGGCCTGAGGTGGAGTTAATTCTAATGAACTTATCCTCTGCAGCAGAGGTAACTCTGGTTCTTCCTTTTCTGTGGCGGTCCTCATGAGAGCCAGTTTCATCATAGCGCTTGATGGTTTTTGCAACTTGAAAAGTTCTTGACATTTTGCGTATTGACTGATCTTCATGTCTTAAAGTAATGGACTGTCGTTTCTTCACTTATTTGAGCAGTTGGTATTTTACCAAATAGGGCTATCTTCTGTGTACCACCCCTACCTTGTCACAACACATCTGATTGGCTTAAGAAGGAACGACATTCCACAAATGTACTTTTAACTTGGCACACTTGTTAATTGAAATGCATTCCAGGTGAAGCTGGTTGAGAGAATGCCAAGAGAATGCCAAGAGTGTGCAAAGTTGTCATCAAGGCAAAGGGTGGCTACTTGAAGAATCTAAAAAACAATATATATCATATATGTTTTAAAGTCAAGGGACCACTGTATAATGCGTATCAGGTGTAAAGTGTGTGTGTATATATAATGTGTATCAGGTGTAAAGTGTGTGTGTGTGTATATAATGTGTATCAGGTGTAAAGTGTGTGTGTATATATATATAATGTGTATCAGGTGTAGAGTGTGTGTGTATATATATAATGTGTATCAGGTGTAAAGCGTGTGTGTGTTTATATATAATGTGTATCAGGTGTAAAGCGTGTGTGTGTATATATATAATGTGTATCAGGTGTAAAGTGTGTGTGTGTATATATATAATGTGTATCAGGTGTAAAGTGTGTGTGTATATATATATAATGTGTATCAGGTGTAGAGTGTGTGTGTATATATATAATGTGTATCAGGTGTAAAGCGTGTGTGTGTTTATATATAATGTGTATCAGGTGTAAAGCATGTGTGTATATATATAATGTGTATCAGGTGTAAAGTGTGTGTGTGTATATATATAATGTGTATCAGGTGTAAAGTGTGTGTGTATATATATATAATGTGTATCAGGTGTAGAGTGTGTGTGTTTATATATAACGTGTATCAGGTGTAAAGTGTGAGTGTGTATATATAATGTGTATCAGGTGTAAAGTGTGTGTGTTTATATATAATGTGTATCAGGTGTAAAGTGTGTGTGTGTATATATAATGTGTATCAGGTGTAAAGTGTGTGTGTTTATATATAATGTGTATCAGGTGTAAAGTGTGTGTGTTTATATATAATGTGTATCAGGTGTAAAGTGTGTGTGTTTATATATAATGTGTATCAGGTGTAAAGTGTGTGTGTATATATATAATGTGTATCAGGTGTAAAGTGTGTGTGTTTATATATAATGTGTATCAGGTGTAAAGTGTGTGTGTGTATATATAATGTGTATCAGGTGTAAAGTGTGTGTGTTTATATATAATGTGTATCAGGTGTAAAGTGTGTGTGTGTATATATAATGTGTATCAGGTGTAAAGTGTGTGTGTGTGTATATATACAGTTGAAGTCGGAAGTTTAAATACACCTTAGACAAATACATTTAAACTCAGTTTTTCATTTAATCCTAGTAAAAATAGGTCAGTTAGGATCACCACTTTATTTTAAGAATGTACTAGTATAGAGAATGATTTATTTCAGCTTTTATTTCTTTCATCACATTCCCAGTGGGTCAGAAGTTGACATTATTGTAGATATTTTAATGATACTAAGTACATTTTCTGATTACTTGGAAAGACTATACAATTATCCATATGAACTCCCAGAAACAGGGCATCAGATAACACAAGCACCACTCCTCAGCAGAACACATGCCAAAGGTTGTCTCGGCTAGGTGACAAGGGTACAAAGCTGGAACCCGTAAATACATATGTTAAAAGTCAGACATAGAGTCAAGTAACAGGGTCTGTAAAATTAGACAGGCGAACAGAAACAAACTGGACTTGTAAGGTATAGGAACATTTAGGTTAAATGCTTGGGCGGTTGCAGGACTACGAATACAGACCAAGCAGCTGTCAGGTGTGAGTGACAGCAAGCAATTGCTAAGATAGAATGTGGTGAGGAGAGTAAAGACAATATATTTTCATATACAGAGAACAATGTAACTGGAACCATGAGATACATCAAGTAGAGCTATAATACTAATGCATTAAGGTCTTAAAGATGACAGCAGAATGGCCAACACAAGTAATATATGTACACAATAAAATGTATTATTGTTATAACATTGAAGTGGCTGCCATCATATAATCTAAACTTGGAACAGATAGGGCGCATTGGGCGTGAACAAGCAAGACCTCAGATCAAAAGATGATAGGTGGCATGAGAGAAAGAAGGAGTGACTGCATTTACATATGGGCTGTACTCATATACTGTAAGGGTATAAATTGGAGTTGTGGGATTCATGGTGTCAGCTGTTTTCCCGGGTCAGCTCGGCCTTTAATTACTCTGAATTAAAGGTCTTATTGAATTCACAAGTTTCTTGTATGAGTGTCATAATTTGAAGATAATTTTTTCCACGACAACATACACTCAATTAGTATTTGTTATCATTGCCTTTAAATTGTTTAACATGGGTCAAACGTTTCAGGTAGCCTTCCACAAGCTTCCCACAATACGTGGGTGAATTTTGGCTCATTCCTCCTGACAGAGCTGACAGAGCTGGTGTAACTGAGTCAGTTCTGCCAACAAATATTCTATGGGATTGAGGTCAGGGCTTTGTGATGGCCACTCCAATACCTTGACTTTGTTGTCCTTCAGCCATTTTGCCACAATTTTGGAAGTATGCTTGGGGTCATTGTCCATTTGGAAGACCCATTTGTGACCAAGCTTTAACTTCCTGACTGATGTCTTAAGATGTTGCTTCAATATATCCACATCATTTCCCTACCTCATGATGCCATCTATTTTGTGAGTGCACCAGTCCCTCCTGCAGCAAAGCACCCCCACAACATGATGCTGCCACCCCCGTGCTTCACGGTTGGGATGGTGTTCTTTGACTTGCAAGCCTCCCCCTTTTTCCTCCAAGCATAACGATGGTCATTATGGCCAAACAGTTCTATTTTTGTTTCATCAGACCAGAGGACATTTCTCCAAAAAGTACGATCTTTGTCCTTATGTACAGTTGCAAACCGTAGTCTGGCTTTTTTATGGCGGTACTGGAGCAGTGGCTTCTTCCTTGCTGAGTGGCCTTTCAGGTTATGTCGATATAGGACTCGTTTTACTGTGGATATAGATACTTTTGTACCTGTTTCCTCCAGCATCTTCACAAGGTCCTTTGCTGTTGTTCTGGGATTGATTTGCACTTTTCGCACCAAAGTATGTTCATCTCTAGGAGACAGAACGCATCTCCTTCCTGAGTGGTATGACGGCTGCGTGGTCTCATGGTGTTTATACTTGTGTAGTATTGTTTGTACAGATGAACGTGGTACCTTCAGGCGTTTGGAAATTGCTCCCAAGGATGAACCAGACTTGTGGAGGTCTACAATTTTCTTTCTGAGGTCTTGGCTGATTTCTTTAGATTTTCCCATGATGTCAAGCAAAGAGGCAGTGAGTTTGAAGGTAGGCCTTGAAATACACCCACAGGTACACCTCTAATTGACTCAAATGATGTTGATTAGCCTATCAGAAGCTTCTAAAGCCATGACATCATTTTCTGGAATTTTCCAAGCTGTTTAAAGGCACAGTCAACTTAGTGTATGTAAACTTCTGACCCACTGGAATTGTGATACAGTGAATTATAAGTGAAATAATCTGTCTGTAAACAATTGTTGGACAAATTACTTGTGTCATGCAAAGTAGATGTCCTAATTGATTTGCCAAAACTATAGTTGGTTAACAAGAAATGTGTGGAGTGGTTGAAAAACTACTTTAAATGACTCCAACCTAAGTGTATGTAAACTTCCGACTTCAACTGTATAATGCGTATCAGGTGTAAAGTGTGTGTGCATATATATAACGCGAATCAGGTGTAGGTTTAAGGTGTGTGTGTATATACACCGACTGTACCAAACATTAAGGACACCTTCCTAATATGAATTAATAATCGTGAGTTGCACCCCCCCTTTTGCCCTCAGAACAGCCTTAATTTGTCGGGGCGTCTACATGTCTACAAGGTGTCGAAAGCACACGTTAAAACTGTTGAGCGGGAAAAACCCAGCAGCCTGCCACCTACTACCATACACCGTTCAAAGACAATTAAATCTTGTGTCTTGCCCATTCACCCTCAGAATGGCACACATACACGATCAATGTCTCAATTGTCTCAAGGCTTAAAAATCGTTCTTCAACCCGTCTTAAGGTGTACGAAGCCTACCTGAGGAGTTGTCATACTGCAGGATGTGTCTAACGTGTGTGTAACATGTACATGGTCTGTGTGTGTGTAAGGTGTGTACCATGTGTATATTAAGGTCTGTGTACCTGAGGAGTTGTCATACTGCAGGTCAGCTGGGGCTCCGTTCCGACAGAGACCCATGAGGAACGGGCTGTTCTGGAGCTGAACCAGGGTGTCCATTTACAGATCGATTAGACAGGCTAGATATACAGGTTATAGAGTCTAGATATACGGGTTAGAGAGTCTAGATATACAGGTTATAGAGTCTAGATATACAGGTTAGAGAGTCTAGATATACGGGCTAGAGAGTCTAGATATACGGGCTAGAGAGTCTATACGGGTTAGAGAGTCTAGATATACGGGCTAGAGAGTCCGGATATACGGGTTATAGAGTCTAGATATACAGATTCTAGAGTCTAGATATACGGGTTATAGAGTCTAGATATACAGATTCTAGATCTACAGGTTATAGAGTCTAGATATACAGGTTAAAGAGTCTATATGGGTTAGAGTCTCTAGATATACAGATTATAGAGTCTAGACATAGAGTTTTTAGATTAAGTTCTAGAGTTTGTAGATTTAGAGAAAAGGAAGGACCATTCTCCTCAGGGAGAGAGGGATGAGTAACCCAGGGCAGGGGGAACAAACACACACACACCACTCACACCACTCACACACCACACACACCACACTCACACACCACACTCACACACCACACTCACACACACTCAAGCTGGAACAAGTGAGCTGAAAGAAGTGATTTGCCTAATGTGTCCCATCAGCATGTACATGAAACTGAAAGGGTTTTCTGCAAAGTAGAAAGCTACAGAAAAACAGAACATGATTAGATGGTGTGCTACTGTCTGTCTGTGATAGAAGAAGAAATGCCATTTAGCAAACACTTTTATCCGAAGAGACTTACAGTGATGCATACTTTATATAAATGGGTGGATCCGGGAATCGAACCCACTATCGTTGCAAGCACCATGCTCTACTAACGGAGCTACAAAGGACCGTCTGTCTGATACCACACCACTCTGTCCCCTGGTGTCCACTCTGTCCCCTGGTGTCCCTTACACACCACTCTGTCCCCTGGTCTCCCTTACACACCACTCTGTCCCCTGGTGTCCCTTACACACCACTCTGTCCCCTGGTGTCCCTTACACACCACTCTGTCCCCTGGTCTCCCTTACACACCACTCTGTCCCCTGGTCTTCCCTGTAACCTGGTCTCTCTGTCTCTTCCCTGTAACCTGGTCTCTCTGTCTCTTCCCTGTAACCTGGTCTCTCTGTCTCTTCCCTGTAACCTGGTCTCTCTGTCTCTTCCCTGGTCTCCCTGTCTCCAACTGACACCACTCTGAACGCATGACTGTGTGTAATGGGGCTGAAATATGGGGTTTGGTGTTAAGGTAAAACTGGATGAATATGCACAAAAATGCACGCTCACACTCACTCACTCACACAAACACACACACACACACACACACACTCACTCACCCCCTGGGTATGGCGGGTCAGCCCTCTCCCCCTGATTGGAACATCCCTCCTGGGGGACTTTAGGTCTCCATGAGAGAAGAGATTAACCAGGTATAAGGAAATAAAGATGTCTGTCTGAGGGGAATAAAAGGTAGTCCTCCTTCACGGACGCCGATGACACCTGCAGGAGAGAGAAAAGGCACATTAAAAGGGGGCAATCTGCAGTTTCTACATCCATTTCTAGACTTTTACATGAACGATATATACTCATTGACTCATGATTTATAGATGCCTCATAAGCTTAGTTAAACTATCATACTGAATCCTGATAGCTTTGTCATAAACTAAATAGCAAATGTGTCTACTCTGGTCTGGACAACAGCTCACAGATACAGCGCGGTTAGGTTAGTCTACATGATGACATTATTATGGATTAAAGAACAATATTTATATTTGTGGATCATCATGTTACCAGAATAAGGGCCTTGATATCAAAATCACCACACACATTCACCACCCTGTGAAGTTCATTAGAATTTATTTCACCTGTTGCCTAATTAAACTCAAGTTTACAGAAGTTTACATACACTAAGTTGACTGTGCCTTTAAACAGCTTGGAAAATTCCAGAAAATTATGTCATGGCTGTAGAAGCTTCTGATGGGCTAATTGACATAATTTGAGTCAATTGGAGATGTACCTGTGGATGTATTTCAAGGCCTACCTTCAAACTCAGTGCCTCTTTGCTTGACATCATGGGAAAATAAAAAGAAATCAGCCAAGACCTCAGAATACATTTGTTAGACCTCCACAAGTCTGGTTCATCCTTGGGAGCAATTTCCAAACGCCTGAAGGTACCATGTTCATCTGTACAAACAATAGTACGCAAGTATAAACACCATGGGACCACGCAGCCGTCATCCCGCTCAGGAAGGAGACGCATTCTGTCTCATAGAGATGAACGTACTTTGGTGCGAAAAGTGCAAATCAATCCCAGAACAACAGCAAAGGACCTTGTGAAGATGCTGGAGGAAACAGGTACAAAAGTCAAAGTCAAAGTCAAAGTCAAAGTCACCATTATTAGTCAGTTGTACAACCGAATGCCTTCAACCGAAATGTGTCTTCCGCATTTAACCCAACCCCTCTGAATCAGAGAGGTGCGGGGGCTGCCTTTAATCGACATCCACGTCTTGGCGCCCGGGAACAGTGGGTTAACTGCCTTGTTCAGGGGCAGAACGACAGATTTTTACCTTGTCAGCTCGGGGATTTGAACTTGCAGCCCTCCGGTTACAAGTCCAACGCTCTAACCACTAGGCTACCTGCCGCCCCAAAGTATCTATATCCACAGTAAAACGAGTCCTATATCGACATAACCTGAAAGGCCGCTCGGCAAGGAAGAAGCCACTGCTCCAAAACCCCCATAAAAAAGCCAGACTACGGTTTTCAACTGCACATGGGGACAAAGATCGTACTTTTTGGAGAAATGTCCTCTGGTCTGATGAAACAAAAATAGAACTGTTTGGCCATAATGACCATCGTTATGCTTGGAGGAAAAAGGGGGAGGCTTGCAAGTCAAAGAACACCATCCCAACCGTGAAGCAACGGGGGTGGCAGCATCATGTTGTGGGGGTGCTTTTCTGCAGGAGGGACTGGTGCACTTCACAAAATAAATGGCATCATTAGGATAGAAAATTATGTGGATATATTGAAGCAACATCTTAAGACATCAGTCAGGAAGTTAAAGCTTGGTCACAAATGGGTCTTCCAAATGGACAATGACCCCAAGCATACTTCCAAAGTTGTGACAAAATGGCTTAAGGACAACAAAGTCAAGGTATTGGAGTGGCCATCACAAAGCTCTGACCTCCCATAGAAAATGTGTGGGCAGAACTGAAAAAGCATGTGCGAGCAAGGAGGCCTACAAACCTTACTCAGTTACACCAACTCTGTCAGGAGGAATGTGCCAAAATTCACCCAACTTAATGTAGAAGCTTGTCGAAGGCTACCCAAAATGTTTGAACAAGTTAAACAATTTAAAGGCAATGCTACCAAATACTAATTGAGTGTATGTAAACTTCTGACCCACTGGGAATGTGATGAAAGAAATAAAAGCTGAAATAAATCATTTTCTCAACTATTATTCTGACATTTCACACTCTTAATATAAAGTGGTTATCGTAACTGAACTAAGAAAAGGAATTTTTACTCTGATTAAATGTCAGGAATTGTGAAAAACTGAGTTTAAATGTATTTGGCTAAGGTGTATGTAAACTTCCCGACTTCAACTGTATAGATGAAATAAACTGGATAATTGATATAACTTTAAAAAAACTGGATAATAGATATAGCAGAAATAAACTGGATAATAGATATAGCTGAAATAAACTGGATAATATATATAGCTGAATTAAACTGGATAATAGATATAGCTGAATTAAACTGGATAATAGATATAGCTTAAATAAATTGGATAATAGATATAGCTGAATTAAACTGGATAACAGATATAGATGAATTAAACTGGATAATATATATAGCTTAAATAAACTGGATAATAGATATAGCTGAATTAAACTGGATAATATATATAGCTGAAATAAACTGGATAATAGATATAGCTGAATTAAACTGGATAATAGATATAGCTGAATTAAACTGGATAATAGATATAGCTTAAATAAACTGGATAATAGAAATAGGTTAAATAAACTGGATAATTTATATAGATGAATTAAACTGGATAATAGATATAGGTTACATTGGGGAAAAAAAGTATTTAGTCAGCCACCAATTGTGCAAGTTCTCTCACTTAAAAAGATGAGAGAGGCCTGTAATTTTCATCATAGGTACACTTCAATAGGTACACTTTATAGCTGAAATAAACTGGATAATAGATATAGCTGAAATAAACTGGATAATATATATAGCTGAATTAAACTGGATAATAGATATAGCTTAAATAAACTGGATAATAGATATAGCTGAAATAAACTGGATAATAGATATAGCCGAATTAAACTGGATAATAGATATAGCTGAAATAAACTGGATAATATATATAGCTGAATTAAACTGGATAATATATATAGCTGATTTAAACTGGATAATAGATATAGCTGATTTAAACTGGATAATAGATATAGCTGAAATAAACTGGATAATAGATATAGCTGAATTAAACAGGATAATATATATAGCTTAAATAAACTGGATAATATATATAACTTAAATAAACTGGATAATATATATAGCTTAAATAAACTGGATAATAGATATAGCTGAATTAAACAGGATAATATATATAGCTTAAATAAACTGGATAATATATATAACTTAAATAAACTGGATAATAGATATAGCTTAAATAAACTGGATAATAGATATAGCTGAATTAAACTGGATAATAGATATAGCTTAAATAAACTGGATAATAGATATAACTAAAATAAACTGTATAATATATATATAGCTTAAATAAACTGGATAAAATATATAGATGAAAAAACTGGATAAGAGATACATATTAAACAAACTGGATAAAAGGTATAACTTAAATGACCTGGAAAATAGATATAGATGAATGAAACGGGATAATATATATAGATGAATTAAACTGGATAATAGATATAGATAAATTAAACTGGATAATAGATATAGATAAATTAAACTGGATAATAGATAACTTAAATAAACAGGATAATAGATAATTTAAACTGGATAATAGAAATAACTTAAATAAACTGGAAAATAGATATAACTTAAATAAACAGGATAATAGATATAACTTAAATAAACTGGATAATAGATATAGCTTAAATAAACTGGAAAATAGATATAACTTAAATAAACTGGATAATATATATATATATATAGATGAATTAAACTGGATAACAGATATAGCTTAAATAACCTGGATAATAGATATAACTTAAATAAACTGAATAGATATAACTTAAATAAACTGGAAAATAGATATAGATGAATGAAACTGGATAATATATATAGCTGAATTAAACTGGATAATAGATATAGCTTAAATAAACTGGATAATAAGTATAATTAAAAAAAACGAGATAATAGATATAACTTAAATAAACTGGATAATAAAAATAGATTAAATAAACTGGATAATATATATAGATCAATTAAACTGGATAATAGATATAGCTTAAATAAACTGGATAATAGATATAGCTTAAATAAACTGGATAATAGATATAGCTTAAATAAACTGGATAATATATATAGATTAAATAAACTGGATAATAGATATAGATGATTTAAACTGGATAATAGAAATAACTTAAATAAACTGGATAATAGATATAGATGATTTAAACTGGATAATAGAAATAACTTAAATAAACTGGATAATAGAAATAACTTAAATAAACTGGATAATAGATATAGATGATTTAAACTGGATAATAGATATAGATGATTTAAACTGGATAATAGATATAGATGATTTAAACTGGATAATAGATATAGATGATTTAAACTGGATAACAGATATAGATGATTTAAACTGGATAATAGATATAGCTGAAATAAACTGGATAATAGATATAGCTGAATTAAACTGGATAATAGATCTAGCTTAAATAAACTGGATAATAGGTATAATTAAAAAAAAACGAGATAGATATAACTGAAATAAACTGGATAATAGAAATAGCTTAAATTAACAGGATAATAGATATAGCTTAAATGAACTGGATAATAGATATAGATGAATTAAACTGGATAATAGATATAGATTAAATAAAGTGGATAATAGATACAGATGAGTTAAACTGGATAATAGATATAGCTGAATTAAACAGGATAATAGATATAGGTTAAATAAACTGGATAATATATATAGATGAATTAAACTGGATAATATATATAGGTTACAGTGGGGAAAAAAAGTATTTAGTCAGCCACCAATTGTGCAAGTTCTCTCACTTAAAAAGATGAGAGAGGCCTGTAATTTTCATCATAGGTACACTTCAACTATGACAGACAAAATTAGGAAAAAAAATCCAGAAAATCACATTGTAGGATTTTTAATGAATTTATTTGCAAATTATGGTGGAAAATAAGTATTTGGTCAATAACAAAAGTGTATCTCAATACTTTGTTATATACCCTTTGTTGGCAATGACAGAGGTCAAACGTTTTCTGTAAGTCTTCACAAGGTTTTCACACACTGTTGCTGGTATTTTGGCCCATTCCTCCAAGCAGATCTCCTCTAGAGCAGTGATGTTTTGGGGCTGTCGCTGGGCAACACGGACTTTCAACTCCCTCCAAAGATTTTCTATGGGGTTGAGATCTGGAGACTGACTAGGCCACTCCAGGACCTTGAAATGCTTCTTCACGAAGCCACTCCTTCGTTGCCGGGCGGTGTGTTTGGGATCATTGTCATGCTGAAAGACCCAGCCACGTTTCATCTTCAATGCCCTTGCTGATGGAAGGAGGTTTTCACTCAAAATCTCACGATACATGGCCCCATTCATTCTTTCCTTTACACGGATCAGTCGTCCTGGTCCCTTTGCAGAAAACAGCCCCAAAGCATGATGTTTCCACCCCCATGCTTCACAGTAGGTATGGTGTTCTTTGGATGCAACTCAGCATTCTTTGTCCTCCAAACACGACGAGTTGAGTTTTTACCAAAAAGTTCTATTTTGGTTTCATCTGACATTCTCCCAATCCTCATCTGGATCATCCAAATGCTCTCTAGCAAACTTTAGACTTGCCTGAACATGTACTGGCTTAAGCAGGGGGACACGCCTGGCACTGCAGGATTTGAGTCCTGGCGGCGTGGTGTGTTACTGATGGTAGGCTTTGTTACTTTGGTCCCAGCTCTCTGCAGGTCATTCACTAGGTCCCCCCGTGTGGTTCTGGGATTTTTGCTCACCGTTCTTGTGATCATTTTGACCCCATGGGGTGAGATCTTGCGTGGAGCCCCAGATCAAAGAAGATTATCAGTGGTCTTGTATGTCTTCCATTTCCTAATAATTGCTCCCACAGTTGATTTCTTCAAACCAAGCTGCTTACCTATTGCAGATTCAGTCTTCCCAACCTGGTGCAGGTCTACAATTTTGTTTCTGGTGTCCTTTGACAGCTCTTTGGTCTTGGCCATAGTGGCGTTTGGAGTGTGACTGTTTGAGGTTGTGGACAGGTGTCTTTTATACTGATAACAAGTTCAAACAGGTGCCATTAATACAGGTAATGAGTAGAGGACAGAGGAGCCTCTTAAAGAAGAAGTTACAGGTCTGTGAGAGCCAGAAATCTTGCTTGTTTGTATGTGACCAAATACTTATTTTCCACCATAATTTGCAATAAATTCATAAAAATCCTACAATGTGATTTTCTGGATTTTTTTCCTCATTTTGTCTGTCATAGTTGAAGTGTACCTATGATGAAAATTACAGGCCTCTCTCATCTTTTTAAGTGAGAGAACTTGCACAATTGGTGGCTGACTAAATACTTTTTTTCCCCACTGTATATAAACTGGATAATAGATATAGATGATTTAAACTGGATAATAGATATAGCTTAAATAAACTGGATAATAGATATAGATGAATTAAACTGGATAATAGATATAGCTTAAATAAACTGGATAATAGAAATAACTTAAATAAACTGGATAATAGATATAGCTTAAATGAACTGGATAATAGATATAGATGAATTAAACTGGATAATAGATATAGCTTAAATAAACTGGATAATAGAAATAACTTAAATAAACTGGATAATAGACATAGCTTAAATGAACTGGATAATAGATATAGCTTAAATAAACTGGATAATAGATATAGCTTAAATAAACTGGATAATAGATATAGATGAAATAAACTGGATAATAGATATAACTTAAATAAACTGGATAATAGATATAGCTGAATTAAAATGGATAATATATATATCTTAAATAAACTGGATAATAGATATAGATGAAATAAACTAGATAATAGATATAGATGATTTAAACTGGATAATAGATATAGCTTAAATAAATTGGATAATATATATAGATGAATTAAACTGGATAATAGAAATAGCTTAAATAAACAGGATAATAGATATAGCTGAAATAAACTGGATAATATATATATATATAGATGAATTAAACTGGATAATAGATATAGCTTAAATAAACTGGATAATAGATATAGCTTAAATAAACTGGATAATAGATATAGATGAAATAAACTGGATAATATATATAGCTGAATTAAACTGGATAATAGATATAAATTAAATAAACTGGATAATAGATATAGCTTAAATAAACTGGATAATATATATAGCTGAATTAAAATGGATAATATATATATCTTAAATAAACTGGATAATAGATATAGATGAAATAAACTAGATAATAGATATAGATGATTTAAACTGGATAATAGATATAGCTTAAATAAACTGGATAATATATATAGATGAATTAAACTTCTATACAGGTAACAAACTGAGATTAGGAGCACTCCCTTTAAGAGTGTGCTCCTAATCTCAGCTCGTTACCTGTATAAAAGACACCTGAGAGCCAGAAATCTTTCTGACTGAGATGGGGTCAAATACCTATTTCCTTCATTAAAATGCAAATCAATTTATAACATTTTCCATGTGCGTTTTTCTGGATTTTTTTGTTGTTATTCTTTCTCTCACTTCAAATAAACCTACCATTAAAATTAGAGACTGATCATTTCTTTGTCAGTGGGCAAACGTACAAAATCAGCAGGGGATCAAATACTTTTTTCCCCTCACTGTGTGTGTATGTATGTGTGTGTGTGTGTGTGTGTGTATATATATATATACATATATACACACACACACACACACACACACACACACACACACACTTGTGTTCCCCATGTACTTTTTGCATTGATTTGTACATAAAAAATGAAATAAATAACCCTTCCTGATTTTGAATAGGAGGAAATGAATCACTCCTAAACAAAGACACATCCACAGCGAAAATGTTCAATGATCTTTTCTATACAGAGTTCCCTCCGTTGGTTTAAGTTGCCAACACGCACACTATAGTGTCTATGTCAGCTAGTTACAGTCAGTTAACGTTAACTACGTAGCTAGTCAGTAACAGTTAACGTTAACTACGTAACTACAGTCAGTAACAGTTAACGTTAACTACGTAACTCAAAGTGCAGACTCAAAATGGCAGAGGATATGGCGCAAGTCATAATATAAACCAGTAGTATGGCCATATTGCGTTATGTAACGCTTTTATTTACGGGAAGACCTCCCGGAGCTGCTGCAATTAGACCGTTTAAATGCGGTGAGATGGTGACACATTATATAACAGGAATGTTACTAGCTAGATGGTGTTGTCGTCCGTAGCGGACACCTGAACGTGTAGCTAGTAAACATTAGAACAAGACAAGAGGTCAGAAAGAGAAGGATGAAAACGTAGAAACGCCTTGTGTCCTATGCCTACCTGAATACAGGCCAGATACAACCGTAAAGCCCCTGTTCTACCAGGCTACAGCCAGTGACTCACCTTTAGACACGTCTGTTCTGCCGAGCCTGGTCTGTAGCATCCCCTACTGTCTGTCTGCTGTTGACGAAACAGGGACGTCTGGTCTGTGAAATCCCCTACTGTCTGTCTGCTGTTGACGAAACAGGGACGTCTGGTCTGTGAAATCCCCTACTGTCTGTCTGCTGTTGACGAAACAGGGACGGACCTTCCTGAATGTGTCCAATACAAACGCTCGTTTCGCTCTGTTCGCTTCTGTAACCGCCTCTTCCGTTCGGGGAGATCTGAGGACGTTTTTACATAGAAACTCAAGATAACAAAAGACATTGGAATGTCTAAAGTATCTATGATGAAAGAGTCATCAATGTGAGAAGCTATTCCATCCAATGTCCATGCCATAAGCCATTTCATACCAACATTATAAAAGGGATAATGCGTTCCAGTGCGTCCTGGAACGCACCTTCCACGTTCTTATTCCTTATTTTCCATAGAACGGGAAAGGGAACACATAGTCAATTGTACAACTGGATGACTTCAACTGAAATGTGTCTTGCACATTTAACCCAACCCTTCTGAATCAGAGGTGCGGGGGGCTCCCTTAATTCGGCACCCGGGGAACAGTGGGTTATCTGCCTTGTTCAGGGGAACAGTGGGTTAACTGCCTTGTTCAGGGGAACAGTGGGTTAACTGCCTTGTTCAGGGGAACAGTGGGTTAACTGCCTTGTTCAGGGGAACAGTGGGTTAACTGCCTTGTTCAGGGGCAGAATGACAGATGTTTACCTTGTCAGCTCGGGATTCAAACCTTCCCGTTACAAGTCCAACGCTCTAACCACTAGGCTACCTGCCGCCCGCATAGCCCCTCGTTGATTAGTCCTTACCTACCATGGCTATAGTTTCACACTTTTGCCACTAGAAATGGGTTCATTCCTTTACACTTGTGTGTATAAGGTAGTTGTTGTGAAATTGTTAGATTACTTGTTAGATACTACCGCATGGTCGGAACTAGAAGCACAAGCATTTCACTACACTCACATAACATCTGCTAACCATGTGTATGCGACCAATAACACCTGCTAACCATGTGTATGCGACCAATAACACCTGCTAACCAGGTGCATGTGACCAATAACACCTGCTAGCCAGGTGTATGTGACCAATAACACCTGCTAGCCAGGTGTATGTGACCAATAACATCTGCTAGCCATGTGTATGTGACCAATAACATCTGCTAACCATGTGTATGTGACCAATAACATCCGCTAACCATGTCTATGTGGCCAATAACACCCGCTAACCATGTGTATGTGGCCAATAACACCCGCTAACCATGTGTATGTGACCAATAACATCTGCTAACCGTGTATGTGGCCAATAACATCTGCTAACCATGTGTATGGACCAATAACATCTGCTAACCGTGTATGTGACCAATAACATCTGCTAACCGTGTATGTGGCCAATAACATCTGCTAACCATGTGTATGGACCAATAACATCTGCTAACCGTGTATGTGACCAATAACATCTGCTAACCATGTGTATGGACCAATAACATCTGCTAACCGTGTATGTGACCAATAACATCAGCTAACCATGGGTATGTGACCAATAACACCTGCTAACCATGTGTATGTGACCAATAACATCTGCTAACCGTGTATGTGGCCAATAACATCTGCTAACCATGTGTATGGACCAATAACATCTGCTAACCGTGTATGTGACCAATAACATCTGCTAACCATGGGTATGTGACCAATTACACCTGCTAACCATGTGACCAATAACATCGGCTAACCGTGTATGTGACCAATAACATCTGATAACCATGGGTATGTGACCAATAACATCTGCTAACCGTGTATGTGACCAATAACATCTGATAACCATGGGTATGTGACCAATAACATCTGCTAACCGTGTATGTGACCAATAACATCTGCTAACCATGTGTATGTGACCAATCACATCTGCTAACCGTGTATGTGGCCAATAACATCTGCTAACCGTGTATGTGGCCAATAACACCTGCTAACCATGTGTATGGACCAATAACATCTGCTAACCGTGTATGTGACCAATAACATCAGCTAACCATGGGTATGTGACCAATAACACCTGCTAACCATGTGTATGTGACCAATAACATCTGCTAACCGTGTATGTGGCCAATAACATCTGCTAACCATGTGTATGGACCAATAACATCTGCTAACCGTGTATGTGACCAATAACATCTGCTAACCATGGGTATGTGACCAATTACACCTGCTAACCATGTGACCAATAACATCGGCTAACCGTGTATGTGACCAATAACATCTGATAACCATGGGTATGTGACCAATAACATCTGCTAACCGTGTATGTGACCAATAACATCTGATAACCATGGGTATGTGACCAATAACATCTGCTAACCGTGTATGTGACCAATAACATCTGCTAACCATGTGTATGTGACCAATCACATCTGCTAACCGTGTATGTGGCCAATAACATCTGCTAACCGTGTATGTGGCCAATAACACCTGCTAACCATGTGTATGTGACCAATAACATCTGCTAACCATGTGTATGTGACCAATAACATCTGCTAACCATGTGTATGTGACCAATAACATCTGCTAACCATGTGTATGTGACCAATAACATCTGCTAACCATGTGTATGTGACCAATAACATCTGCTAACCATGTGTATGTGACCAATAACATCTGCTAACCATGTGTATGTGACCAATAACATCTGCTAACCATGTGTATGTGACCAATAACATCTGCAAACCGTGTATGTGACCAATAACACCTGCTAACCGTGTATGTGACCAATAACATCTGCTAACCGTGTATGTGACCAATAACATCTGCTAACCGTGTATGTGACCAATAACATCTGTTAACCGTGTGTATGTGACCAATAACACCTGCTAACCGTGTATGTGACCAATAACATCTGCTAACCGTGTATGTGGCCAATAACATCTGCTAACCGTGTATGTGGCCAATAACACCTGCTAACCATGTGTATGTGACCAATAACATCTGCTAACCATGTGTATGTGACCAATAACATCTGCTAACCATGTGTATGTGACCAATAACATCTGCTAACCATGTGTATGTGACCAATAACATCTGCTAACCATGTGTATGTGACCAATAACATCTGCTAACCGTGTATGTGACCAATAACACCTGCTAACCGTGTATGTGACCAATAACATCTGCTAACCGTCTATGTGACCAATAACATCTGCTAACCGTGTATGTGACCAATAACATCTGTTAACCATGTGTATGGACCAATAACATCTGCTAACCGTGTATGTGGCCAATAACATCTGCTAACCGTGTATGTGGCCAATAACATCTGCTAACCATGTGTATGGACCAATAACATCTGCTAACCGTGTATGTGACCAATAACATCTGCTAACCATGTGTATGGACCAATAACATCTGCTAACCGTGTATGTGACCAATAACATCAGCTAACCATGTGTATGTGACCAATAACATCTGCTAACCGTGTATGTGGCCAATAACATCTGCTAACCATGTGTATGGACCAATAACATCTGCTAACCGTGTATGTGACCAATAACATCTGCTAACCATGGGTATGTGACCAATAACACCTGCTAACCATGTGTATGTGACCAATAACATCTGCTAACCGTGTATGTGGCCAATAACATCTGCTAACCATGTGTATGGACCAATAACATCTGCTAACCGTGTATGTGACCAATAACATCTGCTAACCGTGTATGTGGCCAATAACATCTGCTAACCATGTGTATGGACCAATAACATCTGCTAACCGTGTATGTGACCAATAACATCTGCTAACCATGGGTATGTGACCAATTACACCTGCAACCATGTGACCAATAACATCTGCTAACCGTGTATGTGACCAATAACATCTGATAAACCATGGGTATGTGACCAATAACATCTGCTAACCGTGTATGTGACCAATAACATCTGATAACCATGGGTATGTGACCAATAACATCTGCTAACCGTGTATGTGACCAATAACATCTGCTAACCATGTGTATGTGACCAATCACATCTGCTAACCGTGTATGTGGCCAATAACATCTGCTAACCGTGTATGTGGCCAATAACACCTGCTAACCATGTGTATGTGACCAATAACATCTGCTAACCATGTGTATGTGACCAATAACATCTGCTAAACATGTGTATGTGACCAATAACATCTGCTAACCATGTGTATGTGACCAATAACATCTGCTAACCATGTGTATGTGACCAATAACATCTGCTAACCATGTGTATGTGACCAATAACATCTGCTAACCATGTGTATGTGACCAATAACATCTGCTAACCATGTGTATGTGACCAATAACACCTGCTAACCGTGTATGTGACCAATAACATCTGCTAACCGTGTATGTGACCAATAACATCTGCTAACCGTGTATGTGACCAATAACATCTGTTAACCGTGTGTATGTGACCAATAACACCTGCTAACCGTGTATGTGACCAATAACATCTGCTAACCGTGTATGTGACCAATAACACCTGTTAACCGTGTGTATGTGACCAATAACACCTGGTAACCATGTGTATGTGACCAATAACATCTGGTAACCATGTGTATGTGACCAATAACATCTGCTAACCATGGGTATGTGACCAATAACATCTGCTAACCATGTGTATGTGACCAATAACATCTGCTAACCGTGTATGTGGCCAATAACATCTGCTAACCATGTGTATGGACCAATAACATCTGCTAACCGTGTATGTGACCAATAACATCTGCTAACCGTGTATGTGGCCAATAACATCTGCTAACCATGTGTATGGACCAATAACATCTGCTAACCGTGTATGTGACCAATAACATCTGCTAACCATGGGTATGTGACCAATAACACCTGCTAACCATGTGTATGTGACCAATAACATCTGCTAACCGTGTATGTGGTCAATAACATCTGCTAACCATGTGTATGGACCAATAACATCTGCTAACCGTGTATGTGACCAATAACATCTGCTAACCATGGGTATGTGACCAATAACATCTGCTAACCATGTGTATGGACCAATAACATCTGCTAACCGTGTATGTGACCAATAACATCTGCTAACCGTGTATGTGGCCAATAACATCTGCTAACCATGTGTATGGACCAATAACATCTGCTAACCGTGTATGTGACCAATAACATCTGCTAACCATGGGTATGTGACCAATTACACCTGCTAACCATGTGACCAATAACATCTGCTAACCGTGTATGTGACCAATAACATCTGATAACCATGGGTATGTGACCAATAACATCTGCTAACCATGTGTATGTGACCAATAACATCTGCTAACCATGTGTATGTGACCAATAACATCTGCTAACCGTGTATGTGACCAATAACACCTGCTAACCGTGTATGTGACCAATAACATCTGCTAACCATGTGTATGTGACCAATAACATCTGATAACCATGTGTATGTGACCAATAACATCTGCTAACCATGTGTATGTGACCAATAACATCTGCTAACCATGTGTATGTGACCAATAACATCTGCTAACCATGTGTATGTGACCAATAACATCTGCTAACCGTGTATGTGACCAATAACACCTGCTAACCGTGTATGTGACCAATAACATCTGCTAACCATGTGTATGTGACCAATAACATCTGCTAACCATGTGTATGTGACCAATAACATCTGATAACCATGGGTATGTGACCAATAACATCTGCTAACCGTGTATGTGACCAATAACATCTGCTAACCATGTGTATGTGACCAATCACATCTGCTAACCGTGTATGTGGCCAATAACATCTGCTAACCGTGTATGTGACCAATAACATCTGTTAACCGTGTGTATGTGACCAATAACACCTGCTAACCGTGTATGTGACCAATAACATCTGCTAACCGTGTATGTGACCAATAACATCTGCTAACCGTGTATGTGACCAATAACATCTGTTAACCGTGTGTATGTGACCAATAACACCTGGTAACCATGTGTATGTGACCAATAACATCTGGTAACCATGTGTATGTGACCAATAACATCTGCTAACCATGGGTATGTGACCAATAACATCTGCTAACCGTGTATGTGGCCAATAACATCTGCTAACCATGTGTATGGACCAATAACATCTGCTAACCGTGTATGTGACCAATAACATCTGCTAACCGTGTATGTGGCCAATAACATCTGCTAACCATGTGTATGGACCAATAACATCTGCTAACCGTGTATGTGACCAATAACATCTGCTAACCATGGGTATGTGACCAATAACACCTGCTAACCATGTGTATGTGACCAATAACATCTGCTAACCGTGTATGTGGCCAATAACATCTGCTAACCATGTGTATGGACCAATAACATCTGCTAACCGTGTATGTGACCAATAACATCTGCTAACCATGGGTATGTGACCAATAACATCTGCTAACCATGTGTATGTGACCAATAACATCTGCTAACCGTGTATGTGGCCAATAACATCTGCTAACCATGTGTATGGACCAATAACATCTGCTAACCGTGTATGTGACCAATAACATCTGCTAACCGTGTATGTGGCCAATAACATCTGCTAACCATGTGTATGGACCAATAACATCTGCTAACCGTGTATGTGACCAATAACATCTGCTAACCATGGGTATGTGACCAATAACACCTGCTAACCATGTGTATGTGACCAATAACATCTGCTAACCGTGTATGTGGCCAATAACATCTGCTAACCGTGTATGTGACCAATAACATCTGCTAACCATGGGTATGTGACCAATTACACCTGCTAACCATGTGAACAATAACATCTGCTAACCGTGTATGTGACCAATAACATCTGATAACCATGGGTATGTGACCAATAACATCTGCTAACCGTGTATGTGACCAATAACATCTGATAACCATGGGTATGTGACCAATAACATCTGCTAACCGTGTATGTGACCAATAACATCTGCTAACCATGTGTATGTGAGCAATCACATCTGCTAACCGTGTATGTGGCCAATAACATCTGCTAACCGTGTATGTGGCCAATAACACCTGCTAACCATGTGTATGTGACCAATAACACCTGCTAACCATGTGTATGTGACCAATAACATCTGCTAACCATGTGTATGTGACCAATAACATCTGCTAACCATGTGTATGTGACCAATAACATCTGCTAACCATGTGTATGTGACCAATAACATCTGCTAACCATGTGTATGTGACCAATAACATCTGCTAACCGTGTATGTGGCCAATAACATCTGCTAACCATGTGTATGGACCAATAACATCTGCTAACCGTGTATGTGACCAATAACATCTGCTAACCGTGTATGTGACCAATAACATCTGTTAACCGTGTGTATGTGACCAATAACACCTGCTAACCGTGTATGTGACCAATAACATCTGCTAACCGTGTATGTGACCAATAACATCTGCTAACCGTGTATGTGACCAATAACACCTGCTAACCATGTGTATGTGACCAATAACACCTGCTAACCATGTGTATGTGACCAATAACATCTGCTAACCATGTGTATGTGACCAATAACATCTGCTAACCATGTGTATGTGACCAATAACATCTGCTAACCATGTGTATGTGACCAATAACATCTGCTAACCATGTGTATGTGACCAATAACATCTGCTAACCGTGTATGTGGCCAATAACATCTGCTAACCATGTGTATGGACCAATAACATCTGCTAACCGTGTATGTGACCAATAACATCTGCTAACCGTGTATGTGACCAATAACATCTGTTAACCGTGTGTATGTGACCAATAACACCTGCTAACCGTGTATGTGACCAATAACATCTGCTAACCGTGTATGTGACCAATAACATCTGCTAACCGTGTATGTGACCAATAACACCTGTTAACCGTGTGTATGTGACCAATAACACCTGGTAACCATGTGTATGTGACCAATAACATCTGGTAACCATGTGTATGTGACCAATAACATCTGCTAACCATGGGTATGTGACCAATAACATCTGCTAACCATGTGTATGTGACCAATAACATCTGCTAACCGTGTATGTGGCCAATAACATCTGCTAACCATGTGTATGGACCAATAACATCTGCTAACCGTGTATGTGACCAATAACATCTGCTAACCGTGTATGTGGCCAATAACATCTGCTAACCGTGTATGGACCAATAACATCTGCTAACCGTGTATGTGACCAATAACATCTGCTAACCATGGGTATGTGACCAATAACACCTGCTAACCATGTGTATGTGACCAATAACATCTGCTAACCGTGTATGTGGCCAATAACATCTGCTAACCATGTGTATGGACCAATAACATCTGCTAACCGTGTATGTGACCAATAACATCTGCTAACCATGGGTATGTGACCAATAACATCTGCTAACCATGTGTATGTGACCAATAACATCTGCTAACCGTGTATGTGGCCAATAACATCTGCTAACCATGTGTATGGACCAATAACATCTGCTAACCGTATGTGACCAATAACATCTGCTAACCGTGTATGTGGCCAATAACATCTGCTAACCATGTGTATGGACCAATAACATCTGCTAACCGTGTATGTGACCAATAACATCTGCTAACCATGGGTATGTGACCAATAACACCTGCTAACCATGTGTATGTGACCAATAACATCTGCTAACCGTGTATGTGGCCAATAACATCTGCTAACCATGTGTATGGACCAATAACATCTGCTAACCGTGTATGTGACCAATAACATCTGCTAACCGTGTATGTGGCCAATAACATCTGCTAACCATGTGTATGGACCAATAACATCTGCTAACCGTGTATGTGACCAATAACATCTGCTAACCATGGGTATGTGACCAATTACACCTGCTAACCATGTGACCAATAACATCTGCTAACCGTGTATGTGACCAATAACATCTGATAACCATGGGTATGTGACCAATAACATCTGCTAACCATGTGTATGTGACCAATAACATCTGCTAACCATGTGTATGTGACCAATAACACCTGCTAACCGTGTATGTGACCAATAACATCTGCTAACCATGTGTATGTGACCAATAACATCTGCTAACCATGTGTATGTGACCAATAACATCTGCTAACCATGTGTATGTGACCAATAACATCTGATAACCATGTGTATGTGACCAATAACATCTGCTAACCATGTGTATGTGACCAATAACATCTGCTAACCATGTGTATGTGACCAATAACATCTGCTAACCATGTGTATGTGACCAATAACATCTGCTAACCATGTGTATGTGACCAATAACATCTGCTAACCATGTGTATGTGACCAATAACATCTGCTAACCGTGTATGTGACCAATAACACCTGCTAACCGTGTATGTGACCAATAACATCTGCTAACCATGTGTATGTGACCAATAACATCTGCTAACCATGTGTATGTGACCAATAACATCTGATAACCATGGGTATGTGACCAATAACATCTGCTAACCGTGTATGTGACCAATAACATCTGCTAACCATGTGTATGTGACCAATCACATCTGCTAACCGTGTATGTGGCCAATAACATCTGCTAACCGTGTATGTGACCAATAACATCTGTTAACCGTGTGTATGTGACCAATAACACCTGCTAACCGTGTATGTGACCAATAACATCTGCTAACCGTGTATGTGACCAATAACATCTGCTAACCGTGTATGTGACCAATAACATCTGTTAACCGTGTGTATGTGACCAATAACACCTGGTAACCATGTGTATGTGACCAATAACATCTGGTAACCATGTGTATGTGACCAATAACATCTGCTAACCATGGGTATGTGACCAATAACATCTGCTAACCATGTGTATGTGACCAATAACATCTGCTAACCGTGTTAGTGGCCAATAACATCTGCTAACCATGTGTATGGACCAATAACATCTGCTAACCGTGTATGTGACCAATAACATCTGCTAACCGTGTATGTGGCCAATAACATCTGCTAACCATGTGTATGGACCAATAACATCTGCTAACCGTGTATGTGACCAATAACATCTGCTAACCATGGGTATGTGACCAATAACACCTGCTAACCATGTGTATGTGACCAATAATATCTGCTAACCGTGTATGTGGCCAATAACATCTGCTAACCATGTGTATGGACCAATAACATCTGCTAACCGTGTATGTGACCAATAACATCTGCTAACCATGGGTATGTGACCAATAACATCTGCTAACCATGTGTATGTGACCAATAACATCTGCTAACCGTGTATGTGGCCAATAACATCTGCTAACCATGTGTATGGACCAATAACATCTGCTAACCGTGTATGTGACCAATAACATCTGCTAACCGTGTATGTGGCCAATAACATCTGCTAACCATGTGTATGGACCAATAACATCTGCTAACCGTGTATGTGACCAATAACATCTGCTAACCATGGGTATGTGACCAATAACACCTGCTAACCATGTGTATGTGACCAATAACATCTGCTAACCGTGTATGTGGCCAATAACATCTGCTAACCATGTGTATGGACCAATAACATCTGCTAACCGTGTATGTGACCAATAACATCTGCTAACCGTGTATGTGGTCAATAACATCTGCTAACCATGTGTATGGACCAATAACATCTGCTAACCGTGTATGTGACCAATAACATCTGCTAACCATGGGTATGTGACCAATTACACCTGCTAACCATGTGACCAATAACATCTGCTAACCGTGTATGTGACCAATAACATCTGATAACCATGGGTATGTGACCAATAACATCTGCTAACCGTGTATGTGACCAATAACATCTGATAACCATGGGTATGTGACCAATAACATCTGCTAACCGTGTATGTGACCAATAACATATGCTAACCATGTGTATGTGACCAATCACATCTGCTAACCGTGTATGTGGCCAATAACATCTGCTAACCGTGTATGTGGCCAATAACACCTGCTAACCATGTGTATGTGACCAATAACACCTGCTAACCATGTGTATGTGACCAATAACACCTGCTAACCATGTGTATGTGACCAATAACATCTGCTAACCATGTGTATGTGACCAATAACATCTGCTAACCATGTGTATGTGACCAATAACATCTGCTAACCATGTGTATGTGACCAATAACATCTGCTAACCATGTGTATGTGACCAATAACATCTGCTAACCATGTGTATGTGACCAATAACATCTGCTAACCGTGTATGTGACCAATAACACCTGCTAACCGTGTATGTGACCAATAACACCTGCTAACCGTGTATGTGACCAATAACATCTGCTAACCGTGTATGTGACCAATAACATCTGTTAACCGTGTGTATGTGACCAATAACACCTGCTAACCGTGTATGTGACCAATAACATCTGCTAACCGTGTATGTGACCAATAACATCTGCTAACCGTGTATGTGACCAATAACATCTGTTAACCGTGTGTATGTGACCAATAACACCTGGTAACCGTGTGTATGTGACCAATAACATCTGCTAACCATGGGTATGTGACCAATAACATCTGCTAACCATGTGTATGTGACCAATAACATCTGCTAACCATGGGTATGTGACCAACAACATCTGCTAACCGTGTGTATGTGACCAATAACATCTGCTAACCATGTGTATGTGACCAACAACATCTGCTAACCGTGTGTATGTGACCAATAACATCTGCTAACCATGGGTATGTGACCAACAACATCTGCTAACCGTGTGTATGTGACCAATAACATCTGCTAACCATGGGTATGTGACCAGTAACACCTGGTAACCGTGTGTATGTGACCAATAACACCTGGTAACCATGTGTATGTGACCAATAACATCTGCTAACCATGGGTATGTGACCAATAACATCTGCTAACCATGGGTATGTGACCAATAACATCTGTTAACCGTGTGTATGTGACCAATAACACCTGGTAACCGTGTGTATGTGACCAATAACATCTGCTAACCATGGGTATGTGACCAATAACATCTGCTAACCATGTGTATGTGACCAATAACATCTGCTAACCATGGGTATGTGACCAACAACATCTGCTAACCGTGTGTATGTGACCAACAACATCTGCTAACCGTGTGTATGTGACCAATAACATCTGCTAACCATGGGTATGTGACCAACAACATCTGCTAACCGTGTGTATGTGACCAATAACATCTGCTAACCATGGGTATGTGACCAGTAACACCTGGTAACCGTGTGTATGTGACCAATAACACCTGGTAACCATGTGTATGTGACCAATAACATCTGCTAACCGTGTGTATGTGACCAATAACATCTGCTAACCGTGTGTATGTGACCAATAACACCTGGTAACCGTGTGTATGTGACCAATAACACCTGGTAACCGTGTGTATGTGACCAATAACACCTGGTAACCATGTGTATGTGACCAATAACACCTGGTAACCGTGTGTATGTGACCAATAACACCTGGTAACCATGTGTATGTGACCAATAACATCTGCTAACCGTGTGTATGTGACCAATAACACCTGGTAACCGTGTGTATGTGACCAATACAATACTAGATAGCTAGGAGCTGTGGTAACCAAACAAACAGACTCGCTAGTTTAGCTAACCAAACCATCATTCCTAGCTTGCCATTATGAAAATTTAATTGAACAATGTCAATCATGTTTTCAATTCGACTTTTGCTTTCAAAAGCAGTTCAAACATAGAACATTAACTAGACATACGACGCCTCCATGTGGGAAGAGAACCGCATGAGTTGTTCCGACAACAGCAGTGTTGCTACCCCAAACTGCACGATAACGGTGCCTAAAACGGGTTGATTCTTCACCACGGTCGTTTTCTGGGTGCTCTGACAAGGCAAGAAAGACAACGGGGGGAACATGTGTTTACAGATCCCCCGCGATCATGAAACACCATTGGTGACAGTGACACCAATGAGATAAGACTCAAGAAGTGAATCCAGACAGCTGTCAATCAGTACAGGGTCTGCTACGATCATTTCACCACTGCTGAATCAAGTCTGATCGATTTCGAGTTTAGTTTATCTGTTTTAGCTGTTATGCAAACCAGGTGTTAACAACACTCAATTAGCTAGATAGTTTATAGTCTAGCTATTATTGTCAAGTGAGTTTCGAGTTTTGGCTTAGAAAAATGCACTTTTATAACAAATGACTGCATGCCTCTATCATCGCATTTGCAGACTAATGTAAGCCTAGCTGCTATTCCTAATGTGATGAGTAGATTGGATAGTCATATTTTAGGCTATTAATAAGCGCGTCGTGGCATAGTTTTATAGGCTATTTCAGAGACGTTTCTTTCCTTTGCACGGGGAAAATGTGGCGTTTGATAAACATTTGATTCAACTACTACACAATATATGCGATATATGACTGGAGACATTAGCAGAATGTTTTTTACGATGGTAGCCTACACCTACTCTACTAACAATATATCAGAAAAACCACCATGTCTTGAATGCAACTATCTAGAAAATTACCTTAATTTGACCAAAACTGGATCCCTTCTAGCCATGACCATGAAAAAGGGTGACGCAGTTGGTAGTGTGACGTCCATATAGCCTGGAGGACAATCTTGTCCTAAAAAACTCAAGTGGTTATTATATATCATATGATAATCCAATGATAATTTGTTGAGCACTTTATTCATAAGAGGGGAAATGTATGGACATTACAGAATAGGACTAAGGTCTCAATGGGATAGGACAACCTGCTGTGTTGACTATTGGTTGTTCCAGCCCAACAATATATTTAATCTTTATATGACAATAAAACACACAAATTAATTTAACACAACTAAACAATTAAGAGCCCCGATGGTATACGTGATCTAAATAAGTGCTAATCTAACATCAGGTGTGCTTTTCATTTGTTTATGTACTACTGTAGGTTCACCAGCTGACCTCTATCAAGTCACCCATGTCGACTGGATTCCCACTGTGAAGATGAGCAATGCTGCAGAAGCATCAGATTCTACTTCTACTACTTTGTACTTTTCCAGATATGAAAGGAGACATCCCTCAGTCAGACTAGATGGTTGTTATATGCTGTGGATGTGACAGGAGACATCCCTCAGTCAGACTAGATGGTTGTTATATGCTGTGGATGTGACAGGAGACATCCCTCAATCAGACTAGATGGTTGTTATATGCTGTGGATGTGACAGGAGACATCCCTCAGTCAGACTAGATGGTTGTTATATGCTGTGGATGTGACAGGAGACATCCCTCAGTCAGACTAGATGGTTGTTATATGCTATGGATGTGACAGGAGACATCCCTCAGTCAGACTAGATGGTTGTTATATGCTGTGGATGTGACAGGAGACATCCCTCAGTCAGACTAGATGGTTGTTATATGCTGTGGATGTGACAGGAGACATCCCTCAGTCAGACTAGATGGTTGTTATATGCTGTGGATGTGACAGGAGACATCCCTCATTCAGACTAGATGGTTGTTATATGCTGTGGATGTGACAGGAGACATCCCTCAGTCAGACTAGATGGTTGATATATGCTGTGGATGTGACAGGAGACATCCCCCAGTCAGACTAGATGGTTGTTATATGCTGTGGATGTGACAGGAGACATCCCTCAGTCAGACTAGATGGTTGTTATATGCTGTGGATGTGACACCAGTATTATAAAGGAAATGTAGACTACAACTCCAGCATTATAACCCTTTACACAAAGCCCCACCCACACACACAGCGCCTTGCGAAAGTATTCATCCCCCTTGGCGTTTTTCCTATTTTGTTGTATTACAACCTGTAATTTAAATGGATTTCTATTTGGATTTCATGTAACGGACGTACACAAAATAGTCCAAATTGGTGAAATTTAAAAAGATACTTGTTTCAAAAAATTCTAAAAAATAAACTGATAAGTGGAGCGTGCATACTGTCTGTATTCACCCCCTCTGCTATGAAGCCCCTAAATAAATCTGGTGCAACCAATTACCCTCAGAAGTCACATCATTAGTTAGATTGCACACAGGTGGACTTTATTTAAGTGTCACATGATTTCAGTATATATACACCTGTTCTGAAAGGCCCCAGAGTCTGCAACACCACTAAGTAAGGGGCACCACCAAGCAAGAAGCATAATGAAGACCAAGGAGCTCTCCAAACAGGTCAGGGACAAAGTTGTGGAGAAGTACAGATCAGGGTTGGGTTATAAAAACTTTGAGCATCCCACGGAGCACCATTAAATCCATTATTAAAAAATGTCATGAATATGGCACCACAACAAACCTGCCAAGAGAGGGCCGCCCACCAAAACTCATGGACCAGGCAAGGAGGGCATTAATCAGAGGCAACAAAGAGACCAAATATAACCCTGAAGAAGCTGCACAACTTCACAGCAGAGATTGGAGTATCTGTCATAGGACCACTTTAAGCCGTACACTCCATAGAGCTGGGCTTTACGGAAGAGTGGCCAGAAAAAAGCCATTGCTTAAAGAAAGAAAGTTTGGTGTTCGCCAAAAGGCATGTGGGAGTCTCCCCAAACATATGGAAGAAGCTACTCTGGCCAGATGAAACTAAAATTTAGCTTTTTGGCCATCAAGGAAAACGCTATGTCTGGCGCAAACCCAACACCTCTCATCACCCCGAGAATACCATCCCCACAGTGAAGCATGGTGGTGGCAGCATCATGCTGTGGGGATGTTTTTCATTGGCAGGGACTGGGAAACTGGTCAGAATTGAAGGATGGGGCTAAATACTGGGAAATTCTTGAGGGAAACCTGTTTCAGTCTTCCAGAGATTTGAGACAGGAACGGAGGTTCACCTTCCAGCTGGACAATGACCCTAAGCATACTGCTAAAGCAACACACAAGTGGTTTAAGGGGAAACATTTAAAATGTCTTTATTAAATTATGATTAATTATGAAGCCTTGTAGATTGAGTCATTGAGCTGCAGTGAACCATTAATTATGAAGCCTTGGGATGTACTGATGATCTGGCTGTTGTTCACCCAATAAAAATACACCCAAAACAACAACTGGAAGGGTTACCAGAGTGACTGATGATTAGGCTCCTGATAATAAAAACATGAATATCAACAAGAACAGATTGTCAAAGTTTATTCTACTATAGCTTGGTTTAAAAATGATTACACAAATATAAAGATAAACTGCATTTGAAAACACATGCATATATAAACATGATCAAAATACTAAATAATAGTTCTGAGCATCAGTTATTATTGAGTTGTTCTAAGGTGATACACAGACAGGCAGACAGACAGACATACAGATGACATACAGACTACAGGCAGGCAGACTACAGGCAGGCAGACAGACAGACATACAGACTACAGGCAGACAGGCAGACTACAGACAGACAGACAGACTACAGGCAGACAGACTAGACAGACTACAGGCAGACAGACTAGACAGACTACAGGCAGACAGACATTCAGACTACAGGCAGAGACAGACTGACTGCAGGCAGACAGACAGGACTACAGGCAGAGAGACAGAACAACAGACAGGAAATAGGGTTCCATACACATAGCATCAATACTATAGTATAAAACACATAGCATCATGCATAATAGAAATACAATATTAGGTTTGCTTTAATTTACATGGTGTGTGTGTGTGTGTTGTGTATTGTTGTGTGCTAAGGCAGTGTTTACACAGGCAACCCATTTCTGATCTTTTTTTCACTAATTGGTCTTTTGACCAATCAGATCAGCTCTGAAAAACCTCTGTGATAACATCCGATGTGATTGGTCAAAAGATCAATTAGTCTGCCTGTGTAAACGCAGCTTAACTGTCCCAGACTGACGAAACATTCTGGCTCATTATTATAGCTACATGCCAATACAGGGCCTTCAGAAGGTATTCACACCTCCTGACTTTCTCCACATTCTGTTGTTACAGCTTGAATTCAAATGTAATGTTTTGTCACTGGTCTACACACAATATCCCATAACATCAAAGTGTTTTTTACAAATGAATACAACATAAAAAGCTGTGTTGAGTCAGTAAGTATTCAACCCCGTTGGTTATGGCAAGCCTACATATCTTCAGTAATAAAAATGTTCTTAACAAGTCACATAATAAGTTGCATGGACTCACTCTGTGTACAATGATAGTGTTTAACATGATTTGTAAATGACTAGCCCATCTCTGTACCCCACACAGATATTTGTGATTACAAGCATACCCATAGCATGATAGTCCTTAATGATTACAAGGTCCCTCTGTCGAGCAGTGAATTTCAAACACAAATTCAACCACAAAGACCAGGGAGGTTTTCCAATGCCTCGCAAAGAAGGGCTCCTATTGGTAAATGGGTAAAAATAAAAAGCAGACATTGAATATCCCTTTGAGCATGGTGAAGTTATTAATTACACTTTGGATGGTGTATCAATACACCCAGTCACTACAAAGATACAGGCGTCCTTCCTAACTCAGTTGGATGGTGTATCAATACACCCAGTCACTACAAAGATACAGGCGTCCTTCCTAACCCAGTTGGATGGTGTATCAATACACCCAGTCACTACAAAGATACAGGCGTCCTTCCTAACTCAGTTGGATGGTGTATCAATACACCCAGTCACTACAAAGATACAGGCTTCCATCCTAACCCAGTTGGATGGTGTATCAATACACCCAGTCACTACAAAGATACAGGCGTCCTTCCTAACTCAGTTGGATGGTGTATCAATACACCCAGTCACTACAAAGATACAGGCGTCCTTCCTAACCCAGTTGGATGGTGTATCAATACACCCAGTCACTACAAAGATACAGGAGTCCTTCCTAACTCAGTTGGATGGTGTATCAATACACCCAGTCACTACAAAGATACAGGAGTCCTTCCTAACTCAGTTGGATGGTGTATCAATACACCCAGTCACTACAAAGATACAGGAGTCCTTCCTAACTCAGTTGCCAGAGAGGAAGGAAACCACTCAGGGATTTCACCATGACTTTAAAACAGTTACAGAGTTTAATGGCTGTGATAGAAAGCTGAGCATGGATCAACAACACTGTAGTTACTCCACAATACTAACGTAAATGACAGAGTGAAAAGAAGGAAGCCTGTACAGAAAAAATATATTCCACAATATGCATCCTGTTTGCAACAAGGCACTAAAGTAAAATGTGGCAAAGGAATGAACTTTATGTCCTGAATACAACGCTTTGTGTTTGGGGTAAATCCAACACAACACATCACTGAGTACAACTCTTTTCAAGCATGGTGGTGGCTGCATCATGTTAGGGGTATGTTTGTCATCGGGAAGGACTAGGAAGGTTTTAGGATGAAAAAGAAACAGAATAGAGCTAAGCACAGCAAAATTCTAAAGGAAACCTGGTTCAGTCTGCTTTCCAACAGACACTGGGAGACAAATTCACCCTTAAGGAAGACAATAACCTAAAACACAAAGCCAAAACTACACTATAGGTGCTTACCAAGACGACATTGAATGTTCCTGAGTGGCCTAGTTACAGTTTAGACTTAAAATCGGCTTGAAAATCTATGGCAAGTCCTGAAAATGGTTGTCTAGCAACAACCAACTTGAAAAAGCTTGAAGAAGTTTTTAAGAATAATGGGCAAATATTGTACAATCCAGGTGTGCAAAGGGGATACCAACGGGGACACCAACGGGGACACCAACGGGGACACCAAAGGGGATACCAAAGGGGATACCAAAGGGGACACCAAAGGGGACACCAACGGGGATACCAACGGGGACACCAAAGGGGATACCAAAGGGGATACCAACGGGGACACCAACGGGGATACCAACGGGGACACCAACGGGGATACCAACGGGGATACCAACGGGGACACCAAAGGGGATACCAAAGGGGATACCAACGGGGATACCTTTGCACAACTGCTGTACAAATGCCTTGTGCGGAGGGCTGCCTTAAATAGACCGTCTTCGGCGCCCGGAGAACAGTGGGTTAACTGCCTTGTTCAGGGGCAGAACGACTGATTTTTACCTTGTCAGCTCGGGGATTCAATCTAGCAACCTTTCGGTTACTGGCCCAACGCTCTAACCACCAGGCTACCTGCCGTCCCAGTTAACCCACTCTTAGTTAGCCAGAAAGACTTGCAGCTGTAATCACTAATTAAAACATGAATACTTACCTAATGTCAAAATCTTCCACTTTGACATTACTGAGTATGTTGTGTAGATCGTTGACAAAAAATGACAATTAAATTCATTTTAATCCCACTTTGCAACACAACAAAATGTGGAATAAGTCAAGGGGTGTGAAGGCTTTCTGAAGGCTCTGTATGTCTGTAATAAATGGTAAATTATATTACAACTGCTGATGTGGAGGAATATTCTGTTTCACCATTTAGCAGCCTGCAAGTTAAACATCACCTTGAGAAATGGTACCACTTATAAAGAAGATAGTTATGCCTACATATATCAACAAACTAAGATACATACTCTGGGAAGGGAAAGGTAGGTGTGAGATATACGAAAGGCAAACTGAAGATTCTCTCTCCTGTGAAAGGGAAGAAGGGAGGGAGAAAGGAGGAGGGGAGGAGAGAGGGGAGGAGAGAGGGGAGGAGAGAGGGAAGAAGGGAGGGAGAAAGGAGGAGGAGGGAGGAGAGAGGGGAGGAGAGAGGGGAGGAGAGAGGGAGGAGAGAGGGGAAGGAGAGAGGGGAGGAGAGAGGAGAAGGAGAGAGGGAGGAGAGAGGGGAAGGAGAGGGGGAGGAGAGAGGGGAGGAGAGAGGGGGAGGAGAGAGGGGAAGGAGAGAGGGGAGGAGAGAGGGAAGGAGAGAGGAGAAGGAGAGAGAGAGAAGGAGAGAGGGGAGGAGAGAGGGGAAGGAGAGAGGAGAGAGGAGAGAGGGAGGAGAGAGGGGGGAGGAGAGAGGGAAGGAGA
Source organism: Brachymystax lenok tsinlingensis (assembly GCA_030435695.1). Classification (NCBI taxonomy): domain Eukaryota; kingdom Metazoa; phylum Chordata; class Actinopteri; order Salmoniformes; family Salmonidae; genus Brachymystax; species Brachymystax lenok. Next base: position 52,950,506 of record CM059792.1, read on the forward strand.
GAGGAGAAGGAGAGAGGGGAGGAGAGAGGGGAAGGAGAGAGGGGAGGAGAGAGGAGAAGGAGAGAGGGGAGGAGAGAGGGGAAGGAGAGAGAGAGGAGAGAGAGAGGGAAGGAGAGGGGGGAGGAGAGAGGGGAGGAGAGAGGGAAGGGAGAGAGGAGAGAGGGAGGAGAGAGGGGAAGGAGAGAGGGAGGAGAGAGGGGAAGGAGAGAGGGGAGGAGAGAGGGGGGGAGGAGAGAGAGGGGGAGGAGAGAGAGGGGGGAAGGAGAGAGGGGAGGAGAGAGAGGGGAAGGAGAGAGGGGAGGAGAGAGGAGAAGGAGAGAGGGGAGGAGAGAGGGGAAGGAGAGGGGGGAGGAGAGAGGGGGAGGAGAGAGGGGAAGGAGAGAGGAGAAGGAGAGAACACTAGCCACATTCCTCAGTACCACATCATGTATCTCTCTATCTCCAGTCGTCAAGGACCACAGTGTCTCCTGGGTTACATCCTGGGAAACCAGCCAATCAGTGGCCAGCTAGGTTCAAGGGAGACAGGTAACACCCAGGAGAGGAAGTGGAGGGGCGGAGTCTGAGTCTCGTTCCCTGTTGTGTAGTCTATAACCCATCGAGTCACTTCATTATGTACTACTGTTGTGTAGAGTCTATAGCCAGGTAGGTGTCTATAATGTGTGTGTGCGTCTATAGTGTTTGTGTGTGTGTGTGTGTGTGTGTGTGTGTGTGTGTGTGTGTGTGTGTGTGTGTGTATCTATAGTGTGTGTGTGCGTCGAGTGTGTGTGTGTGTGTCTATAGTGTGTGTGTTTGTGTGTGTGTGTGTGTGTGTGTGCGTCTATAGTGTTTGTGTGTGTGTGTGTGTGTGTGTGTGTGTATCTATAGTGTGTGTGTGCGTCGAGTGTGTGTGTGTGTGTCTATAGTGTGTGTGTTTGTGTGTGTGCGTCTATAGTGTTTGTGTGTTTGTGTGTGCGTCTATAGTGTGTGTGTGTATGTGTGTGTGCGCGTCTATAGTGTTTGGTTTGTGTGTCTGTGTCTATAGTGTGTCTGTGTCTATAGTGTGTGTGTATGTGTGTGTGCGCGTCTATAGTGTTTGGTTTGTGTGTCTGTGTCTATAGTGTGTCTGTGTCTATAGTGTGTCTGTGTCTATAGTGTGTCTGTGTGTATGTGTGTGTGTGCGTCTATAGTGTGTGTCTATAACCAGAGAACAGTGTGTGTGTGTGTGTCTATAGTGTGTGTGTGTGTCTATAGTGTGTGTGTGTGTGTGTCTATAGTGTGTGTGTGTGTCTATAGTGTGTGTGTGTGTCTATAGTGTGTGTGTGTGTCTATAGTGTGTGTCTATAACCAGAGAACAGTGTGTGTGTGTGTGTCTATAGTGTGTGTGTGTGTCTATAGTGTGTGTGTGTGTGTCTATAGTGTGTGTGTGTGTCTATAGTGTGTGTGTGTGTCTATAGTGTGTGTCTATAACCAGAGAACAGTGTGTGTGTGTGTGTCTATAGTGTGTGTGTGTGTCTATAGTGTGTGTCTATAACCAGAGAACAGTGTCCATGTCACTCAGGAGGTCTGAGCTCAAGGCTTCCTGGATGCTGGGCATTAGCTCCTCCCCATCGGTAGCCATGCACACCCCTGGGCCCGCCTCCAGGAATGCCATTGGCTGGCCTGCTCCAGAGTCACCTATCACAGCACACAATACAGTCATTAGGATGTTGAGGATATTGCTAGAGCTCCAGAGATGCAACACATTACCAGCACCTTCCTAACAGTGAGTTGCCCTTTTCCCCTCCGAACAGCCTCCATTCGTCGGGTCGTGGACTCTACAAGGTGGCCAAAGCGTTCAATAGGAATGCTGGCCCATGTTGACTCCAATGCTTCAAACAGTTGTGTCAAGTTGGCTGGATGTCCTTTGGGTGGTGGACATTCTTGATACGCACAGGAAACTGCTGAGTGTGAAAAACCCAGCGTGGCACCTACTACCATACCCCGTTCAAAGGCACTTCAATATTGTGTCTTGCCCATTCACCCTCTGAATGGCACCACATACACAATCCATGTCTCAAATGTCTTAAGGCTTAAAAATCCTTCTTCAACCCGTCTCCTCCCCTTCATCTACACGGATTGAAGTGGATTTAACAGTGACATCAATAAAGGATCACAGCTTTCACCTGGATTCACCTGGTCAGCCTGTCATGGAAAGAACAGGTGTTCCTAATGTTCTGTATACTCTGTGAAAATTTATGTGACTATGGTAACCTGTCAGTGTATATTAATGTGACTATGGTAACCTGTCAGTATATATTAATGTGACTATGGTAACCTGTCAGTATATATTAATGTGACTATGGTAACCTGTCAGTATATATTAATGTGACTATGGTAACCTGTCAGTATATATTAATGTGACTATGGTAACCTGTCAGTATATATTAATGTGACTATGGTAACCTGTCAGTATATATTAATGTGACTATGGTAACCTGTCAGTATATATTAATGTGACTATGGTAACCTGTCAGTATATATTAATGTGACTATGGTAACCTGTCAGTATATATTAATGTGACTATGGTAACCTGTCAGTATATATTAATGTGACTATGGTAACCTGTCAGTATATATTAATGTGACTATGGTAGCCTGTCAGTATATATTAATGTGACTATGGTAACCTGTCAGTATATATTAATGTGACTATGGTAACCTGTCAGTGTATATTAATGTGACTATGGTAACCTGTCAGTGTATATTAATGTGACTATGGTAACCTGTCAGTATATATTAATGTGACTATGGTAACCTGTCAGTATATATTAATGTAACTATGGTAACCTGTCAGTATATATTAATGTGACTATGGTAACCTGTCAGTATATATTAATGTGACTATGGTAACCTGTCAGTATATATTAATGTGACTATAGTAACCTGTCAGTATATATTAATGTGACTATGGTAACCTGTCAGTGTATATTAATGTGACTATGGTAACCTGTCAGTATATATTAATGTGACTATGGTAACCTGTCAGTATATATTAATGTGACTATGGTAACCTGTCAGTATATATTAATGTGACTATGGTAACCTGTCAGTATATATTAATGTGACTATGGTAACCTGTCAGTATATATTAATGTGACTATGGTAACCTGTCAGTGTATATTAATGTGACTATGGTAACCTGTCAGTGTATATTAATGTGACTATGGTAACCTGTCAGTATATATTAATGTGACTATGGTAACCTGTCAGTATATATTAATGTGACTATGGTAACCTGTCAGTATATATTATTGTGACTATGGTAACCTGTCAGTGTATATTAATGTGACTATGGTAACCTGTCAGTATATATTAATGTGACTATGGTAACCTGTCAGTATATATTAATGTGACTATGGTAACCTGTCAGTATATATTATTGTGACTATGGTAACCTGTCAGTATATATTAATGTGACTATGGTAACCTGTCAGTATATATTAATGTGACTATAGTAACCTGTCAGTATATTTTAATGTGACTATGGTAACCTGTCAGTATATATTAATGTGACTATGGTAACCTGTCAGTATATTTTAATGTGACTATGGTAACCTGTCAGTATATATTAATGTGACTATGGTAACCTGTCAGTGTATATTAATGTGACTATGGTAACCTGTCAGTATATATTAATGTGACTATGGTAACCTGTCAGTATATATTATTGTGACTATGGTAGCCTGTCAGTATATATTAATGTGACTATGGTAACCTGTCAGTGTATATTAATGTGACTATGGTAACCTGTCAGTATATATTAATGTGACTATGGTAACCTGTCAGTATATTTTAATGTGACTATAGTAACCTGTCAGTATATATTAATGTGACTATGGTAACCTGTCAGTATATATTAATGTGACTATGGTAACCTGTCAGTATATATTATTGTGACTATGGTAACCTGTCAGTATATATTAATGTGACTATGGTAACCTGTCAGTATATATTAATGTGACTATAGTAACCTGTCAGTATATTTTAATGTGACTATGGTAACCTGTCAGTATATATTAATGTGACTATGGTAACCTGTCAGTATATATTAATGTGACTATGGTAACCTGTCAGTATATATTAATGTGACTATGGTAACCTGTCAGTATATATTATTGTGACTATGGTAACCTGTCAGTATATATTAATGTGACTATGGTAACCTGTCAGTATATATTATTGTGACTATGGTAACCTGTCAGTATATATTAATGTGACTATGGTAACCTGTCAGTGTATATTAATGTGACTATGGTAACCTGTCAGTGTATATTAATGTGACTATGGTAACCTGTCAGTATATATTATTGTGACTATGGTAACCTGTCAGTATATATTAATGTGACTATGGTAACCTGTCAGTATATATTAATGTGACTATGGTAACCTGTCAGTATATATTAATGTGACTATGGTAACCTGTCAGTATATATTAATGTGACTATGGTAACCTGTCAGTATATATTATTGTGACTATGGTAACCTGTCAGTATATATTATTGTGACTATGGTAACCTGTCAGTATATATTAATGTGACTATGGTAACCTGTCAGTATATATCAATGTCACTATGGTAACCTGTCAGTATATATTAATGTCACTATAGTAACCTGTCAGTATATATACATGTTTACCAATAATTTCAGTGGTAGTCCACACCTGTTTGATTAGGTTATTTTATTTGACCTTTAAAATAGTCTAATTTAAACCAAGGTGTGTGTTACCTGTATCCATGAGTTCCACAGTGCTCAGCAGGTCGTCAGGAGTCCGTGTGAAGCTGCTGACACTCAGACCACTGTCAGTACTCTCGTTACGGGAGTGGGCCCTACAAGCAGTAACACACATAGTTGGAATATAAATATAAAACGTACAAATATTTGTTTTGGAAGTGTATACCTCTACATGCACACAGACACATACAGACGTAGATCTACATGCACACAGACACATACAGACACATACAGACGTACCTCTACATGCACACAGACACATACAGACGTACCTCTACATACAGACAGACACAGACACATACAGACGTACCTCTACAGACACATACAGGCGTACCTCTACATGCACACAGACACATACAGACGTACCTCTACATGCACAGACACATACAGACACATACAGACGTACCTCTACATGCACACAGACACATACAGACGTACCTCTACATGCACACAGACACATACAGACGTACCTCTACATGCACAGACACATACAGACACATACAGACGTACCTCTACATGCACACAGACACAAAGACAGACAGGCTCACCCGTTGAGGGCGGGGTCAACATGATTGTTCCTCATTTTCCCATCATGCTCCAGTCCACTCCTCACCGCCACATCCTGACACAGGTTACATTATTTATTACTAGTTTACTTCCAGCTGTATTCTTATAATTGGTTCATTAAAAACAACTGATATTAAAAACTCTGCTGGTACTTTGCTGTTACAATAAAATCATACATTTTAAATAATTAACACTCAACATTTTCACACACACACATACAGTGCATTCGGAAAGCATTCATTTTGTTGTTACAGGTTTATTCTAAAATCGATTAAATAATTATTTCCCCTCATCAATCTACACACAACACCTCCATAATGACAACGTGAAAACAGGTTTTTAGAAATGTTTCCAAATGTTATACTTATTTACATCAGTATTCAGACCCTTTCCTAGGAGACTCAAAATTGAGCTCAGGTGCATCCTGTTTCCATTGATCATCCTTGAGATGTTTCTACAACTTGAATGGAGTCCACCTGTGGTAAATTCAATTGATTGGACATGATTTGGAAAGGCGAACACCTGTCTATATACGTTCCAACAGTTAACAGTGCACGTCAGATTGTTTTTTTAAAAGTATTTTTATATTTAACCTTTATTTAACTAGGCAAGTCAGTTAAGAACAAATTCTTATTTACATTGACGGCCTAGGAACAGTGGTATAACTGCCTTGTTCAGAATGACAGAATTGTACCTCGTCAGCTCGGGGATTCGATCTAGCAACCTTTCGGTTACTGGCCCAATGCTCTAACCACTGGGCTACCTGCCGCCCCGATCTGTGGAAGGGTATCAAAACATTTTTGCAGCATTGAAGGTCCCCAAGAACACAGTGGTCTCCATCATTCTTGAATGGAAGAAGTTTGGAACTAACAAGATTCTTCCTAGAGCTGGCCGCCCGGCCAAACTGACCAATCGGGGGAGAAGGGCCTTGGTCAGGGAGGTGACCAGGAACACAATGGTCACACTGACAGAGCTCCAGAGTTCCTCTGTGGAGATGGTAGAACATCCCAGAAGGACAATCGTTTCTGCAGCACTCCACCAATCAGGCCTTTATGGTAGAGTAGCCAGACGGAAGCCACTCCTCAGTAAAAGGCACATGACAGCCAACTTGGAGTTTGCCAAAAGGCACCTAAAGACTGTCAGACCATGAGAAACAAGATTCTCTGGTCTGATAAAACCAAGATTTAACTATTTCGCCTGAATGCCATCGACACTCCCCATCCAACCTGACAGAGCTTGAGAGGATCTGCAGAGAAGAATGGGAGAAACTCCCCAAATACAGGTGTGCCAAGCTTGTAGCGTCATACCCATGAAGACTAGAGGCTGTAATCGCTGCCAAAGGTGCTTCAACAAAGTACTGAGTAAAGGGTCTGAATACTTGTGTAAATGTGATATTTCAGTATTACATTTTTGATACATTTATAAAAGGCTGTTTTTGCTTTACCATTATGGGGTATTGTGATGTCATGATGGGGTATTGTGTGTAGATTGATGAGGGGAAAAAAATATTTAATCAATTTTAGAATAAGGCAGTAAACTAACAAAATGTGGAAAAAGTCAAGGGGTCTGACATACACACACGGTCAAAAGTTTGTCACACCTACTTATTCAAGGGTTTTTCTTTATTTTTTTCCTACATTGTAGAATAATAGTGAAGACATCAAAACTATGAAATAACACATATGGAATCATGTAGTAACCAAAAAAGTGTTAAACAAATCAAAATATAATTGAGATTTGACATTCTTCAAATAGACACCCTTTGACAGTCTGGGAATTATCTCAACCCGCTTCATGAGGTAGTCACCTGGAATGCATTTCAATTAACAGGTGAACCTTAATTTGTGGAATTTCTTTCCTTCTTAATGCATTTGAGCCAATCAGTTGTGTTGTGACAAGGTAGGGGGGTATACAGAAGACAGCCCTATTTGGTAAAAGACCAAGTCCATATTATGACAAGAACAGCTCAAATAAGCCAAGAGAAATGACAGTCCATCATTACTTTAAGTGATGAAGGTCAGTCAATACAGAACATTTCAAGAACTTTGAAAGTTTCTTCAAGTGCAGTTGCAAAAACCATCAAGCGCTATGATGAAACTGGCTCTCATGAGGACCACCACAAGAATGGAAGACCCAGAGTACCTCAGCTGCAGAGGAAAGGTTTATCAGAGTTAACAGCCTTAGAAATTTCATCCCAAATAAATTCAAGTAACAGACAGTTCAAGTAACAGACATCTCAACATGAACTGTTCAGAGGAGACTGCATGAATCAGGGCTTTATGATTGAATGGCTGCATAGAAATCACTACTAATGGCCACCAATAATAAGAAGAGACCTGCTGAGGCCAAGAAACACGAGAAATGGACATTAGACCGGTGGAAATGTGCCATTTGGTCTGGAGTCCAAATTTGAGATTTTTGGTTCCAACCGCCGTGTCTTTGTGAGACGCGGTGTGGGTGAACGGATTTTTTAAATTGTATTTATTTATTTATTTAACCTTTTTTTAGGGTAGTTGACCTTTATTTAACCAGGTAGGCTAGTTGACCTTTATTTAACCAGGTAGGCTAGTTGACCTTTATTTAACCAGGTAGGCTAGTTGACCTTTATTTAACCAGGTAGGGTAGTTGACCTTTATTTAACCAGGTAGGGTAGTTGACCTTTATTTAACCAGGTAGGCCAGTTGACCTTTATTTAACCAGGTAGGGTAGTTGACCTTTATTTAACCAGGTAGGCTAGTTGACCTTTATTTAACCAGGTAGGCTAGTTGACCTTTATTTAACCAGGTAGGCTAGTTGACCTTTATTTAACCAGGTAGGGTAGTTGACCTTTATTTAACCAGGTAGGGTAGTTGACCTTTATTTAACCAGGTAGGCTAGTTGACCTTTATTTAACCAGGTAGGGTAGTTGACCTTTATTTAACCAGGTAGGGTAGTTGACCTTTATTTAACCAGGTAGGCCAGTTTACATTTATTTAACCAGGTAGGGTAGTTGACCTTTATTTAACCAGGTAGGGTAGTTCACCTTTATTTAACCAGGTAGGCCAGTTGAGAACAAGTTCTCATTTACAACTGCGACCTGGCCAAGATAAAGCACAGCAGTTCGACACAAACAACAACACAGAGTTACACATGGAATAAACAAACGTACAGTCAATAATACAGTCGAAAAATATATATACAGTGTGTGCAAATGGAGTAAGTAGGTAAGGCAATAAATAGGCCAATAGTAGCGAAGTATTTACAATTTAGCAAATTAACACTGGAGTGATAGATTTGCAGATGATGATGTGCAAGTAGAAATACTGGTGTGCAAAAGAGCAGAAAAAGTAAATATAAACAATATGGGGATGAGGTAGGTAGCTGGATAAGCTATTTACAGATGGGCTATGTACAGCTGCAGCGATCGGTTAGCTGCTAGGATAGCTGATGCTTAAAGTTAGCGAGGGAGATATAAGTCTCCGACTTCTGCGTTTTTGATGATCTCTGTGTGTGTGGTTCCCACCATAAAGCATGGAGGAGGAGGTGTTATGGTGTCGGGATGCTTTGCTGGTGACATTGTCTGTGATTTATTTAGAATTCAAGGCACACTTAACCAGAATGGCTACCACAGCATTCTGCAGCGATACACCATCCAATATGGTTTGGGCTTGGTGGGACTATCATTTGTTTTTCAACAGGACAATGACACAACACACCTCCAGGCTGTGTAAGGGCTATTTGACCAAGGAGGAGAGTGATGGAGTGCTGCATCAGATGACCTGGCCTCCACAATTCCCCAACCTCAACCAAATTGAGATGGTTTGGGATGAGTCGGACCGCAGAGTGAAGGAAAAGCAGCCAACAAGTGCTCAGCATATGTGGGAACTCCTTCAAGACTGTTGGAAAAGTATTCCAGGTGAAGCTGGTTGAGAAAATGCCAAGAGTGTGCAAAGCTGTCATCAAGGCAAAGGGTGACTATTTGAAGAATGTCAAATATAAAATATATTTTGATTTGTTTAACACTTTTATGGTTACTACATGATTCCATGTGTTATTTCATAGTATTGATGTCTTGATTATTTTTTGATTATTTTGATTAGAAAATAGTAAAAATAAAGAAAAAACCTTGAATGAGTAGGTGTTCTAAAACTTTTGACAGGTAGTGTATATATTACATGACTATATACATCATTCAACATATATTTACACACAAATACAGTACCTTCAGAAGGTATTCACACCTCCTGACTTTCTCCACATTCTGTTGTGTTACAGCTTGAATTCAAAAATGGATTCAAATGTAATGTTTTGTCACTGGTCTACACACAATATCCCATAACATCAAAGTGTTTTTTACAAATGAATACAACATAAAAAGCTGTGTTGAGTCAGTAAGTATTCAACCCCGTTGGTTATGGCAAGCCTACATATCTTCAGTAATAAAAATGTTCTTAACAAGTCACATAATAAGTTGCATGGACTCACTCTGTGTACAATGATAGTGTTTAACATGATTTGTAAATGACTAGCCCATCTCTGTACCCCACACAGATATTTGTGATTACAAGCATACCCATAGCATGATAGTCCTTAATGATTACAAGGTCCCTCTGTCGAGCAGTGAATTTCAAACACAGATTCAACCACAAAGACCAGGGAGGTTTTCCAATGCCTCGCAAAGAAGGGCTCCTATTGGTAAATGGGTAAAAAAGCCGACATTGAATATCCCTTTGAGTATGGTGAAGTTATTAATTACACTTTGGATGGTGTATCAATACACCCAGTCACTACAAAGATACAGGCGTCCTTCCTAACTCAGTTGGATGGTGTATCAATACACCCAGTCACTACAAAGATACAGGAGTCCTTCCTAACTCAGTTGGATGGTGTATCAATACACCCAGTCACTACAAAGATACAGGCGTCCTTCCTAACCCAGTTGGATGGTGTATCAATACACCCAGTCACTACAAAGATACAGGCGTCCTTCCTAACCCAGTTGGATGGTGTATCAATACACCCAGTCACTACAAAGATACAGGCGTCCCTCCTAACTCAGTTGGATGGTGTATCAATACACCCAGTCACTACAAAGATACAGGAGTCCTTCCTAACTCAGTTGGATGGTGTATCAATACACCCAGTCACTACAAAGATACAGGCGTCCTTCCTAACTCAGTTGGATGGTGTATCAATACACCCAGTCACTACAAAGATACAGGAGTCCTTCCTAACTCAGTTGGATGGTGTATCAATACACCCAGTCACTACAAAGATACAGGAGTCCTTCCTAACTCAGTTGGATGGTGTATCAACACACCCAGTCACTACAAAGATACAGGAGTCCTTCCTAACTCAGTTGGATGGTGTATCAATACACCCAGTCACTACAAAGATACAGGCGTCCTTCCTAACCCAGTTGGATGGTGTATCAATACACCCAGTCACTACAAAGATACAGGCGTCCTTCCTAACTCAGTTGGATGGTGTATCAACACACCCAGTCACTACGAAGATACAGGAGTCCTTCCTAACTCAGTTGGATGGTGTATCAATACACCCAGTCACTACAAAGATACAGGCATCCTTCCTAACCCAGTTGGATGGTGTATCAATACACCCAGTCACTACAAAGATACAGGAGTCCTTCCTAACTCAGTTGGATGGTGTATCAATACACCCAGTCACTACAAAGATACAGGCGTCCTTCCTAACTCAGTTGGATGGTGTATCAACACACCCAGTCACTACGAAGATACAGGAGTCCTTCCTAACTCAGTTGGATGGTGTATCAATACACCCAGTCACTACGAAGATACAGGCGTCCCTCCTAACTCAGTTGGATGGTGTATCAATACACCCAGTCACTACAAAGATACAGGCGTCCCTCCTAACTCAGTTACCCCCCCTCCCCCAAAATAGCCTTCATGAACTAACATTCACACTTTACTTTCCCCCTTACTAGCTCTGACCTTGCTGAAAGCTACTAACTAGCTAGCTACTTTATTAACTTACTGTGACTGAACGAGCTAGCTACTTTATTAACTTACTGTGACTGAACGAGCTAGCTACTTTATTAACTTACTGTGACTGAACAGGCTAGCTACTTGATTAACTTACTGTGACTGAGCAGGCTAGCTACTTGATTAACTTACTGTGACTGAGCAGGCTAGCTACTTGATTAACTTACTGTGACTGAGCAGGCTAGCTACTTGATTAACTTACTGTGACTGAACAGGCTAGCTACTTTATTAACTTACTGTGACTGAACTAGCTAGCTACTTGATTAACTTACTGTGACTGAACTAGCTAGCTACTTGATTAACTTACTGTGACTGAACGAGCTAGCTACTTGATTAACTTACTGTGACTGAACGAGCTAGCTACTTGATTAACTTACTGTGACTGAACGAGCTAGCTACTTGATTAACTTACTGTGACTGAACTAGCTAGCTACTTGATTAACTTACTGTGACTGAACTAGCTAGCTACTTGATTAACTTACTGTGACTGAACTAGCTAGCTACTTGATTAACTTACTGTGACTGAACTAGCTAGCTACTTTATTAACTTACTGTGACTGAACGAGCTAGCTACTTTATTAACTTGCTGTGACTGAACTAGCTAGCTACTTTATTAACTTGCTGTGACTGAACTAGCTAGCTACTTGATTAACTTGCTGTGACTGAACTAGCTAGCTACTTGATTAACTTGCTGTGACTGAACTAGCTAGCTACTTGATTAACTTACTGTGACTGAACTAGCTAGCTACTTTATTAACTTACTGTGACTGAACTAGCTAGCTACTTTATTAACTTGCTGTGACTGAACTAGCTAGCTACTTGATTAACTTGCTGTGACTGAACTAGCTAGCTACTTGATTAACTTACTGTGACTGAACTAGCTAGCTACTTGATTAACTTACTGTGACTGAACTAGCTAGCTACTTGATTAACTTACTGTGACTGAACTAGCTAGCTACTTGATTAACTTACTGTGACTGAACGAGCTAGCTACTTGATTAACTTACTGTGACTGAACGAGCTATCTACTTGATTAACTTACTGTGACTGAACTAGCTAGCTACTTGATTAACTTACTGTGACTGAACTAGCTAGCTACTTTATTAACTTACTGTGACTGAACTAGCTAGCTACTTGATTAACTTACTGTGACTGAACTAGCTAGCTACTTGATTAACTTACTGTGACTGAACTAGCTAGCTACTTGATTAACTTACTGTGACTGAACTAGCTAGCTACTTGATTAACTTACTGTGACTGAACTAGCTAGCTACTTTATTAACTTACTGTGACTGAACTAGCTAGCTACTTGATTAACTTACTGTGACTGAACTTGCTAGCTACTTTATTAACTTACTGTGACTGAACGAGCTAGCTACTTTAATCTGATTCCATGCTGCAAGATTGCTTCGAGCACGTGGACTGGGATATGTTCCGGATAGCATCTGACAACAACATTGATGTATACGCTGATTCGGTGAGCGAGTTTATTAGCAAATGCATTGGTGATGTTGTACCCATAGCAAATATCAAAACCTTCCCCAACCAGAAACCATGGATTGATGGCAGCATTCGCGCAAAACTGAAAGCGCGAACCACTGCTTTTAACCAGGTAAAGGCTACCGGAAACATGACTGAATACAAACAGTGCAGCTACTCCCTCCGCAAGGCAATCAAACAAGCTAAGCGTCAATATAGAGACAAAGTAGAGTCACAATTCAATGGCTCAGACACAAGAGGAATGTGGCAGGGTCTACAGTCAATCACGGACTACAAAAGAAAACCAGCCCCGTCGCGGACCATGACGTCCTGCTCCCAGACAAACTAAACAACTTCTTTGCTCGCTTTGAGGACAATACAGTGCCACCGACACGGCCCGCTACCAAAACCTGCGGGCTCACCTTCACCGCAGCCAATGTGAGAAAAACATTTAAATGTGTTAACCCTCGCAAGGCTGCCGGCCCAGATGGCATCCCTGGCCGTGTCCTCAGAGCATGCGCAGACCAGCTGGCTGGTGTGTTTACGGACATATTCAATCAGTCCCTATCCCAGTCTGCTGTTCCCACATGCTTCAAGAGGGCCACCATTGTTCCTGTTCCCAAGAAAGCTAAGGTGACTGAGCTAAATGACTATCGCCCGTAGCACTCACTTCCGTCATCATGAAGTGCTTTGAGAGATTAGTCAAGGATCATATCACCTCCATCCTGCCAGACACCCTGGACCCACTCCAATTTGCTTACCGTCCCAATAGGTCCACAGGCAGCCAATCGCAATCACACTGCATACTGCCCTAACCCATCTGGACAAGAGGAATACTTATGTAAGAATGCTGTTCATCGACTACAGCTCAGCATTTAACACCATAGTTCCCTCCAAGCTCGTCATTAAGCTCGAGACCCTGGGTCTCGACCCAGCCCTGTGCAACTGGGTCCTGGACTTCCTGACGGGCCGGTCCCAGGTGGTGAGGGTAGGAAACAACATCTCCACCCCGCTGATCCTCAACACTGGGGCCCCACAAGGGTGCGTTCTCAGCCCTCTCCTGTACTCCCTGTTTACCCATGACTGCGTGGCCAAGCACGCATCCAACTCAATCATCAAGTTTGCTGACGACACTACAGTGGTAGGCTTGATTACCAACAACGACGAGACGGCCTACAGAGAGGAGGTGAGGGCCCTCGGAGTGTGGTGTCAGGAAAATAACCTCTCACTCAATGTCAACAAAACAAAGGAGATGATCGTGGACTTCAGGAAACAGGAGAGGGAGCACCCTATCCACATCGAGGGGACAGTAGTGGAGAAGGTGGAAAGTTTTAAGTTCCTCGGCGTACACATCACGGACAAACTGAATTGGTCCACCCACACAGACAGCGTGGTAAAGAAGGCGCAACAGCGCCTCTTCAACCTCAGGAGGCTGAAGAAATTTGGCTTGTCACCAAAATCACTCACAAACTTTTACAGATGCACAATCGAGAGCATCCTGTCGGGCTGTATCACCGCCTGGTACGGCAACTGCTCCGCCCACAACCGTAAGGCTCTCCAGAGGGTAGTGAGGACTGCACAACGCATCACCGGGTTAAACTACCTGCCCTCCAGGACACCTACACCACCCGATGTCACAGAAAGGCCAAAGATCATCAAGGACAACAACCACCCGAGCCACTGCCTGTTCACCCCGCTATCATCCAGAAGGCGAGGTCAGTACAGGTGCATCAAAGCTGGGACCGAGAGACTGAAAAACAGCTTCTACCTCAAGGCCATCAGACTGTTAAACAGCCATCACTAACATTGAGTGGCTGCTGCCAACATACTGACTTAAATCTCTAGCCACTTTATACATAGGAATTGGATGTAACAAATGTATCACTAGCCACTTTAAACAATTTTGTATATAATGTTTACGTATCCGACATACTCATATCAAATGTATACACTGTACTCTAAACCATCTACTGTATCTTGCCTATGCCGTTCGGTCATCGACCCAAATCTCTAGCCACTTTAATAATTATAATTGGATGAAATAATGTATCACTAGCCACTTTAAACAATGCCATTTATATAATGTTTACATATCCTACATTACTCATCTCATATATATGTGTATATACTGTACTCCATACCATCTACTGCATCTTGCCTATGCCGGTCAGCCATCGCTCATCCATATATTTATATGTACATACTCGTATTCATTCCTTTACTCTTGTGTGTATAAGGTAGTTGTTGTGAATTTCTAAGATTACTTGTTAGATACTACTGCATGGTCGGAACTAGAAGCACAAGCATTTCGCTACACTCGCATTAACATCTGCTAACCATGTGTATGTGACAAATAAAATTTGATTTGATTTGATTAACTTACTGTGACTGAACTAGCTAGCTACTTTATTAACTTACTGTGACTGAACTTGCTAGCTACTTTATTAACTTTCTGTGACTGAACTAGCTAGCTACTTTATTAACTTACTGTGACTGAACTAGCTAGCTTAAGATGAATGCACTAATTGTAAGTCGCTCTGGATAAGAGTGTCTGCTAAATGACTAAAATGTCAAATGAATGCAACCTCTCTGGGATTTCACCATGAGGCCAATGGTGACTTTAAAACGGTTACAGAGTTTAATGGCTGTGATAGAAAGCTGAGCATGGATCAACAACACTGTAGTTACTCCACAATACTAACCTAAATGACAGAGTGAAAAGAAGGAAGCCTGTACAGAAAAAATATATTCCAAAATATGCATCCTGTTTGCAACAAGGCACTACAGTAAAATGTGGCAAAGGAATGAACTTTATGTCCTGAATACAACGCTTTGTGTTTGGGGTAAATCCAACACAACACATCACTGAGTACAACTCTTTTCAAGCATGGTGGTGGCTGCATCATGTTAGGGGTATGTTTGTCATCGGGAAGGACTAGGAAGTTTCTTAGGATAAAAAGAAACAGAATAGAGCTAAGCACAGCAAAATTCTAGAGGAAAACCTGGTTCAGTCTGCTTTCCAACAGACATTGTCCAACAGACACATTCACCTTTCGGCAGGACAATAACCTAAAACACAAGACCAAATTTACACTGGAGTTGCTTACCAAGACGACATTGAATGTTCCTGAGTGGCCTAGTTACAGTTTAGACTTAAAAACAGCTTGAAAATCAATGGCAAGATTTGAAAATGGCTGTCTAGCAATGATCAACAACCAACTTGACAGAGCTTGAAAAAAAAAAAATCAAGAATAAATGGGCAAATATTGAACAATGCAGTGAAAAGCTCTTAGAGACTCACAGCTGTAATCACTGTCAAAGATTTACTGGTTCAGAGAGCTGAATACACTGGTTCAGAAAGCTGAATACACTGGTTCAGAAAGCTGAATACACTGGTTCAGAAAGCTGAATACACTGGTTCAGAGAGCTGAATACACTGGTTCAGAAAGCTGAATACACTGGTTCAGAAAGCTGAATACACTGGTTCAGAGAGCTGAATACACTGGTTCAGAGAGCTGAATACACTACATAACCAAAAGTATGTGGATACCTGCACGTCGAACATTTCATTCCAAAATCTTGGGCTCCCGAGTGGCACAGCGCTCTAAGGCACTGCATCTCAGTGCTAGAGGCTTCACTACAGACACTCTGGTTTGAATCCAGGCTGTATCACAACAGGCCGTGATTGGGAGTCCCATAGGGCGGCACACAATTGGCCCAGCATCGTCCAGGTTTGGCCGGTGTAGGCTGTCACTGTAAATAAGAATTTGTTCTCAACTGACTTGCCTAGTTAAATAAAGGTTGAATAAAAAAAAAAGAAATAATACAATTAATATGGACTTGGTTTCCCCTTTTCTGCTATAACAATCTCCACTCTTCTGGGAAGGCTTTCCACTAGTTGGAACATTGCTGCGGGGACTTGCTTCCATTCAGCCAGAAGAGCATTAGTGAGGTCAGGCCCTGATGTTGGGCGATTAGGCCTGGCTCACAGTCGGCATTCCAATTCATCCCAAAGGGGTTCGATGGAGTTGGGGTCAGGGCTCTGTGCAGGCCAGTCAAGTTCTTCCACACCGATCTTGACAAACCATTTCTGTATGGACCTCGCTTTGTGCACGGGGGCATTGTCACGCTGAAACAGGAAAGGGCCTTCCCAAACTGCCACAAAGTTGGAAGCACAGAATTATCTACAATGTCATTGTATGCTGTATCGTTAAGATTTCCCTTCATTGGAACTAAAAGACCTGTGAGCTTGTGTGACCTACCACTTCGCGGCTGAGCCGTTGTTGCTCCGAGATGTTTCCACTTCCCAATAACAGCACTAACAACTGACCGGGGCAGCTCTAGCAGGGCCGAAATTTGAAGAACTGACTTGTTGGAAAGGTGGCATCCTATGACGATGCCATTTTGAAAGTCACTGAGCTCTTCAGTAAGGACATTTTACTGTCAATGTTTGTCTATGGAGATTGCATGGCTGTGTGCTCAATTTAATACACCTGTCAGCACCAGGTGTGGCTGAAATAGCCAAGTCCACATAATGTTGTATATATAGTGTATATTAGTGTTTAATTTTTCTTAAATGTTTTCCACTTTGACATTAGTTTTGTGTAGATTGTTGACATAAAAAATGAAAACAAACAATGAAATGCATTTTAAACCCACTTTGTAACAACAAAACGTGGTAAAAGTCAAGGGGTGTGAATACTTTCTGAAGGCCCTGTATAGAACACAATATACATATATATTCCAGTGTGTTTGACCCCTGACCTGTACTCTGATAGGACGGGCCAGGTCCTGTTGTTTCCGCCTCAGCCTGTCCTTTTCCACCTGCAGCTGCTGCCTGCGCTTGGTTGCCACTGTCGCAATGCCAACCGGGTCAGAGGTCAGGGTTGAGGGCTTCACCTGGGCTACAGCACTCTGGACTGGAGGGAGGACAGGGTCAGAGAGGGAGACAGGGTCAGGGGTTAATATTAGGGAGGGAGACAGGGTCAGGGGTTAATGTTAGGGAGGGAGACAGGGTCAGGGGTTAATGTTAGGGAGGGAGACAGGGTCAGGGGTTAATGTTAGGGAGGGAGACAGGGTCAGGGGTTAATGTTAGGGAGGGAGACAGGGTCAGGGGTTAATGTTAGGGAGGGAGACAGGGTCAGGGGTTAATGTTAGGGAGGGAGACAGGGTCAGGGTTAATGTTAGGGAGGGAGACAGGGTCAGGGGTTAATGTTAGGGAGGGAGACAGGGTCAGGGGTTAATGTTAGGGAGGGAGACAGGGTCAGGGGTTAATGTTAGGGAGGGAGACAGGGTCAGGGGTTAATGTTAGGGAGGGAGACAGGGTCAGGGGTTAATGTTAGGGAGGGAGACAGGGTCAGGGGTTAATATTAGGGAGGGAGACAGGGTCAGGGGTTAATGTTAGGGAGGGAGACAGGGTCAGGGGTTAATATTAGGGAGGGAGACAGGTTCAGGGGTTAATGTTAGGGAGACAGACAGGGTCAGGGGTTAATGTTAGGGAGACAGACAGGGTCAGGGGTTAATGTTAGGGAGACAGACAGGGTCAGGGGTTAATGTTAGGGAGGGAGACAGGGTCAGGGGTTAATGTTAGGGAGACAGACAGGGTCAGGGGTTAATGTTAGGGAGGGAGACAGGGTCAGGGGTTAATGTTAGGGAGGGAGACAGGGTCAGGGGTTAATGTTAGGGAGACAGACAGGGTCAGGGGTTAATGTTAGGGAGGGAGACAGGGTCAGGGGTTAATGTTAGGGAGACAGGGTCAGGGTGTGTGTGACTGCTAGGGAGTGTCTTATCTACCAGTTGTTCCTGTTTAACCAGACTGTTCTCTCTGGCCTTGAGGCAACTCTCCCTCTCCCTCTCTGTTTCGGTCTCTCGCTGTCTCCCTCCTCTCTCAGTCTCTCACTCTCTCCCTCCCTCCGTCTCTCGCTCTCTCAGTCTCTCACTCTCTCCCTCCCTCAGTCTCTCGCTCTCTCCCTCCCTCCGTCTCTCGCTCTCTCAGTCTCTCGCTCTCTCCCTCCCTCAGTCTCTTGCTGTCTCTCTGTCAAATTTTGAACAAGCATATCTCCTGCCCTGTCCTGTTTGAGCTGCAGTCATGCAATTTTGTACATATACAGTGCATTTGGAAAGTATTCAGTATTTTCCCCTCACCAATCTACACAAAATACCCCATAATGACAAAGCAAAAACAGTTTTTCAGAAATGTTAGCAAATATCACATTTACATAAGTATTCAGACCCTTTACTCAGTACTTTGTTGAAGCACCTTTGGCAGTGATTACAGCCTTGAGTCTTCTTGGGTATGACGCTACAAGCTTGGCACACCTGTATTTGGGGAGTTTCTCCCATTCTTCTCTTTAGATCCTCCTAAGCGCTGTCAGGTTGGATGGGGAGCGTCGCTGCACAGCTATTTTCATGTTCGATCGGGTTCAAGTCCGAGCTCAGGCTGGGCCACTCAGGGACATTCAGAGACTTGTTCCGAAGCCACTCCTGCTTTGTCTTGGCTGTGTGCTTATGGTCGTTGTCCTGTTGGAAGGTGAACCTTCGCCCCAGTCCTGAGCAGGTTTTCATCAAGGATCTCTCTGTACTTTGCTCCGTTCATCTTTCCCTCGATCCTGACTAGTCTCCCAGTCCCTGCCGCTGAAAAACATCCCCACAGCATGATGCTGCCACCCCCATGCTTCACCGTAGGCATGGTGCCAGATTTCTTCCAGACCTGATGCTTGGCATTCAGGCCAAAGAGTTCAATCTTAGTTTCATCAGACCAGAGAATCTTGTTTCTCATGATCGGAGTCCTTTAGGTGCCTTTAGGCTAATTCCAAGCGGGCTGTCATGTGCCTCATACTGAGGAATGGCTTCTGTCTGGCCACTCTACCATAAAGGCCTGATTGGTGGAGGGCTGCAGAGATGAGAGAACCTTTCAGAAGGACAACCATCTCCACAGAGGAACTCTGGAGATCTGTCAGAGTGACTATCGGGTTCTTAGTCACCTTCCTGCCCAAGGCCCTTCTCCCCCGATCGCTCAGTTTGGCCGGGCGGCCAGATCTAAGAGGTTCCAAACTTGGCGGTTCCAAACTTCTTCCATTTAAGAATGATGGAGGCCACTGTGTTCTTGGGGACCTTCAATGCTGCAGACGTGTTGGTGCCCTTCCCCAGATCTGTGCCTCGACACCATTGTGTCTCGGAGCACTACGGACAATTCCTTCGACCTCATGGTTTGGTTTTTGAATACTTATGTAAATAAGGTATCTGTTTTTTATTGTTAATACATTTGCAAAAATTTCAAAAATTATTTTTTTCTCTGTCATTATGGGGTATTGTGTGTAGATTGATGAGGATTTATTTATTTAATCCATTTTAGAAGAAGGCTGTAACGTAACAAAATGTGGAAAAAGTCAAGGGGTCTGAATACTTTCCGAAGGCACTGTATGCAGCCTCATGAGCGACAGGTTTCCCATAAGGACCTATAAGCACCGCCCATTAGATGTTCTACTAATTAGTCACCCTGCAGACTTTGACAAGCTGCCCTGTTTGCCCTATTTTGACAAGCTTCCCTGTTTGCCCTATTTTGACAAGCTGCCCTGTTTGCCCTATTTTGACATGCTGCCCTGTTTGCCCTATTTTGTCAAGCTTCCCTGGTTGCCCTATTTTGACAAGCTGCCCTGTTTGCCCTATTTTGACAAGCTTCCCTGGTTGCCCTATTTTGACAAGCTGCCCTGGTTGCCCTATTTTGACAAGCTTCCCTGGTTGCCCTATTTTGACAAGCTGTCCTGTTTGCCCTATTTTGACAAGCTTCCCTGGTTGCCCTATTTTGACAAGCTTCCCTGTTTGCCCTATTTTGACAAGCTTCCCTGTTTGCCCTATTTTGACAAGCTGCCCTGTTTGCCCTATTTTGACAAGCTGCCCTGTTTGCCCTATTTTGAAAAGTTGCCCTGTTTGCCCTATTTTGACAGAACTTGGGTAAATGATGTCTTGGCATCGACATCCGTCATTTACAAAATTACACTGATTGGCCCAAGGGGGGCATTATAGTAATAGCGAGGGAAAAAATACATTAAAAAAATATATATATACACATATATTAATCCACTCAACATAAGTTTGAATAATTTTCACTAACTGGCCCAAGGGGGAGGGGGCATGTTTACTGTTGCCCATAGAAAATGAGGCCGTATTAGCATGTGCAGCGCCATTGAGGGCTTCCACCATTTTAATGTAGTCAACTGGGTGGGACTTTAACTTCATTGGCTGATCCCTCCAGGTGACCCTGCTGGTCATATACAAATCAAACTTTATTTGTCACATGCGCCGAATACAACAAGTGTAGACCTTACCGTGAAATGCTTACTGACAAGCCCTTAACCAACAGTGCAGTTCAAGAAGAAGAAAATATTTACCAAGTAGACTAAAATAAACAGTAACACAATAAGAATAACAATAACGAGGCTACATACAGGGAGTACCGGTACAGAGTCAATGTGGAGGCTATATACAGGGGGTACCGGTACAGAGTCAATGTGGAGGCTATATACAGGGGGTACCGGTACAGAGTCAATGTGGAGACTATATACAGGGGGTACCGGTACAGAGTCAATGTGGAGGCTATATACAGGGGGTACCGGTACAGAGTCAATGTGGAGACTATATACAGGGGGTACTGTACAGAGTCAATGTGGAGACTATATACAGGGGGTACTGCACAGAGTCAATGTGGAGACTATATACAGGGTGTGCAGTACAGAGTCAATGTGGAGACTATATACAGGGGGTACTGCACAGAGTCAATGTGGAGGCTATATACAGGGGGTACTGTACAGAGTCAATGTGGAGGCTATATACAGGGGGTACCGGTACAGAGTCAATGTGGAGGCTATATACAGGGGGTACCGGTACAGAGTCAATATGGAGGCTATATACAGGGGGTACTGCACTGAGTCAATGTGGAGGCTATATACAGGGGGTACCAGTACAGAGTCAATGTGGAGACTATATACAGGGGTACTGGTACAGAGTCAATGTGGAGGCTATATACAGGGAGTACCCAGTACAGAGTCAATGTGGAGACTATATACAGGGGGTACCAGTACCGAGTCAATGTGGAGGCTATATACAGGGGTACCAGTACAGAGTCAATGTGGAGACTATATACAGGGGGTACTGGTACAGAGTCAATGTGGAGGCTATATACAGGGGGTACTGCACAGAGTCAATGTGGAGACTATATACAGGGGTACAGTACCGAGTCAATGTGGAGGCTATATACAGGGAGTACCGGTACAGAGTCAATGTGGAGGCTATATACAGGGGTACTGCACCGAGTCAATGTGGAGGCTATATACAGGGGGTACCGGTACAGAGTCAATGTGGAGACTATATACAGGGGTACCGGTACAGAGTCAATGTGGAGGCTATATACAGGGGGTACCGGTACAGAGTCAATGTGGAGGCTATATACAGGGGGGTACCGGTACAGAGTCAATGTGGAGACTATATACAGGGGGTACCGGTACAGAGTCAATGTGGAGACTATATACAGGGGGTACCGGTACAGAGTCAATGTGGAGGCTATATACAGGGGGTACCGGTACAGAGTCAATGTGCCGGGGTACAGGTTAGTTGAGGTAATTTGTACATGTAGGGGTGGGTGAAGTGACTATGTATAGATAATAAACAGACAGTAGCAGCAGTCTACATGTAGGTAGGGGTGAAGTGACTATGTATAGATAATAAACAGAGAGTAGCAGCAGTCTACATGTAGGTAGGGGTGAAGTGACTATGTATAGATAATAAACAGACAGTAGCAGCAGTCTACATGTAGGTAGGGGTGAAGTGACTATGTATAGATAATAAACAGACAGTAGCAGCAGTCTACATGTAGGTAGGGGTGAAGTGACTATGTATAGATAATAAACAGAGAGTAGCAGCAGTCTACATGTAGGTAGGGTGAAGTGACTATGTATAGATAATAAACAGACAGTAGCAGCAGTCTACATGTAGGTAGGGGTGAAGTGACTATGTATAGATAATAAACAGACAGTAGCAGCAGTGTAAATGTAGGTAGGGGTGAAGTGACTATGTATAGATAATAAACAGACAGTAGCAGCAGTGTACATGTAGGTAGGGGTGAAGTGACTATGTATAGATAATAAACAGAGAGTAGCAGCAGTGTACATGTAGGTAGGGGTGAAGTGACTATGTATAGATAATAAACAGACAGTAGCAGCAGTGTACATGTAGGTAGGGGTAAAGTGACTATGTATAGATAATAAACAGAGAGTAGCAGCAGTGTACATGTAGGTAGGGGTAAAGTGACTATGTATAGATAATAAACAGACAGTAGCAGCAGTGTACATGTAGGTAGGGGTGAAGTGACTATGTATAGATAATAAACAGACAGTAGCAGCAGTGTACATGTAGGTAGGGGTGAAGTGACTATGTATAGATAATAAACAGAGAGTAGCAGCAGTGTACATGTAGGTAGGGGTAAAGTGACTATGTATAGATAATAAACAGACAGTAGCAGCAGTCTACATGTAGGTAGGGGTGAAGTGACTATGTATAGATAATAAACAGACAGTAGCAGCAGTGTACATGTAGGTAGGGGTGAAGTGACTATGTATAGATAATAAACAGAGAGTAGCAGCAGTCTACATGTAGGTAGGGGTGAAGTGACTATGTATAGATAATAAACAGACAGTAGCAGCAGTCTACATGTAGGTAGGGGTGAAGTGACTATGTATAGATAATAAACAGACAGTAGCAGCAGTGTACATGTAGGTAGGGGTGAAGTGACTATGTATAGATAATAAACAGAGAGTAGCAGCAGTCTACATGTAGGTAGGGGTGAAGTGACTATGTATAGATAATAAACAGACAGTAGCAGCAGTGTACATGTAGGTAGGGGTGAAGTGACTATGTATAGATAATAAACAGACAGTAGCAGCAGTGTACATGTAGGTAGGGGTAAAGTGACTATGTATAGATAATAAACAGACAGTAGCAGCAGTGTACATGTAGGTAGGGGTGAAGTGACTATGTATAGATAATAAACAGACAGTAGCAGCAGTGTACATGTAGGTAGGGGTGAAGTGACTATGTATAGATAATAAACAGACAGTAGCAGCAGTCTACATGTAGGTAGGGGTGAAGTGACTATGTATAGATAATAAACAGACAGTAGCAGCAGTGTACATGTAGGTAGGGGTGAAGTGACTATGTATAGATAATAAACAGACAGTAGCAGCAGTGTACATGTAGGTAGGGGTGAAGTGACTATGTATAGATAATAAACAGAGAGTAGCAGCAGTCTACATGTAGGTAGGGGTGAAGTGACTATGTATAGATAATAAACAGACAGTAGCAGCAGTGTACATGTAGGTAGGGGTGAAGTGACTATGTATAGATAATAAACAGACAGTAGCAGCAGTGTACATGTAGGTAGGGGTAAAGTGACTATGTATAGATAATAAACAGACAGTAGCAGCAGTGTACATGTAGGTAGGGGTGAAGTGACTATGTATAGATAATAAACAGACAGTAGCAGCAGTGTACATGTAGGTAGGGGTGAAGTGACTATGTATAGATAATAAACAGACAGTAGCAGCAGTCTACATGTAGGTAGGGGTGAAGTGACTATGTATAGATAATAAACAGACAGTAGCAGCAGTGTACATGTAGGTAGGGGTGAAGTGACTATGTATAGATAATAAACAGACAGTAGCAGCAGTGTACATGTAGGTAGGGGTGAAGTGACTATGTATAGATAATAAACAGAGAGTAGCAGCAGTGTACATGTAGGTAGGGTAAAGTGACTATGTATAGATAATAAACAGACAGTAGCAGCAGTGTACATGTAGGTAGGGGTAAAGTGACTATGTATAGATAATAAACAGACAGTAGCAGCAGTGTACATGTAGGTAGGGGTAAAGTGACTATGTATAGATAATAAACAGACAGTAGCAGCAGTGTACATGTAGGTAGGGGTGAAGTGACTATGTATAGATAATAAACAGAGAGTAGCAGCAGTGTACATGTAGGTAGGGGTAAAGTGACTATGTATAGATAATAAACAGACAGTAGCAGCAGTGTACATGTAGGTAGGGTGAAGTGACTATGTATAGATAATAAACAGACAGTAGCAGCAGTGTACATGTAGGTAGGGGTGAAGTGACTATGTATAGATAATAAACAGACAGTAGCAGCAGTGTACATGTAGGTAGGGGTGAAGTGACTATGTATAGATAATAAACAGACAGTAGCAGCAGTGTACATGTAGGTAGGGGTGAAGTGACTATGTATAGATAATAAACAGACAGTAGCAGCAGTGTACATGTAGGTAGGGGTGAAGTGACTATGTATAGATAATAAACAGACAGTAGCAGCAGTGTACATGTAGGTAGGGGTAAAGTGACTATGTATAGATAATAAACAGAGAGTAGCAGCAGTGTACATGTAGGTAGGGGTGAAGTGACTATGTATAGATAATAAACAGACAGTAGCAGTAGTGTACATGTAGGTAGGGGTAAAGTGACTATGTATAGATAATAAACAGACAGTAGCAGCAGTGTACATGTAGGTAGAGGTGAAGTGACTATGTATAGATAATAAACAGACAGTAGCAGCAGTGTACATGTAGGTAGGGGTGAAGTGACTATGTATAGATAATAAACAGACAGTAGCAGCTAGTCCAGTGGCCATTTGATTAATTGTTCAACAGTCTTATGGCTTGGGGGAAGAAGCTGTTGAGGAGCATTTTGGTCCTAGACTTGGCACTCCGGTACAGCTTGCCGTGCGGTAGCAGAGGAAACTGTCTATGACTTGGGTGACCGGAGTCTGAACATTTTATGGGCTTTCCTCTGATACCGCCTATTATATAGGTCCTGGAAGGCTTGGCCCCCGTACACACTACGCTCTGCAGCGCCTTACAGATCCGAGCAGTTGCCATACCAGGCGGTGATGCAACCGGTCAGGTTGCCCGCCTTTTCCTGTATTCCACAATCATCTCCTTTGTCTTTCTCACATTGAGGGAGAGGTTGTTGTCCTGGCACCACCTGGCCAGGTCTCTGACCTCCTCCCTATAGACTGTTTCATTGTTGTCGGTAATCAGGCCTAACACTGTTGTGTCGTCAGCAAACGTAATGATGGTGTTGGAGTCGTGTTGGGCCACACAGTTGTGGGTGAACAGGGAATACAGGAGGGGACTGAGTACACACCCCTGAGGGGCCCCAGTGTTGAGGATCAGCGTGGCAGACATATTACCTACCCTTACCACCTGGGGGCGGCCCATCAGGAAGTCCAGGATCCAGTTGCAGAGGGAGGTGTTTAGTCCCAGGGTCCTTAGCTTAGTGATGAGCTTCGTGAGCACTATGGTGTTGAACGCTGAGCTGTACTCAATGAACAGCATTTTCACATAGGTGTTCCTTTTGTCCAGGTGGGAAAGGGCAGTGTGGAGTGCAATAGAGATTACATCATCTGTGGATCTGTTGGTGCGGTATGCAAATTGGAGTGGGTCTACGGTGTCCGGAAGGATGCTGTTGATGTGAGCCATGACCAGCCTTTCAAAGCACTTCATGGCTACCGCCATAAGTGCTACCGGGCGGTAATAATTTAGGCAGGTTACCTTGGCTTCCTTGGGCACAGGGACTATGGTGGTCTGCTTGAAACATGATGGTATTACAGACTCGGTCAGGGAAAGGTTGAACATGTCAGTGAAGAAACTTGCGAGTTGGTACACGTCCTGGTAATCCGTCTGGCCCTGCGGCTTTGTGAATGTTGACCTGTTTAAAGGTCTTGCTCACATCAGCTACTGAGAGCGTTATCACACAGTCATCCAGAACAGCTGGTGCTCTTGTGCATGCTTCAGTGTTGCTTGCCTCAAAGCAAGCATAAAAGGCATTTAGCTCGTCTGGTAGGCTCGTGTCACTGGGCAGCTTGCGTCTGGGTTTCCCTTTGTAGTCCGTAATAGTTTTCAAGCCCTGCCACATCCGACGAGCGTCAGAGCCGGTGTAGTAGGATTCAATCTTAATCCTGTATTGACGCTTTGCTTGTTTGATGGTTCGTCTGAGGGCAGGGCGGGATTTCTTATAAGCGTCCGGATTACTGTCCCGCTCCTTGAAACTGGCAGCTCCAGCTTTTCATGGCAGAGGTACAATCAGTAAAATTATACAAATATCTCTGCTCCTGATGTGTGCCCCTCAAATGATACATAACAGCCAAAGTGCACTGGAAGAACAATGCAGAACAATGCAGATGGAAGAACAATGCAGATGGAAGAACAATGCAGACGGAAGCAGACGGAAGAACAATACAGACGAAAGCAGACGGAAGAACAATACAGACGGAAGCAGACGGAATAACAATACAGACGGAAGAACAATACAGACGGAAGCAGACGGAATAACAATACAGACGGAAGCAGACGGAAGAACAATACAGACGGAATAACAATACAGATGGAATAACAATACAGACGTAATGTATGGTCTGAGTGATTATCTTTCTAGCAGCACTGGTAGGGAATGTTTGGTGGAACACTAGAGTTCCCCAAGGCACACCAGTTGAAAACCACTGCACTAGACTAGGGCTTCCATAACTGTTCCTGTGAGTGAGTGGGTGGGTGTTCGTCCTATCTGCTGTAATTCTCCTGTTTTATCAGGTGTCCTGTGATTCTCTCTCTCTCTTTATGAATGCTTGGCTATGAAAAGACAACTGACATCTACTCCCGAGATATGGAACTGTGGCATCCTCTATAACCACCGGGATTATCTCGGTCTCTCTCTATGGCATCCTCTATAACCACTGGGATTATCTCTGTGGCATCCTCTATAACCACTGGGATTATCTCTGTCTCTCTCTATGGCATCCTCTATAACCACTGGGATTATCTCTGTGGCATCCTCTATAACCACTGGGATTATCTCTGTCTCTCTCTATGGCATCCTCTATAACCACTGGGATTATCTCTGTCTCTCTCTATGGCATCCTCTATAACCACTGGGATTATCTCTGTCTCTCTCTATGGCATCCTCTATAACCACTGGGATTATCTCTGTCTCTCTCTATGGCATCCTCTATAACCACTGGGATTCTCTCTGTCTCTCTCTATGGCATCCTCTATAACCACTGGGATTCTCTCTGTGGCATCCTCTATAACCACTGGGATTCTCTCTGTGGCATCCTCTATAACCACTGGGATTCTCTCTGTGGCATCCTCTATAACCACTGGGATTCTCTCTGTGGCATCCTCTATAACCACTGGGATTATCTTTGTCTCTCTATGTGGCATCCTCTATAACCACTGGGATTCTCTCTGTGGCATCCTCTATAACCACTGGGATTATCTGTCTCTCTGTGGCATCCTCTATAACCACTGGGATTATCTCGGTCTCTCTGTGGCATCCTCTATAACCACTGGGATTCTCTCTGTGGCATCCTCTATAACCACTGGGATTCTCTCTGTGGCATCCTCTATAACCACTGGGATTCTCTCTGTGGCATCCTCTATAACTACTCGGATTATCTTTGTCTCTCTCTGTGGCATCCTCTATAACCACTGGGATTCTCTCTGTGGCATCCTCTATAACCACTGGGATTATCTGTCTCTCTGTGGCATCCTCTATAACCACTGGGATTATCTCGGTCTCTCTGTGGCATCCTCTATAACCACTGGGATTCTCTCTGTGGCATCCTCTATAACCACTGGGATTATCTCTGTCTCTCTGTGGCATCCTCTATAACCACTGGGATTCTCTCTGTGGCATCCTCTATAACCACTGGGATTATCTCTGTCTCTCTGTGGCATCCTCTATAACCACTGGGATTCTCTCTGTGGCATCCTCTATAACCACTGGGATTCTCTCTGTGGCATCCTCTATAACCACTGGGATTATCTCTGTGGCATCCTCTATAACCACTGGGATTCTCTCTGTGGCATCCTCTATAACCACTGGGATTCTCTCTGTGGCATCCTCTATAACCACTGGGATTCTCTCTGTGGCATCCTCTATAACCACTGGGATTCTCTCTGTGGCATCCTCTATAACCACTGGGATTCTCTCTGTGGCATCCTCTATAACCACTGGGATTCTCTCTGTGGCATCCTCTATAACCACTGGGATTCTCTCTGTGGCATCCTCTATAACCACTGGGATTCTCTCTGTGGCATCCTCTATAACCACTGGGATTCTCTCTGTCTCTCTGTGGCATCCTCTATAACCACTGGGATTCTCTCTGTGGCATCCTCTATAACCACTGGGATTCTCTCTGTGGCATCCTCTATAACCACTGGGATTCTCTCTGTCTCTCTGTGGCATCCTCTATAACCACTGGGATTCTCTCTGTCTCTCTGTGGCATCCTCTATAACCACTGGGATTCTCTCTGTGGCATCCTCTATAACCACTGGGATTCTCTCTGTGGCATCCTCTATAACCACTCTGTCTCTCGCCCTGTCTCGCTCTCTATGACTACTTTAAAAAAATATACAAATATTTCTTACTTTATTTAACCTGGTAGTTCTGATGTCATAATACAAGTAGGCCAGTTGAGAACAAGTTCTCATTTACAACTGCGTCCTGGCCAAGATAAAGCAAAGCAGTGCGACACAAACAACACAGTTACACATGGAATAAACAAACGTACAGTCAATAATAAAGTAGAAAAGTCTATATACAGTGCGTGCAAATGTAGTAAAGAGGTCAGGCAATAAATAGGCCATAGTAGGGAAGTAATTACAATTTAGCAAATTAACACTGGAGTGATAGATGTGCAGATGAGGATGTGCAGTAGAGATACTGGTGTGCAGAAGAGCAGAAAAATAATAATACAAAATATGGGGATGACGTAGGTGGATGGGCTATTAACAGATGGGCTGTGTACAGCTGCAGCGATCGGTTAGCTGCTCAGATAGCTGATGCTTAAAGTTAGTGAGGGAGATATGGGTCTCCAGCTTCAGAGATTTTTGCAATTCGTTCCAGTCATTGGCAGCAGAGAACTGGAAGGAAAGGCGGCCAAAGTAGGTGTTGGCTTTGGGGATGACCAGTGAAATATACCTGCTGGAGTGCGTGCTACAGCTGGGTGCTGCTATGGTGACCTGTGAGCTGAGATAAGGCAGGGCTTTACCTAGCAAAGACTCATAGATGACCTGGAGCCAGTGGGTTTGGCGACGAATATGAAGCGAGGGCCAGCCAACGAGAGCATACAGGTCACAGTGGTGGGTGGTATATGGGGCTTTGGTGACAAAACGGATGGCACTGTGATAGACTACATCCAATTTGCTGAGTAGAGTGTTTGGAGGCTATTTTGTAAATGAAATCGCTGAAGTCGAGGATCGGTAGGATGGTCAGTTTTACCAGGGTATGTTTGGCAGCATGAGTGAAGGATGCTTTGTTGCGAAATAGGAAGCTGATTCTAGATTTAATTTTGGATTGGAGATGCTTAACTTCTTAGGGAGCGGCAGCAGAGGTGACGGTTTTGGAGAGTCTGGCGTGCCCAAAGTAAAATGCCTGCCACTCAGGCCCAGAAAATAGGATATGCACATAATTAGTACTATTGGATAGGAAACACTCTGAAGTTTCGAAAAGTGTTAAAATAATGTATGTGAGTATAACAGAACTGATATAGCAGGCGAAAACCCGAGGAAAATCCATCCGGATTTGCAGATTTTTTGTACTTGACCTTCTTCTCCAGGCTGCCTATTCATTTTTATTTTAACCAGGACTGAGACTGCAGTACCTATGGCTTCCACTAGATGTCAACAGTCTTTATACAAAGACTGGGAGTAAGCAAAACAGATAGGAAGAGGAAATAGTCAGGGGACCACTTTTGTAAACAAGGTTTGATGCGCGCGAGATTGTGAGCGTGCCCCACTATTTTCCTTTCCTATTGTTCACGTTATCGTCCGGTTGAAATATTACAGTAAATATACATAAAAGGATACCTAAGGATACATTAAAAATGATTGATTTGTTTGTAGAAAGTTTATAGGTATAATTTGAACGTGTTCTCTTCACGTTTCAATGGGCGACTCAACGATGGAATTTATGATCATAACGCGCCAACCAAACTGAGATTTATGGATATAATAAATTACTTTTTCGTAACACAAGAACCATTGGACGTCTTCGTTGGACACTTGGGAAGCCCTCAGCAAAGGTTGTTCTTCGAAAGGTAAGGGATTTGTTTTCGCTGTGATATGGATTTTGTGTGAACCACGCTGGTTTATGGTTTATGCTAATGCAGAAATATTAGAGGTGCTATCCTCAAACAATCAAATGTTGTGCTGACAACGCTCTGATATTGCCAAGAATCAGAGCTTTTGATGACTATGCAACACTTGTATATCGATGAATGTTTCATAATTCAACTTTTGGATTTTGAATTTGGCGCCTTACATTTCACCGGGTAGTGTCGGGAGCAGCCCGCTAGCACTGCTCCCTAAGTAGTTAATGTGAGTCTGGAAGGAGAGTTTACAGTCTAGCCAGACACCTAGGTATTTATAGTTGTCCACATATTCTAAGTCAGAACCGTCCAGAGTAGTGATGCTGGACGGGCAGGCAGGTGCGGGCAGCGATCGGTTGACGAGCATGCATTTAGTTTTACGTGCATTTAAGAGCAGTTGGAGGCCACGGAAGAAGAGTTGTATGGCACTGAAGCTCGTCTGGAGGTTAGTTAGCAGTGTCCAAAGAAAGGCCAGAAGTATACAGAATGGTGTCGTCTGCGTAGAGGTGGATCAGAGAATCACCAGCAGCAAGAGCGACATCATTGATGTATACAGAGAAGAGAGTCGGCCCGAGAATTGAACCCTGTGGCACCCCCATAGAGACTTCCAGAGGTCCGGACAACAGGCCCGTCGATTTGACACACTAAACTCTATCTGAGAAGTAGTTAGTGAACCAGGCGAGGCAGTCATTAGAGAAACCAAGGCTGTTGAGTCTGCCGATAAGAATACAGTGATTGACAGAGTCGAAAGCCTTGGCCAGGTCAATGAAGACTGCTGCACAGTAATGTCTCTTATCGATGGCGGTTATGATATCGTTTAGGACCTTGAGCGTGGCTGAGGTGCACCCGTGACCAGCTCGGAAACCGGATTGCATAGCGGAGAAGGTACGGTGGGATTCAAAATGGTTGGTGATCTGTTTGTTCACTTGGCTTTCGAAGACTTTAAAAAGGCATGGCAGGATGGATATAGGTCTGTAGCAGTTTGGGTCAAGAGTGTCTCCCCCTTTGAAGAGGGGGATGACCGCGGCCGCTTTCCAATCTTTAGGAATCTCAGACGATACGAAACAGAGGTTGAACAGACTAGTAATAGGGCTTGCGACAATGGCGGCGGATAATTTTAGGAAGAGAGGGTCCAGATTGTCTAGCCCAGCTGATTTGTAGGCATCCAGATTTTGCAGCTCTTTCAGGATATCAGCTGTTTAGATTTGAGTGAAGGAGAAGCGGGGGGCTTGGGCCAGTTGCTGCAGGGGGTGCAGAGCTGTTGGCCGGGGTTTGGGTAGCCAGGTGGAAAGCATGGCCAGCCGTAGAGAAATGCTTATTGAAATTCTCGATTATCGTGGATTTATCGTGTTTCCTAGCCTCAGTGCAGTGGGCAGCTGGGAGGAGGTGCTCTTATTCTCCATGGACTTTACATTGTCCCAGAACTTTTTGGAGTTTGTGCTACAGGATGCAAATTTCTGTTTGAAAAAGATAGCCTTTGCTTTCCTAACTGCCTGTGTATATTGGTTCTTGACTTCCCTGAAAAGTTGCATATCGCGGGGACTATTCCAAGCTAGTGCAGTGCGCCACAGGATGTTTTTGTGCTGGTCAAGGGCAGTCAAGTCTGGGGTGAACCAAGGGCTGAAAATTAAAGGGGCATGCTTATTTAAGATGGTGAAGAAGGCACTTTTGAAGAATAACCAGGCATCCTCTACTGACGGGATGAGGTCAATATCCATCCAGGATACCCAGGCCAGGTCGATTAGAAAGGACTTCTCGCAGAAGTGTTTTAGGGAGCGTTTGACAGTGATGAGGGATGGTCGTTTGACCGTGGACCCATAACGCACGCAGGCAATGAGGCAGTGATCGCTGAGATCCTGGTTGAAGACAGCAGAGGTATATTTAGAGGGCAGGTTGGTCAGGATGATATCTAAGAGGGTGCCCATGGTTACGGATTTAGGGTTGTACCTGGTAGGTTCCTTGATAATTTGTGTGAGATTGAGGGCATCTAGCTTGGATTGTAGGATGGCCGGGGTGTTAAGCATATCCCAGTTTAGGTCACGTAACAGAACAAACTCTGAAGATAGATGGGGGGCAACAATTCACATATGGTGTCCAGAGCACAGCTGGGAGCTGAGGGGGGTCTATAATAAGCGGCAACAGTGAGAGACTTATTTCTGGAGAGATGGATTTTTAAAAGTAGTAGCTCGAACTATTTGGGCACAGACCTGGATAGTATGACAGAACTGCAGGCTCTACAGTAGATTGCAAATCCGCCCACTTTAGCAGTTCTATCTTGACGGAAAATGTTGTAATTGGGGATGGAATTTCAGAATCTCTGATGGCCTTCCTACTGTGACCTAGGTGTGGGTCTCTCTCGTTACCTAGGTGTGGGTCTCTCTCTCTCTCGTTACCTAGGTGTGGGTCTCTCTCTCTCTCTCGTTACCTAGATGTGGGTCTCTCTCTCTCTCTCTCTCTCGTTACCTAGATGTGGGTCTCTCTCTCTCGTTACCTAGATGTGGGTCTCTCTCTCTCTCTCTCGTTACCTAGGTGTGGGTCTCTCTCTCTCTCTCGTTACCTAGGTGAGGGTCTCTCTCTCTCTCGTTACCTAGGTGAGGGTCTCTCTCTCTCTCGTTACCTAGGTGTGGGTCTCTCTCTCTCTAGTTACCTAGGTGAGGGTCTAACCAGGAGGTGGTCTTGGTGATGTGGTTGATGTAGTAGACCTCTCCTTCAGGAGTCACTGCCTGTTCCCAACCCTCTGGGAGGGGGCCTGGAGCGGACACACAGGACAGAGGGAGGCATGGAGAGAAAGGAGAGCACTACTTTTAGTGGTACTGTCAACAAGAATGAAATATAATCAATTAATAAAAATGTAAGGATAGAAAAAGAGAGGCAGAGAGAGAGACACAGACAGAGAGACAGAGAGAGACAGAGACAGAGACAGAGACAGAGAGAGAGAGAGAGAGAGAGAGAAAGAGACAGAGACAGAGACAGAGAGAGAGAGAAGTACCTGTGTTGGAGCTGGTGTTACTCTGTGTGTGTGTGTTGGGTGCAGGGTGTGCAAGGGTGTGTGTGTGTGGCGGGGGAGCAGAGAGCAGGTGGGGCGCTGCGTTGGTCTGGAGATGGGAGAGACGGGGGTCATGCCATGTGGTCGTCTGGTCCAGGTGACTACACACACACACACACACACACACACACAGTTAGGAGGCGGTAGAGCATGTAGAGTTCTCAGCCACGTAATTGGTTGTTGGTTAGCCAGTCAGATTGGTTAATGTTGTTTCTCCATGTGAGGATTTTCTCTAACAGGCTTCCATAGTCTGCTGTAGTTTAGGAGCTGGTTAAACCTGCTGGTTTAGCACTGGTTTCACCTGCCACACAGAGATACCTACTTGAGGAAGTAGCACTGTCCTGAGGGAGTCTTGGTCATCTCCCAGCCCGGAGGGAGGGGCACGTCGTCAGGGAGCGGCTGTGCTGCCATGGCACTGGTTGCTGGGGCAGAAAGGGCGTTGATGGGGAGCGAGGCGGGAGAGGAGTGGGCACGCACATGATGAGGTGTCAGAGACCCAACCATGGTCCCATCTGAACTGGCCTAGACAGACAGACAAGCACACTTTTAGATCAGTGTCTAGGGGCAAGTTCAACTGATTGAGGCCTGATGGTCCAATGGGTGGAACAGGGGCTGGGACTAACTCACTCAGAGAGAGAGACAGCGAGATGAGAGAGTGAGAGAGTGTGAGTGAGTGAGTGAAACATGGTATAAAGGAGACAGACCCACAGGTTCCCTCTAGGTTACAAAGAGCTGGTAGTCCCATCCCCCAAACTACCAGGTGTGAAACAGGGAAGAGACTCAGGGAGTATGCTAAGCTGGTATAGAGCAGACATAATCAAAACAATTCAAAAGGAAATGAGCTCAACAGAGAGAAATGTCCTCCTGTGTGCTCCCTATATCCCCTGGTAGAATCCCCAGACCGTAATGAAGACCGTTTCTTCATCCTGGAGGGGGAGATCAATCATTTCCAGGCCCAGGGACATGTACTAGTCTGATCAATCATTTCCAGGCCCAGGGACATGTACTAGTCTGATCAATCATTTCCAGGCCCAGGGACATGTACTAGTCTGATCAATCATTTCCAGGCCCAGGGACATGAACTAGTCTGATCAATCATTTCCAGGCCCAGGGACATGTACTAGTCTGATCAATCATTTCCAGGCCCAGGGACATGTACTAGTCTGATCAATCATTTCCAGGCCCAGGGACATGTACTAGTCTGTGGCGACCTAAATGCCAGAACCGGACAAGAACCTGACACCCTCAGCACACAGGGGGACGAACACCTACCTGGAGGTGACAGCATTCCCTCCCCCATATGCCCCCCTAGGCACAACTACGACAACATAACCAACAAAATCGGGTCACAACTCCTGCAGCTCTGTCGCACGTACATAGTCAATGGTAGGCTTCAAGGGGACTCCTATGGTAGGTACACCTATAGCTCATCTCTTGGCAGTAGCACTGTAGACTACTTTATCACTGACCTCAACCCAGAGTCTCTCAGAGAGCTCACAGTCAGTCCCTATCAGATCACAGCAAAATCACAGTCTACTAGAACAGAGCAATACTCAATCATGAGGCATCAAAGACAAAATAACTGAGTAATATTAAGAAATGCTACAGATGGAAGGAAAGTAGTGTAGAAACCAACCAAAAAACAATTAGGCAACAACACATTCAATCCCTTTTAGACAACTTCCTGGACAAAAGGTTCCACTGTAAACCTAAAACAGGATATTTGATCTCTCAGCTTCCCTTTCAAATCTAAAAAAATTTAAACAGAAAACCGAAGAAAATGAACAACAATGACCAATGGTTTGATGAAGAATGCAAAAATGTAAGAAAGAAATTAAGAAACCTTTCCAACCAAAAACATAGAGACCCAGAAAACCTGAGTCTACGCCTTCACTGTGGTGAATCACTAAAACAATACAGACATACACTACGGAATACAGAAGGAACAACACGTCAGAAATCAGCTCAATGTAATTGAAGAATCCATAGACTAACCACTTCTGGGAAAATTGGAATACACTAAACAAACAACATGAAGAGTTATCTATCCAAAACGGAGATGTATGGGTAAACCACTTCTCCAATCCTTTTGGCTCTATAACAAAGAACAAACAGCAAAAACATAGACATGATCAAATACAAATCTTAGAATCAACTATTAATGACGACCAGAACCCACTGGATTCTCCAACTACCTTGAATGAACTACAGGACAAAATACAAACCCTCCAACCCAAAAGGCCTGTGGTGTTGATGGTATCCTCAATTAAATGATCAAATATACAAACAACAAATTCCATTTGGCTAAACTTAAATCTCTTAAACATCATCCTCAGCTCTGGCATCTTCCCCAATATTTGGAACCAAGGACTGATCACCCCAATCCACAAAAGTGGAGACAAATTTGACCCCAATAACTACCGTGGGATATGCGTCAACAGCAACCTTGGGGAAATCCTCTGCATTATAATTAACATCAGACTGGTACATCTCCTCAGTGAAAACAACGTACTGAGCAAATGTCAAACTGGCTTTTACCAAATTATCGTACGATAGACCACATATATCGTGGATTTATTGGTGGTGACAGTGTTTTCTAGACTGGGAGGAGCTGCTCTTATTCTCCATGGACTTTACAGCGTCCCAAAACTTTTGGGAGTTAGTGCTACAGGATGAAGATTTCTGTTTGAAAAAGCTAGCCTTAGCTTTCCTAACTGACTGTGTATATTGGTTCCTGACTTCCCTGAAAAGTTGCATATCGCGGGGGCTATTCGATGCCAATGCAGAACGCCACAGGATGTTTTTGTGCTGGTCAAGGCCAGTCAAGTCTGGGGTGAACCAAGGGCTGTATCTGTTCTTAGTTCTAAAATGTTTTGAATGGGGCATGCTTATTTTTGAATGGGGCATGCTTTTGGTGTGGAAAGCACTTTTGAAGTGCAACCAGGCATCCTCTACTGATGGGATGAGGTCAATATCCTTCCAGGATACCCAGGCCAGGTCGATTAGAAAGGCCTGCTCGCAGTAGTGTTTTAGGGAGCGTTTGACAGTGATGAGGGATGGTCGTTTGACCGTGGACCCATAATGCACGCAGGCAATGAGGCAGTGGTCGCTGAGATCCTGGTTGAAAACAGCAGAGGTGTATTTAGATGGCAAATTGGTCAGGATGATATCTAAGAGGGTGCCCATGGTTACGGATTTAGGGTTGTACCCGGTAGGTTCATTGATAATTTGTGTGAGATTGAGGGCATCTAGTTTAGATTGTAGGACGGCCGGGGTGTTAAGCACGTCCCAGTTTAGGTCACCTAACAGTACGAACTCTGAAGATAGATGGGGGGCGATTAATTCACATATGGTGTCCAGAGCACAGCTGGGGGCTGAGGGGGGGTCTGTAACAAGCGGCAACGGTGAAACTTGTTTCTGGAAAGGTGGATTTTAAAAAGTAGAAGCTTGAACAGACCTGATAGTATGACAGAACTCTACAGGCTCTCTCTGCCCCCTTTGGCAGTTCTATCTTGTCGGGAAAATGTTATAGTTAGGGATGGAAATTTCTGGAATTTTGGTGGCCTTCCTAAGCCAGGATTCAGACACGGCTAGGACATCCGGGTTGGTGGTGTGTGCTAAAGCAGTGAATAAAACAAACTTAGGGAGGAGGCTTCTAATGTTAACATGCATGAAACCAAGGCTTTTACGGTTGCAGAAGTCAACAAATGAGAGCGCCTGGGGAATAGGAGTGGTGCTGGGGGCTGCAGGGCCATGATTAACCTCTACATCACCAGAGGAACAGAGGAGGAGTAGGATAAGAGTACGGCTAAAGGCTATAAGGAAAGGGGGGTACCTAATCAGTTGTACAACTGAATGCCTTCAACTGAAATGTGTCTTCAGACAATGGTTTGGTGGGATGTGAGTACAGTGGAGGTAAGCCGAGGCATTGAGCGACGATGAGAGAGGTTTCGTCTCTAGAGGCACCATTTAAGCCAGGTGCGGTCACCGCATGAGTGGGGGGGAACAGGCTAGCTAAGGCATATTGGGCAGGGCTGGAGGCTCAACAGTGAAATAAGAGAATAATCACTAACCAAAACAGCAATAGACAAGGCATATTGACATTAGGGAGAGGCATGTGTAGCCGACTGATCATAGGGTCCAGTGAGTAGCTAGGTGAGCTGGAGACACAGCGATTCAGACAGCTAGCAGGCCGGGGCTAGCAGATGCGCCTCAGGGGGACGCTCTGACGGGGGAGCCTGTTGAAACCCCCTCGAACGGCTACGTCAGCAGACCAGTCGTGATGGATCGGCGGGGCTCCATGCCAGCAGCAAAGGGTCCAGGCCAATTGGCAAAAGAGGTATTGAAACCCAGGAATTGTCTGATGGACCTCTTTGGCTAGCCGGGAGATGGGGCTAGCTCGAGGCTAGTTCCAGGCTAACTGGTGCTTGCGTCGGGACAGAGACGTTGGCCAGGACTAGCCACTGGGATAGCAGCTAGCTAGCTGCGATGATCCGGAGTAAAGGTTCAGAGCTTGCGGTAGGAATCCGGAGATGAGGTAGAGAAGAAGCAGTCTGGGTTGATATATAATTAAACAACAAAGAATATGATCTACATGATCAGTCTCTGTGTGTCAAATAAAAAGTGGCTAGCTTCTGATGGGGGTCATTGTAAATAACAATTTGTTCTTAACTGACTAGCCTAATTTAATAAAGGTTAAATACAATTTAAAATAAATAAATAGCTCAAAAACAAAGAACAAATGACAATTGCAAGTTTAAAGAGCACAACCTCTTCTTTAATATGACACCACATTAATGTCAACATGAATAACACTCATTTTGTCATCGTGTGTAAAGACACTTACTATCAAAAAACACTCAACACAACAAAAAATCCTAGAGTATTTAAATTGTAGTCAATTTGACTAAATGACTCAGTCAAAATGTACCAAGTATAATATACTATACTTAAAAATATTTTATAAATAAAATTATCCAAAATGTGACTAGAGGATAATACTCAGAAAGTATTTAACCAACAAAGTAGGCTATTACTTCACTAACAACGTAAAAATGCAAACAACTAATCAGAAACTATTTCAAGATGTAGATAACATCTCAATAAGATTTAGTACAGACCAGACCTGACAACATGTAGATAACATCTCAATAAGATTTAGTACAGACCAGACCTGACAACATGTAGATAACATCTCAATAAGATTTAGTACAGACCAGACCTGACAACATGTAGATAACATCTCAATAAGATTTAGTACAGACCAGACCTGACAACATGTAGATAACATCTCAATAAGATTTAGTACAGACCAGACAACATTTTTTTATTTCCCCTTTATTTAACCAGGTAGGCAAGTTGAGAACAAGTTCTCATTTACAACTGCGACCTGGCCAAGATAAAGCAAAGCAGTTCGACACATCGAACAACACAGAGTTGCACATGGAGTAAAACAAACATACAGTCAATAATACAGTGTGGTAAATGTGCAGTAGATGAATGTGCAAAGTAGAAATACTGGGGTGCAAAAGAGCAAGATAAATAAATACAGTAGGGGATGAGGTAGTTGGTTGGGCTGTTTACAGATGGGCTATGTGCAGGTGCAGTGATCTGTGAGCTGCTCTGACAGCTGGTGCTTAAAGCTGGTGAGGGAGATAAGTGTCTCCAGTTTCAGAGATTTTTGTAGTTCGTTCCAGTCATTGGCAGCAGAGAACTGGAAGGAAAGTCGGCCAAAGGAGGAATTGGCTTTGGGGGTGACCAGTGAGATATACCTGCTGGAGCGCGTGCTATGGGTGCTGAGATAAGGCGGGGCTTTACCTAGCAGGGACTTGTAGATGACCTGGAGCCAGTGGGTATGGCGACGAGTGTAAAGCGAGGGCCAGCCAACGAGAGTGTACAGGTCGCAGTGGTGGGTGGTATATGGGGCCTTGGATGGCACTGTGATAGACTGCATCCAATTTGTTGAGTAGAGTATTGGAGGCTATTTTGTAAATGACATCACCGAAGTCAAGGATCGATAGGATGGTCAGTTTTACTAGTGCAAGTTTGGCAGCATGAGAAAAGGATGCTTTGTTGCGAAATAGGAAGCCAATTCTAGATTTTATTTTGGTGTTTGATGTGAGTCTGAAAGGAGAATTTACAGTCTAACCAGACACCACATAATCGAAGACAGAACCGTCCAGAGTAGTGATGCTGGACGGGCGGGTAACATGTAGATAACATCTCACTAATATTTAGTACAGACCTGACGTCCTCAACTGGCAGCTTCATTAAATAGTACCCGCAAAACACCAGTCTCAACGTCAACAGTGAAGAGGCAACTCCAGGATGCTGGCCTTCTAGGCAGAGTTGCAAAGAAAAAGCCATATCTCAGACTGGCCAATAAATAGAAAATATTAAGATGGGCAAAAGAACACAGACACTGGACAGAGGAACTCTGCCTAGAAGGCCAGCATCCCGGAGTCGCCTCTTCACTGTTGACGTTGAGACTGGTGTTTTGTGGGTACTATTTAATGAAGCTGCCAGTTGAGGCATCTGTTTCTCAAACTAGACATTCTAATGTACTTGTCTTCTTGCTCAGTTGTGCACCGGGACCTCCCACTCCTCTTTCTATTCTGGTTAGAGCCAGTTTCTGCTGTTCTGTGAAGGGAGTAGTACACAGCGTTGTACGAGATCTTCAGTTTCTTGGCAATTTCTCACATGGAATAGCCTTCATTTCTCAGAACAAGAATAGACTGATGAGTTTCAGAAGAAAGTCCTTTGTTTCTGGCCATTTTGAGCCTGAATCGAACCCACAAATGCTGATGCTCCAGATACTCAACTGGTCTAAAGAAGGCCAGTTTTATTGCTTCTTTAATCAGACAACAGTTTTCAGCTGTGCTAACATAATTGCAAAAGGGTTTTCTAATGATCAATTAGCCTTTTAAAATGATAAACTTGGATTAGCTAACACAACGTGCCATTGGAACACAGGAGTGATGGTTGCTGATAATGGGCCTCTGTACGCCTATGTAGATATTACATAAAAGATTTGCAGTTTCCAGCTACAAGTCATTTACAACAATAACAATGTATACACTGTATTTCTGATCAATTTTATGTAATTTTAATGGACAAAAAAAAGTGCTTTTCTTTCATAAACAAGGACATTTCTAAGTGACCCCAAACTTGTGAACGGTAGTGTATATAATTATTCTTTTATTTTGGATTATTATAATTTTTTTGCTAAAAATGTGGGGCTCAAAATGAAGGGTCGTCACTGGGGCTACTATATTTATTTCTCAAGATTCCTAATATGTAGCACATTGCTTATATTTACCGCAGGAGTATAACTGGCTGGATGACATGTATTTTTCCCCGCTGCCCCCTGTTTCGATATATTTATAGCAGCTAAGAAATGCATTGCCATTAATTGGAAGGTTGGTTATCCTCCCACAATGTCTCAATGGATGGCAGAAATGTCAAGTTATGTATCACTAGATGTGATTTATTACAGGATGAAGGGTATACTGGGCAGCTTTCATAAGGTCTGGATGCCTCATAGGGAATACAGTACGACTAAAGGTCCTGGCCCTGGGGATCTGCTGTACTGTTGTTACTCTGGCCTTGGCCTAACACACCTGAAACCAGTAATGAATGTTTCACTAAGATCCTAAAGCTGAGTGAGGTGTGTTGGGGTGTATTAATAAGCCTATGAAATGAAAGGTATGGAGGATGTGCTGTTTCTGTGTGTTCATGTACAGTACAAGTCAAACTTTTCAAGAGTTTTTATTTTTTTACTATTTTCTACATTGTAGAATAATAGTAAAGACATCACTATGAAATAACAAATATGGAATAATTTAGTAACCAAAAAAGTGTTAAACAAATCAAAATATATTTTAGATTCTTCAAAGTAGCCACCCTTTGCCTTGATGACAGCTTTGCACACTCTTGGCATTCTCTCAACCAGCTTTACCTGGAATGCTTTTCCAACATAGTTCCCACATATGTTGAGCACTTGTTGGCTTCTTTTCCTTCAATCTGCGGTCCGACTCATTCCAAACCATCTCAATTGGGTTGAGGTCGGGTCATCTGATGCAGCGCTCCATCACTTTCCTTGGTCAAATAGCCCTTACACAGCCTGGAGGTGTGTTTTGGGTCATTGTCCGGATGAAAAACATATGATAGTGGGACTAAGTCCAAACCAGATGGGATGGCGTATCGCTGCAGAATGCTGTGGTAGCCATGCTGGTTAAGTGTGCCTTGAATTCTAAATAAATCACAGTGTCACCATCACACCTCCTCCTCCATGCTTCACGGTGGGAACCACACATGCGGAGATCATCCGTTCACCTACTCAGCATCTCACAAAGACACAGCTTTTCCTTCACTCTCAAATTTGTACTCATCAGACCAAAGGACAGATTTCCACCGGTCTAATGTCCATTGCTCGTGTTTCTTGACCCAAGCAAGTCTCTTCTTATTATTGGTGTCTTTTAGTAGTGGTTTCTTTGCAGCAATTCGACCATGAAGGCCTGATTCACGCAGTCTCCTGTGAATAGTTGATGTTGACATGTGTCTGTTACTTGACCTCTGTGAAGAATTTATTTCGGCTGTAATCTCAGGTGCAGTTAACTAATTAACTCTGGGTCTTCCTTTCCTGTGGTAGTCCTCCTGAGAACCAGTTTCATCATAGCACTTGATGGTTTTTGCAACTGCACTTGAAGAAACCTTTCTTGAAATTTTACGGATTGACTGACCTTCATGTCTTAAAGTAATGATTGACTGTTGTTTCTCTTTGCTTATTTGAGCTGTTCTTGCCATAATATGGACTTGGTATTTTACCAAATAGGGCTATCTTCTGTATACCACCCTTACCTTGTCACAACACAACTGATTGGCTCAAACACATTAAGAAGGAAAGAAATTCCACAAATTAACTTTTAACAAGGCACACCTGTTAATTGAAATGCATTCTAGGTGACTACCTCGTGAAGCTGGTTGAGAGAATGCCAAGAGTGGGCAAAGCTGTAGGGTGGCTACTTTGTAGAATCTCAATTATAAAATATATTTTGATTTGTTTAACACTGTTGGTTACTACATGATTCCATATGTGTTATTTCATGGGTTTGATGTCTTCACTATTATTCTACAACGTAGAAAATAGTAAAAATAATGAAAAACCCTTGAATGCGTAGGTGTGTCCAAACTTTTGACTGGTACTGTACATGAACATGAACAAACAGAAACACATAGACCTACCAGTGGCGATTTTTTTGGGGTGCATGCCAGCAAAGCCACTACAACACTAAACAATACATTAATTGCACTATAATAGTGACAAACTGTGCCCACAAACTGTTAGTGCCTACATAAAACTGTCCCAACACCTTACTGCTACACCTGGTTATCAGCGGAGCCTTGTCTGGCAGCAAAACAGTTAATTCAGCCTCATTTACTGCCTTTAAAAAAAAAAACATAGCTGATATGGCTGACTTGCTTAAACAAATGTGGTTTCTACTGACAATTGAGATATGGCATAAGGGGACGACGAGCGGATACGAAGCAATCTGCAGAGGATAAGTTCATTAGAGTTGCAGCCCAAGTAAATGCTTCAGAGTTCAAGTAACAGACACATCTCAACATCAACTGTTCAGAGAAGACTGTGTGAATCAGGCCTTTATGGTCAAATTGCTGCAAAGAAACCACTACTAAAGGACACCAACAAGAAGAGACTTGATTGGGCCAAGAAACACGAGCAATGGAAATTAGACCGGTGGAAATCTGTCCTTTGGTCTGATGAGTACAAATGAGATTTTTTGTTCCAACCACTGTGTCTTTGTGAGACGCAGAGTAGGTGAACGGATGATCTATGCATGTGTGGTTCCCACCGTGATGCATGGAGGAGGTGTGATGGTGACACTGTCTGTGATTTACTTAGAATTCAAGGCACACTTAACCAGCATGGCTACCATAGCATTCTGCAGCAATACGCCATCCCATCTGGTGTGCACTTAGTGGGACTATCATTTGTTTTCAACTGGACAATGACCCAACACAACTCCAGGCTGTGTAAGGGCTATTTGACCAAGAGGGAGATCAGATGACCTGGCCTCCACAATGACCAGATCTCAACCCAATTGAGATGGTTTGGGATGAGTTGCATTGCGGAGTGAAGGAAAAGCAGCCAATAAGTGCTCAGCATATGTGGGAACTCCTTCAAGACTGTTGGAAAAGCATTCCAGGTGAAGCTGGTTGAGAGAATGTCAAGAGTGGGCAAAGCTGTCATCAAGGCAAAGGGTGGCTATTTGAAGAATCTCAAATATATTTTGATTTGTTTAACACTTTTTTGGTTACTACATGATTCCATGTGTTATTTCATGTCTTCACTATTATTGTACAATGTAGAAAATAGTAAAAATAAAGAAAAACCCTTGAATGAGTAGGTTTTTCTTTTATTTAACTAGGCAAGTCAGTTAAGAACAATTTCTTATTTACAATGATGGCCTACCAAAAGGCCTCCTGCGGGGGCCTGGGGCCTGGGATTAAGAATAAGAAATAAATACAATATAAATATAGGACAAAACACACATCACAACGAGACAACACAACACTACATAAAGAGAGACCTAAGACAACAACACAGCCTGGTAGCAACACAACATGGTAGCAGAACAACATGGTAGAAGAACAACATGGTAGCAGCACAACATGGTAGCAGAACAAAACATGGTACAAACATTACTGGGCACAGACAACAGCACAAAGGGCAAGAAGGTAGAGACAACAATACATCACGCAAAGCAGCCACAACTGTCAGTAAGAGTGTCCATGATTGAGTCTTAATGAA
The DNA here is from genome assembly GCA_030435695.1 of Brachymystax lenok tsinlingensis. Lineage (NCBI taxonomy): Eukaryota > Metazoa > Chordata > Actinopteri > Salmoniformes > Salmonidae > Brachymystax > Brachymystax lenok. Next base: position 52,995,388 of record CM059792.1, read on the forward strand.
GTGATGGAGATAAAACTGTCCAGTTTGAGTGTTTGTTGCAGCTCGTTCCAGTCGCTGGCTGCAGCGAACTGAAAAGAGGAGCGACCCAGGGATGTGTGTGCTTTGGGGACCTTTAACAGAATGTGACGGGCAGAACGGGTGTTGTATGTGGAGGATGAGGGCTGCAGTAGATATCTCAGATAGGGGGGAGTGAGGCCTAAGACGGTTTCATAAATAAGCATCAACCAGTGGGTGTGTCCAAACTTTTGACTGGTACTGTATATGTGTAGGTCTGTGTTTCTGTGTGTTCATGTATATGTATAGGTCTGTGTTTCTGTGTGTTCATGTGTAGGTCTGTGTTTCTGTGTGTTCATGTGTAGGTCTGTGTTTCTGTGTGTTCATGTATATGTGTAGGTCTGTGTTTCTGTGTGTTCATGTATAGGTCTGTGTTTCTGTGTGTTCATGTATAGGTCTGTGTTTATGTATAGGTCTGTGTTTCTGTGTGTTCATGTATAGGTCTGTGTTTCTGTGTGTTCATGTATATGTGTTTCTGTGTGTTCATGTATATGTGTAGGTCTGTGTTTCTGTGTGTTCATGTATATGTGTAGGTCTGTGTTTCTGTGTGTTCATGTATATGTGTAGGTCTGTGTTTCTGTGTGTTCATGTATATGTGTAGGTCTGTGTTTCTGTGTGTTCATGTATATGTGTAGGTCTGTGTTTCTGTGTGTTCATGTATATGTGTAGGTCTGTGTTTCTGTGTGTTCATGTATATGTGTAGGTCTGTGTGTTTCTGTGTGTTTCCAAACCTTTCCCTTGGGAATAAAATAATACATCAGGTGTGAAAGAAATTGTGTTGGGAGAGAGTTGAGGTGTTGACTAGACTGGTGGGGGTCAGGGAGAGAGTTGAGGTGTTGACTAGACTGGTGGGGGTCAGGGAGAGAGTTGAGGTGTTGACTAAACTGGTGGGGGTCAGGGAGAGAGTTGAGGTGTTGACTAGACTGGTGGGGGTCAGGGAGAGAGTTGAGGTGTTGACTAGACTGGTGGGGGTCGGGGAGAGAGTTGAGGTGTTGACTAGACTGGTAGGGGTCGGGAGAGAGTTGAGGTATTGACTAGACTGGTGGGGGTCGGGGAGAGAGTTGAGGTGTTGACTAGACTGGTGGGGGTCGGGAGAGAGTTGAGGTGTTGACTAGACTGGTGGGGGTCAGGGAGAGAGTTGAGGTGTTGACTAGACTGGTGGGGGTCGGGGAGAGAGTTGAGGTGTTGACTAGACTGGTGGGGGTCGGGGAGAGAGTTGAGATGTTGACTAGACTGGTGGGGGTCGGGGAGAGAGTTGAGGTGTTGACTAGACTGGTGGGGGTCAGGGAGAGAGTTGAGGTGTTGACTAGACTGGTGGGGGTCAGGGAGAGAGTTGAGGTGTTGACTAGACTGGTGGGGGTCGGGGAGAGAGTTGGTCTCTAGTAGCAGCCCTCTGTTTGGATAAATACCATAGCAGACCTACCTGTCTGGAGTGTGATCGGGGATCCGGCTGTCTGAAGAAGGAGTCTGGTAGTTTCCTCATCCTCATAGGCAGAGAGGAGGGCGGCAGGGCGGAGGTTTTGGGGTTCATCACGGAGTTAAACAGCGCCTCCAGATCCGTCTGGGAGTCCCCGCGGACGTGCACGATCTGCTGCCCCACCGGGGGCGCGCACTGACCCTGACGCGCGTCCATGTTGCCTTCCAGAGGTGATGCGTCTAATTAAAACCAGTTTATTATGAATGATAACGAATGACTCCAAAACGACAAATGGTCCACAGTCAAATGGAAGACGACCCCTAAAATGACTACAAAGAACGTATATTCTTTTAAGTTTAATTCGTTTTCGTGGATTTTAATTTGGAAAGGTCTTATAGTGTTTTGTGTAGTTCGTTATTTGATAAACTGGCAAAACATTGTTATCCTGCACCATCAAATGAAATAGTTGTGTTAGTTTCCTTCGTGAATTTCCAAACTTCTCAGCCAGACGGGCCGTCCCACAAACCTCAGACAGACGAGCTGCTCTCAACTTTTCTCTACAGAAACTTCGTCTGGTGGTCGCTTTTCTTCAACCGCTCGACTCGAAAACCGTCCCAGCTACTCCCAAATGGGATTTCTGCATACTGTCCGACATTCAGTCCTCTACATAGTTGAATTAGCTGAAAAATAAGTGTTTACGTGGTAATAAATCTCAGTTTTCCAAAGTTGTTCCAAACTGTCGATAGGACAGGCTGCAGCCTCAGAGTGCCATGTGACCAGTGAGAGGCGGGGTTCCATGGTTATTTTTGCGGCCTCTGGTGAAAGGCTCCCACCAGAGGGCAATGCCTCCTCTTCTTCCTCTGGAGTGGAAATCAGGACACCATGAAACAAAAGAAAAAGGAAAACAGTTACCCTGCCAAGTAACCCTTCACTTATAAAAAAATAACACCGCCCCATTCCATTACTTTGACCCTTTCTGACCCTACAGCACCAGGCCAACAGCCTGGGAGGACTGGACACTACCGTTCAAAACACTCCCTGGAACTCCTCTGCAGTAAAATGTCATAAACACAAGTACTTCTCTGCAGCTGCCACCACAAAACTATTTTCTGTGATTGGTATTCAATTTCTGCAGTACAGTTGATGACCATGGCAATGAATGCAAAAGGTCTACTATTCACCGGGAGCCTCTCAGGATCCCTCACCCTTGACCCATCTTCCTCTACTTTCTTCACTGCCTCAGCATACAACACCCTCTGTACTACTCTGACCCTGGCCACCTCAACCTGCCTCTCTCGCACTGGACCCCAGCCACATGGGCACCCCTAACACATTCGGCTTCTGCCACCTCAGGTACTTCATCAGAGATCTTCACCACACCTACCACCTCAGGTACTTCATCAGAGAACTTCACCATGCCTGCCACCTCAGGTATTTCATCAGAGATCTTCACCACACCTACCACCTCAGGTACTTCATCAGAGATCTTCACCACACCTGCCACCTCAGGTATTTCATCAGAGATCTTCACCACACCTGCCACCTCAGGTATTTCATCAGAGATTTTCACCACACCTACCACCTCAGGTATTTCATCAGAGATCTTCACCACACCTATCACCTCAGGTATTTCATTAGAGATCTTCACCACACCTACCACCTCAGGTATTTCATCAGAGATCTTCACCACACCTACCACCTCAGGTACTTCATCAGAGATCTTCACCACACCTACCACCTCAGGTATTTCATCAGAGATCTTCACCACACCTACCACCTCAGGTACTTCATCAGAGATCTTCACCACACCTACCACCTCAGGTATTTCATTAGAGATCTTCACCACACCTACCACCTCAGGTATTTCATCAGAGATCTTCACCACACCTACCACCTCAGGTACTTCATCAGAGATCTTCACCACACCTACCACCTCAGGTACTTCATCAGAGATCTTCACCACACCTACTACCTCAGGTATTTCATCAGAGATCTTCACCACACCTGCCACCTCAGGTATTTCATCAGAGATCTTCACCACACCTACCACCTCAGGTATTTCATCAGAGATCTTCACCACACCTACCACCTCAGGTATTTCATCAGAGATCTTCACCACACCTACTACCTCAGGTACTTCATCAGAGATCTTCACCACACCTACCACCTCAGGTACTTCATCAGAGACCTTCACCACACCTGCCACCTCAGGTACTTCATCCTCATTCTCACCCAATTCACCTCCAGAGCTATTGGATTATAGCTCATAGCTTCATCGGAAAACACGTAACCTACTTCCAACCATCTCTTCATCGACCCCAAACCTAGAGTTAAGCTTTCATCAGAATCCTTATCAGCAACCAGGTTTCCATCCAACCTTTTTATGCAAGTAAAATACATGTCGGATAAAAGAATTCTCAAAAGTCCTGATGGTAACAGAATATTTGTCTGTAAGCTTTCAAATATGTCCCAACAGGCCAGATATCAAGAAAACAAAATACTCATCAGGGTCAACCAGGGAAGATACAATGAGGTCTTTCTGTGTCTGGAAAATTAATTATGCCAGAAATGTCGTTGGAAACGCTTTTATGCGCAAATATTGACATAATCATCATATTGAAGTAAAGTTGGAGTCAGGAGATGATATGGTGTGTATTCCTCCCTCTACGGCTCGACGGGAAAGCATGCCGTTTATTAAGCTACAGATGAAATAAGTCGTGATGAACTTCACAGGATGGTGAAAGTGCAAGATGATGAGCTTGATGCTTCTTTCCAATAAATATCCAGGTCTTATTCTGGTGACACGATCATCGATGTTCGGCTGGCGTTTGACAAATAAAAATAATCTTGCTCTTTTCTTTCATCATGTAGCCTATACCCGCACGCTATATTGCAAGCTGTTTGTTTTGATCACGCTGACTGGGAAATGTTCCTGGGCAGCCTCAGAGAATAACATTGATTTATACGCTGACTCTGTGAGTGAGTTTATAAGGAAGTGCATTGGAGATGTTGTACCCACTCTGACTATTAAAACCTACCCTAACCAGAAACCGTGGATGGATGGCGCCAATCGCGCAAAACTGAAAGCGCGAACCACCACATTTAACCATGGAAAGAGGTCTGGGAATATATCAGGATATGAACAGTGTAGTTATTCCCTCCGCAAGGCAATCAAACAAGCAAAATATCGGTATAGGGACAAAGTGGAGTCGTAATTCAACGGCTCAGACACGAGACGTTTGTGGCAGGGTCTGCAGGCAATTACGGACTACAAAAAGAAAACCAGCCACGTCACGGACACTAAACTCCTTCTTTGCCCGCTTTGAGGATAATACAGTGCCACCAACGCGGGCCCGCTAACAAGGACTGCACCCCCCCCTCTTTCTCCGTGGCCCGACGTGAGTAAAACATTTAAACGTGTTAACCCTCGCAAGGCTGCCGGCCCAGACGGCATCCCTAGCCGCGTCCTCAGAGCATGCACAGACCAGCTGGCTGGTGTGTTTACGGACATATTCAATCGCTCCCTATACCAGTCTGCTGTCCCCACATGCTTCAAGATGGCCACCATTGTTCCTGTACGCAAGAATGCAAAGATAACTGAACTAAATGACAATCGCTCCGTAGCGCTCACTTCTGTCATCATGAAGTGCTTTGAGAGACTAGTCAAGGATCATATCACCTCCATCCTACCAGACACCTTAGACCCACTTCAATTTGCTTACCGCCCCAATAGGTCCACAGACGATGCAATCGCCATCACACTGCACACTGCCCTATCCCATCTGGACAAGAGGAATACCCATGTAAGAATGCTGTTTATTGACTACAGCTCAGCATTCAACACCATAGTATCCTCCAAGCTCATCATTAAGCTTGAGGCCCTGGGTCTCAACCCCACCCTGTGCAATTGGGTCCTGGACTTTCTGATGGCCCGTCCCCAGGTAGTGAATGTAGGAAACAACATTTGGCAAACCCTAGAAATCGCTGCACTTCCTTTACCGTGGTTCGAGTCGGCCAATTACGCACGACTGAAATGCGGTCACTCTCCATCTCCACCCCTGACGTGGAAATGCGGTACCCTAGGAAAGAGACGGACTGCTGGAAAAACAGACATTTCTCAGCCTTGACGTACAGGTCATACTCCAACAGTCGACCAAGCACCCTGCGCACCAGAGACACATGCTCGGCGCGTGTAGCGGAGTATATCAGAATGTCGTCGATATACACCACTACACCCTGCCCGTGCAGGTCCCTGAAGATCTCGTCTACAAAGGCCTGGAAGACTGATGGAGCATTCATCAACCCGTACGGCATGACGAGGTACTCATAGTGCCCTGAGGTGGTACTAAATGCCGTCTTCCACTTGTCTCCCTCCCAGATACGCACCAGGTTGTAAGCGTTTTCTTTACTGACCATAATTTTCACTTGTCTGACCTCTTGCATGATGACAAGTTTCTCACACGACTGGCCTATCTGGGTGATGTTTTTTCTCACCTGAATGATCTGAATCTACGATTACAGGGACTCTCCACAACTATATTCAATGTGCGAGACAAAATTGAGGCTATGATTAAGAAGTTGGAGCTCTTCTCTGTCTGCATTAACAAGGACAACACACAGGTCTTTCCATCATTGGATGATTTTTTGTGTGAAAATGAACTCAAGCTCAAAATGAACTCATGTCAAATGTGATATAGCGAAGCAACTGAGTGAGCTGGGTAAGCAATTACGCAGGTACATTCCCGAAACGGACAACACAAACAACTGAATTCATCATCCATCTCATGACCTGCCTCCAGTCCACTTACCGATATCTGAACAAGAGAGCCTCATCGAAATTGCAACAAGCGGTTCTGTAAAAATATAATTTAATCAGAAGCCAATGCCAGATTTCTGGATAGGGCTGCGCTCAGAGTATCCTGCCTTGGCAAATCACGCTGTTAAGACACTGATGCCCTTTGCAACCACGTACCTATGTGAGAGTGGATTCTCGGCCCTCACTAGCATGAAAACTAAATACAGGCACAGACTGTGTGTGGAAAATGACTCTCTCCAATACAACCCAACATTGCAGAGTTATGTGCATCCTTTCAAGCACACCCTTCTCATTAACCTGGGGTGAGTTATTCACACTTTTTGATGAACAAATAAGGTTTTATATGTTTAATGGTTAAATAAAGAGCAAAATTATTGATTATTTTTATATTATTATTTGTGCCCTGGTCCTATAAGAGCTCTTTGTCACTTCCCACGAGCCGGGTTGTGACAAAAACTCACACTCATTCTTATGTTAAATGAATGGATCGTATAGTGTGTGAGAGTGTATTTGAGAGTGCGCTGACCCTGGTGGATGTACGGGACTATAAAAAGTTTGGGAACCATTGCCTATAAGTAGGTATAACAAATATGTATAAAAATTATTTGGGATGAAACATTGAATTTGGTATTGCTGCTATTAGCCAATAGAAATGCATTGAATAACATATTCACTACATGAAACAACAGATAGTCCCCCCAAAAAATCTGAAAGAAGTTTGTTCTGACGTGTCTGTCCTACAGTCCTACGATTTTTGTCTCATGGTCTGATACACACCGCTCTGCCACCTTTCACCACAGATGCGGAAGGGCGATATCGCCCACTAAACACAGATACAGAATACAAATATAAAATAACCTTCAAACTCAGTGCCTCTTTGTATCTCTAGTTTAAACAGACAGATTTTGATGGAGATGTTTTTATTATGTTAATTAAGGAAAAACTCCCCTGGAAAGGTAAAATATATAATGAAAACAATAGTGGTCCTAAAACGGAGCCTTGAGGAACAACAACATTTACAGTTGATTTGTCAGAGGACAAACCATCCACAGAGACAAACTGATATCTTTCCGACATATAAGATCTAAACCAGGCCAGAACTTGTCCGTGTAGACCAATTTGGGTTTCTAATCTCTCCAAAAGAATGTGGTGATCGATGGTATCAAAAGCAGCACTAAGGTCTAGGAGCACGAGGACAGATGCAGAGCCTCGGTCTGACGCCATTAAAAGGTAATTTACCACCTTCACAAGTGCAGTCTCAGTGCTATGATGGGGTCTAAACCAGACTGAAGCGTTTTGTATACATTGTTTGTCTTCAGGAAACAGCTTTTATTTTTTTAATTGAGAGGAATGAGGAGATTCGATATAGGTCGATAGTTTTTAATATTTTCTGGGTCAAGGTTTGGCTTTTTCAAGAGAGGCTTTATTACTGCCACTTTTAATGAGTTTGGTACACATCCGGTGGATAGAGAGACGTTTATTATGTTCAACATAGGAGGGCCAAGCACAGGAAGCAGCTCTTTCAGTAGTTTAGAGGCCATGATTATTTTCATCAATGTTTTAAGAGATACACTACCGGTCAAAAGTTTTAGAACACCTACTCATTCAAGGGATTTTATTTATTTGTATTATTTTCTACATTGTAGAATAATAGTGAAGACATCAAAACTATGTAAATAACAAATATGTAATCATGTAGTAACCAAAAAAGTGTTAAACAAATCTAAATATATTTTAAATTTGAGATTGTTCAAAGTAGCCACCCTTTGGTAAAAGACCAAGTTCATATTATGGAAAGAACAGCTCAAATAATCAAATAGAAATGACAGTCCATCATTACTTTAAGACATGAAGGTCAGTCAACCCGGATTTTTCAAGAACTTTGAAAGTTTCTTTAAGTGCAGTCGCCAAAACCATCAAGCGCTGTGATGAAACTGTCTCCCATGAGGACCACCACAGGAAAGGAAGACCCGGAGTTACTTCTGCTGCAGAGGATAAGTTCCTTAGAGTTACCAGCCTCAGAAAATGCATCCCAAATAAATGCTTGACAGAGTTCAAGTAACATATGCATCTCAACATCAACTGTTTAGAGGAGACTGTGTGAATCAAGCCTTCATGGTCAAATTTCTGCAAAGAAACCACTACTAAAAGGACACCAATTAGAATTAGAGACTTGCTTGGGCCAAGAAACACAAGCAAGGAACATTAGACCGGTGGAAATCTGTCCTCTGGCCTTATGAGTACAAATTTGAGACTTTTGGTTCCAACCGCCGTGTCTTTGTGAGACGCAGAGTAGGTGAACGGATGATCTCCGCATTTGTGTGGTTTCCACCGTGAAGCATGGAGGAGGAGGTGTGATGGTGTAGGGGTGCTTTGCTGGTGACAATGTCTGTGATTTATTTAGAAGGCACACTTAACCAGCATGGCTACCTCAACATTCTGCAGCGATACGCCATCCCACCTGGTTTGGACTTAGTGGGACAATCATTTGTTTTTCAACAGGACAATGACCCAACACACCACCAGGCTGTGTAAGGGCTATTTGACCAAGAAGGAGAGTGATGGAGTGCTGCATCAGAATATCTGGCCTCCACAATCACCCGATCCGATTTGAGATGGTTTGGAATGAGTTGGACCGCAGAGTGAAGGAAAAGCAGCCAACAAGTGCTCCACATATGTGGGAACTCCTTCAAGACTGTTGGAAAATCAAATGTTATTGGTCACATACACATGGTTAGCTGATGTTATTTGTCACATACACATGGTTAGCAGATGTTAATGCGAGTGTAGCGAAATGCTTGTGCTTCTAGTTCCGACCGTGCAGTAGTATCTAACAAGTGATCTAACAATTTCACAACAACTACCTTATACACACAAGTGTAAAGGAATGAATACGAGTATGTACATAGAAATATATGGATGAGCGATGACTGAACGGCATAGGCAAGATGCAGTAGATGGTATAGAGTACACATATGAGATGAGTAATGTAGGATATGTAAACATTATATAGTTTATTTTTTAAGTGGCTAGTGATATATTTGTTACATCCAATTTTCTATTATTTAAAGTGGCTAGAGATTTAAGTCAGTATGTTGGCAGCAGCCACTCAATGTTAGTGATGGCAATTTTAACAGTCTGATGGCCTTGAGATAGAAGCTGTTTTTCAGTCTCTCGGTCCCAGCTTTGATGCACCTGTACTGACCTCGCCTTCTGGATGATAGCGGGGTGAACGGGCAGTGGCTCGGGTGGTTGTTGTCCTTGATTATCTTTTTGGCCTTCCTGAGACATCGGGTGGTGTAGGTGTCCTGGAGGGCAGGTAGTTTACCCCCGGTGATGCGTTGTGCAGCCCTCACTACCCTCTGGAGAGCCTTACGGTTGTGGGCAGAGCAGTTGCCGTACCAGGCGGTGATACAGGCCGACAGGATGCTCTCGATTGTGTATCTGTAGAAGTTTGTGAGTGATTTTGGTGACAAGCCGAATTTCTTTGCTGTCTGTGTGGGTGGACCAATTCAGTTTGTCTGTGATGTGTACGCCGAGGAACTTTCCACCTTCTCCACTACTGTCCCGTCGATGTGGATAGGGGGGTGCTCCCTCTGCTGTTTCCTGAAGTCCACGATCATCTCCTTAGTTTTGTTGACGTTGAGTGAGAGGTTATTTTCCTGACACCACACTCCGAGGGCCCTCACCTCCTCCCTGTAGGCCGTCTCGTCGTTGTTGGTAATCAAGCCTACCACTGTAGTGTCGTCAGCAAACTTGATGATTGAGTTGGAGGCGTGCTTGGCCACGTAGTAATGGGTGAACAGGGAGCATTCCAGGTGACTACCTCATGAAGCTGGTTGAGAGAATGCCAAGTGTGTAAAGCTGTCATCAAGGCAAAGGGTTGTTACTTTGATGAATCTAAAATATATTTTGATTTGTTAAAAATAATTCTGGTTACTACATGCTTCTATATGTGTTATTTCATCGTTTTGATGTCTTCTACAATGTAGAAAATAGTACAAATATATTTAGTTGTATTAATTGTTTGCCTCAGCAGCGGCCAGTACTGCCGAGCAACCTATGTGAAGCTAGTCACAATAGTGGAATTTGTGGTTCGCCTTCAAAATAAAAGTCCTGCATTGAAACTGACGTAAACAGATACAAATAGTTGAATTATGCCATATCTGGACCAGATAATGCTTAACAAGTTTGGAATGTTATATACATTCAACAAAAGACAATAATTAGTTAATTTGGTCTTCCATAATAGAGAGAACTGCCTACATGTACTGTACGTATATGGTCAGGTGAAGGGCAGATCAGTGGAGTTGATTTATTCCTAATTATAAGGAGAAATCTCTGTTTAGGATGCTGACGTTACTGGTGTAACACAATACATACTGATGCATTCCTGTAAAAAATATGTATATTATTGTAGTATGACTATAATTCAAACAAATTACTAATATATTATAGAAGAGGCGTCACAACAGACCCAGGTTCGATTCCAGGCTGTATCACAACCAGCCGTGATTGGGAGTCCCATAGGGCCCAGCATCGTCCGGGGTAGGCTTTGGCCGGGGTAGGGTTTGACCGGGGTAAGGTTTGGCCTGCGTAGGTTTTGGCCGGGGTAGGCCGTCATTATAAATAAGAATTTGTTCTTTAACTGACTTGACTAGTTAAATGAAGTTGTGTAATACAATACAAATGACTGTGTCACGATCTTCTGAATGGACGGACCAAGACGCAGCGATGCTTCCAGTATACATATTTATTTATGAACGTAACTGGGAAAATAATAAACGAATGAACAAAACGAAGATCGTAACACAGACATAGACTAAACACTTTCGCTATGTAACAAACACAATAACCCACAAAACCCTAGTGCAAAACCACAAACATATATATTAGACCACTCAGCTGCCTCTAATTGGGAACCATTTACCCAACATAGAATTAGAACACCTAGAACAGAAAAAACCCTACACCAAAAACGAAACTAAACACGCCAGCCTGTAAAACTCAGGCCTGGACGTGACAGTACCCCCCCCCCAAAGGCGCGGACTCCGACCGCGCCAAAAGTCCATGGGGGGGTCTCGGGTTGGTCTTTCTTGTCCAAGGTGGCGGCTCCGGTGCCGGCCGTGCTGGGCTGAGGCCCTGGGCTAGCAGCCGGAACAGTTAGTGCTAGACTCACAAAGCGCACAGGGGACCTGGTGCATGAAGCAGGCTGTGCTGGACTAGCGATGTGCACAGGAACTCTGGTGCGGGGAGCAGGAACGGGCTGTGCTGGACTCGCGATGCGCACTGGGACTCTGGTGCGGGGAGCAGGAACGGGCCGTATTGGACTCTCTATGCGCATTGGGACTCTGGTGCGAGGAGCAGGAACGGGTCGTATTGGACTCACGATGCGCACAGGGATCCTGGAGCGTGGAACAGGGACGTGCTGGGTCCACGACTCGCACAGGGATCCTGGAGCGTGGAACAGGGACAGGACGTGCTGGGTCCACGACGCGCAAAGGGTCCTGGAGCGTGGAACAGGGACAGGACGTGCTGGGTCCACGACGCGCAAAGGGATCCTGGAGCGTGGAACAGGGACGTGCTGGGTCCACGACTGCACAGGATCCTGGAGCGTGGAACAGGGACAGGACGTTCTGGGTCCACGACTCGCACAGGGATCCTGGAGCGTGGAACAGGGACAGGACGTGCTGGGTCCACGACTCGCACAGGGATCCTGGAGCGTGGAACAGGGACAGGGCGTACTGGGTCCACGACTCGCACAGGGATCCTGGAGCGTGGAACAGGGACTGGACGTACTGGGTCCACAACTGTCACGCACCGGGCTGTGGGCACGAACCGGAGACACTGCACGCAGAACCGGGTGCAGGATATCCTGGTCCAAGAAGGTGCACGGGAGACTTAGCGCGCAGAGCCGGCACCACTCTTCTAGGCTGCACACTCACCCTAGCCTGACAGATGAGTGGAGCTGGAATGTCGCGCACCGGCCTATGAATGCGCACTGGAGACACCATGCGCAATACTGCATAGCACGGCGTCTTACCAGTTTGACAGACTGGTATATCAATACAATCCGAAGTGACATCCTAACTAGTTGTAAAGTTCTGTCTCTCAGCAGGGTCAGTGGAGAGGAGAGACATAGATATATAGACATTATATACAAATAAAATCATAGATAGAAATAACTTTTCAAAACAATAATTTTATTGATATACACAAAAGGACAAGACCATCATTAGTGTGTAGATTTGCATTACATCTGGAGTATTGGAACAGTCCGACAGTAGTTGTAGACGGAACAGTCCTACAGTAGTTGTAGACGGAACAGACCTACAGTAGTTGTGGACGGAACAGTCCTACAGTAGTTGTAGACGGAACAGACCTACAGTAGTTGTAGACGGAACAGTCCTACAGTAGTTGTAGACGGAACAGTCCTACAGTAGTTGTAGACGGAACAGACCTACAGTAGTTGTAGACGGAACAGACCTACAGTAGTTGTAGACGGAACAGTCCGACAGTAGTTGTAGACGGAACAGACCTACAGTAGTTGTAGACGGAACAGACCTACAGTAGTTGTAGACGGAACAGTCCTACAGTAGTTGTAGACGGAACAGTCCTACAGTAGTTGTAGACGGAACAGTTCTACAGTAGTTGTAGACGGAACAGTCCTACAGTAGTTGTAGACGGAACAGTTCTACAGTAGTTGTAGACGGAACAGTCCTACAGTAGTAGTAGACGGAACAGTCCTACAGTAGTTGTAGACGGAACAGTCCTACAGTAGTTGTAGACGGAACAGTTCTACAGTAGTTGTAGACGGAACAATCCTACAGTAGTTGTAGACGGAACAGCCCTACAGTAGTTGTGGACGGAACAGTCCTACAGTAGTTGTAGACAGAACAATCCTACAGTAGTTGTAGACGGAACAATCCTACAGTAGTTGTAGACGGAACAGTCCTACAGTAGTTGTAGACGGAACAGTTCTACAGTAGTTGTAGACGGAACAGTTCTACAGTAGTTGTAGACGGAACAGTTCTACAGTAGTTGTAGACGGAACAGACCTACAGTAGTTGTAGACGGAACAGACCTACAGTAGTTGTAGACGGAACAGTCCTACAGTAGTTGTAGACGGAACAGTCCCACAGTAGTTGTAGACGGAACAGTTCTACAGTAGTTGTAGACGGAACAGTCCTACAGTAGTTGTAGACGGAACAGTTCTACAGTAGTTGTAGACGGAACAGTCCTACAGTAGTTGTAGACGGAACAGACCTACAGTAGTTGTAGACGGAACAGTCCTACAGTAGTTGTAGACGGAACAGTTCTACAGTAGTTGTAGACGGAACAGACCTACAGTAGTTGTAGACGGAACAGCCCTACAGTAGTTGTAGACGGAACAGTCCTACAGTAGTTGTAGACGGAACAGTCCTACAGTAGTTGTAGACGGAACAGTCAATCCTAGCAGGCCACTTACTGAGGCAATAGACCAACTCAGTTTCTCCTTATTCTTCCTGAAGTAGGAACTCATTCACTCCCCCTATCAGATTGTCCAAAACATTGGATTGGTGTGTGTGTGTGTGTGTATATGTTACAGTGTGAAGGCGCCTACTCCATAACAGTGGTAGAACACATAGACATGTCTTCTGAAGGGGTCCACTATGAGGTAGCAGAACGACTGGTCCCTTTCTTCTCTGGCTGGGTAGCACACACCGGATGCATCCTGAAGAGAACACACAGGATAACATACGACTGAGAGTCTCTCTCTCTCAATTTCAATTTAATTTCAATTTAAGGGGCTTTATTGGCATGGGAAACATGTGTACATTGCCAAAGCAGGTGAAATAGATAATGAACAAAAGTGAAATAAACTATAAAAACTGAACAGTGAACATTACACTCACAAAAGTTCCAAAAGAATAAAGACATTTCAAATGTCATATGTCTATATACATAAATCAACATAAATATAGGTTGTATTTACAATGGTGTTTGATAATCATTCTCTGTCAATAGCAGTAATGATAATTTAATAATAATATAATGTTACCAGAGCAGAGACTTTGATGACAGTGGAAACCACACTGATCTCCTTGCTCTCTGGATTCTTCTGAACACTAGAACACAAACCGTCACACACACCATCTACAGTGAGGGAAAAAGTATTTGATCCCCTGCTGATTTTGTACGTTTGCCCACTGACAAAGAAATGATCAGTCTATAATTTTAATGGTAGGTTTATTTGAACAGTGAGAGACAGAATAACAACAAAGAAATCCAGAAAAACACATGTGAAAAATGTTATAAATTGATTTGCATTTTAATGAGGGAAATAAGTATTTGACCCCTCTGTAAAACATGACTTGGTGGCAAAACCCTTGATGGCAATCACAGAGGTCAGACGTTTCTTGTAGATGGCCACCAGGTTTGCACACATCTCAGGAGGGATTTTGTCCCACTCCTCTTTGCAGATCTTCTCCAAGTCATTAAGGTTTCGAGGCTGACGTTTGGCAACTCGAACCTTCAGCTCCCTCCACAGATTTTCTATGGGATTAAGGTCTGGAGACTGGCTAGGCCACTCCAGGACCTTAATGTGCTTCTTCTTGAGCCACTCCTTTGTTGCCTTGGCCGTGTGTTGTGGGTCATTGTCATGCTGGAATACCCATCCACGACCCATTTTCAATGCCCTGGCTGAGGGAAGGAGGTTCTCACCCAAGATTTGACGGTACATGGTCCCGTCCATCGTCCCTTTGATGCGGTGAAGTTGTCCTGTCCCTTAGCAGAAAAACACCCCCAAAGCATAATGTTTCCACCTCCATGTTTGACGGTGGGGATGGTGTTCTTGGGGTCATAGGCAGTATTCCTCCTCCTCCAAACACGGCGAGTTGAGTTGATGCCAAAGAGCTCAATTTTGGTCTCATCTGACCACAACACTTTCACCCAGATGTCCTCTGAATCATTCAGATGTTCATTGGCAAACTTCAGACGGGCATGTATATGTGCTTTCTTGAGCAGGGGGACCTTGCGGCGCTGCAGGATTTCAGTCCTTCACGCCGTAGTGTGTTACCAATTGTTTTCTTGGTGACTATGGTCCCAGCTGCCTTGAGATCATTGACAAGATCCTCCCGTGTAGTTCTGGGCTGATTCCTCACCGTTCTCATGATCATTGCAACTCCACGAGGTGAGATCTTGCATGGAGCCCCAGGCCGAGGGAGATTGACAGTTCTTTTGTGTTTCTTCCATTTGCGAATAATCGCACCAACTGTTGTCACCTTCTCACCAAGTTGCTTGGCGATGATCTTGTAGCCCATTCCAGCCTTGTGTAGGTCTACAATCTTGTCCCTGACATCCTTGGAGAGCTCTTTGGTCTTGGCCATGGTGGAGAGTTTGGAATCTGATTGAT
This sequence comes from Brachymystax lenok tsinlingensis, assembly GCA_030435695.1. NCBI lineage: Eukaryota > Metazoa > Chordata > Actinopteri > Salmoniformes > Salmonidae > Brachymystax > Brachymystax lenok. The sequence continues at coordinate 53,011,069 of CM059792.1, forward strand.
TGATTGCTTCTGTGGACAGGTGTCTTTTATACAGGTAACAAGCTGAGATTAGGAGCACTCCCTTTAAGAGTGTGCTCCTAATCTCAACTCGTTACCTGGGAGCCAGAAATCTTTCTGATTGAGAGGGGGTCAAATACTTATTTCCCTCATTAAAATGCAATTCCATTTATAACATTTTTCACATAATTCTTTCCCTCACTGTACTAGTGTACTAGACCAAGGGGGTGTATGGTGTGGTGTTTGTGTGTATGGTGAATGGTGTATGTGTATAGTGCAGTGTATGTGTGTGTACAGTGTGTGTTTAGGGTGTGGGTGTGTGTGGGTGTGGGTGTGTGTGGTGTCTTGTGTGTTTGTGTATGGTGTGTGTGTTGTACGGCGTGTGTTTATGGTGTGGTGTGTGTTTATGGTGTATGATATGGTGTGTGTGGTGTAAGTTTATGGTGTGGTGTGTGGTGTGTGTATGGTGTGGTGTATGGTATACGGTGTGGTGTGTGTGCATGGTGTATGGTATACGGTGTGGTGTGTGTATGGTGTGTGTGCGTGTAGTGTATGGTGTGCATATGGTGCGGTGTGTGTGTATGGTATGGTGTGTGTGTGTGTGTATGGTGTGGTGTATGGTGTGTGTGTATGGTGTGTGGGTGTATGTGTGGTGTATGGGGTGGTGTACGGTGTGTGAGTATGGTTTATGTGTGGTGTATGGTGTATGGTGTGGTGTGTGGTGTATGGTGTGGTGTATGGGTGGTGTATGGTGTATGTGTATGTGTGGTGTAGGGTGTGGTGTACGGTGTGTGAGAATGGTGTGGTGTATGTCTGGTGTATGGTGTGTGAGTATGGTGTATGTGTGGTGTATGGTGTATGGTGTAGGGTGTGTAAGTATGGTGTGGTGTACGGTGTGTGAGTATGGTGTGTGAGTATGGTGTGTGAGTATGGTGTGGTGTATGGTATGGTGTGTGTGTGGTGTATGTGTGGTGTAGGGTGTGGTGTACGGTGTGTGAGTATGGTGTGGTGTATGTATGGTGAATGGTGTAGTGTGTACGGTGTGTGTGTGTATGGTGTACGGTGTGTGAGTATGGTGTAGTGTGTGGTGTATGGTGTGGTGTATGGTGTGGTGTACGGTGTGTGAGTATGGTGTGGTGTATGGTGTATGTGTGGTGTACGGTGTATGGTGTACGGTGTGTGAGTATGGTGGTGTGTGCGGAGTATGGTGTGGTGTACGGTGTGGTGTATGGGTGGTGTATGGTATGGCATATGTGTGATGTATGGTGTATGTGTGGTGCAGGGTGTGGTGTACGGTGTGTGAGTATGGTGTGGTGTATGGTGTGGTGTACGGTGTTTGAGTATGGTGTGGTGTGTGGGTGTATGTGTGGTGTATGGTGTGGTGTACGGTGTGTGAGTATTATGTGGTGTATGTTGTGGTGTATGGTGTATGATGTATGTGTGGTGTATGGTTTGGTGTATGGTGTGTGGTGTATGGTGTATGTGGGGTGTAGGGTGTGGCGTACGGTGTGTGAGTATGGTGTGGTGTATGGTGTATGGTGTGTGACTATGGTGCATGTGTGGAGTATGGTGTATGGTGTGGGTGTACGGTGTGGGTGTACAGTGTGGTGTACGGTGTGGGTGTATGGTGTGGGTGTATGGTATGGTGTATGGTGTGGGTTTATGTGTGGTGTATGGTGTATGTGTGTTGTATGGTGTGGTGTACGGTGTGGTGTATGGTGTGTGAGTATGGTGTGGTGTATGGTGTATGGTGTGTGAGTATGGTGTGGTGTATGTGTGGTGTAGGGTGTGGTGTGGTGTATGGTGTATGTGTGGTGTACGGTGTGTGACTATGGTGTATGTGTGGTGTATGGTGTACGGTGTGTGAGTATGGTGTCGTGTATGGTGTGGTGTCACAGCGTGTAGTATGGTGTAATGTATGCAGTGTGTGAGTATAGTGTAGTGTATAGTGTAGGAGTGTGCAGTGTGTGTGTGTATATAATTATGCAGTGTGTGTGTATGGTGTATGGTGTGGTGTATGGTGTGGTGTACGGTGTGTGAGTATGGTGTGGTGTATGGTGTATGTGTGGTGTACGGTGTATGGTGTACGGTGTGTGAGTATGGTGGTGTGTGCGGAGTATGGTGTGGTGTACGGTGTGGTGTATGGGTGGTGTATGGTATGGCATATGTGTGATGTATGTGTGGTGCAGGGTGTGGTGTACGGTGTGTGAGTATGGTGTGGTGTATGGTGTGGTGTACGGTGTTTGAGTATGGTGTGGTGTGTGGGTGTATGTGTGGTGTCTGCAGTGTGGTGTGCAGTGTGTGAAGTATTATGTAGTGTATGTTGTAGTGTATGGTGTATGATGTATGTGTAGTGTATGGTTTGGTGTATGGTGTGTGGTGTATGGTGTATGTGGGGTGTAGGAGTGTAGCGTCTGGTGTGTGAGTATGGTGTGGTGTATGGTGTATGGTGTGTGACTATGGTGCATGTGTGGAGTATGGTGTATGGTGTGGGTGTATGGTGTGGGTGTACAGTGTGGTGTACGGTGTGGGTGTATGGTGTGGGTGTATGGTATGGTGTATGGTGTGGGTTTATGTGTGGTGTATGGTGTATGTGTGTTGTATGGTGTGGTGTACGGTGTGGTGTATGGTGTGTGAGTATGGTATGGTGTGGTGTATGGTGTGTGAGTATGGTGTGGTGTATGTGTGGTGTAGGGTGTGGTGTGTGAGTATGGTGTGGTGTACGGTGTGTGTGTATGGTGTATGGTGTGGTGTATGGTGTGGTGTACGGTGTGTGAGTATGGTGTGGTGTATGGTGTATGTGTGGTGTACGGTGTATGGTGTACGGTGTGTGAGTATGGTGGTGTGTGCGGAGTATGGTGTGGTGTACGGTGTGGTGTATGGGTGGTGTATGGTATGGCATATGTGTGATGTATGGTGTATGTGTGGTGCAGGGTGTGGTGTACGGTGTGTGAGTATGGTGTGGTGTATGGTGTGGTGTACGGTGTTTGAGTATGGTGTGGTGTGTGGGTGTATGTGTGGTGTACGGTGTGGTGTACGGTGTGTGAGTATTATGTGGTGTATGTTGTGGTGTATGGTGTATGATGTATGTGTGGTGTATGGTTTGGTGTATGGTGTGTGGTGTATGGTGTATGTGGGGTGTAGGGTGTGGCGTACGGTGTGTGAGTATGGTGTGGTGTATGGTGTATGGTGTGTGACTATGGTGCATGTGTGGAGTATGGTGTATGGTGTGGGTGTATGGTGTGGGTGTACAGTGTGGTGTACGGTGTGGGTGTATGGTGTGGGTGTATGGTATGGTGTATGGTGTGGGTTTATGTGTGGTGTATGGTGTATGTGTGTTGTATGGTGTGGTGTACGGTGTGGTGTATGGTGTGTGAGTATGGTATGGTGTGGTGTATGGTGTATGGTGTGTGAGTATGGTGTGGTGTATGTGTGGTGTAGGGTGTGGTGTGTGAGTATGGTGTGGTGTATGGTGTATGTGTGGTGTACGGTGTGTGACTATGGTGTATGTGTGGTGTGTGGTGTATGGTGTACGGTGTGTGAGTATGGTGTGGTGTATAAGTGGTGTATGGTGTAGGGTGTACGGTGTGTGAGTATGGTGTGTGAGTATGGTGTGGTGTGGTGTATGGTGTGTGGTACGGTGTGGTGTATGGTATGGTATCTGTGTGGTGTTTGGTGTATGTATGGTGTAGGGTGTGGTGTACGGTGTGTGAGTATGGTGTGGTGTACAGTGTGTGAGTATTATGTGGTGTATGTTGTGGTGTACGTTGTGGGTGTATGGTGTGGGTGTACGGTGTGGGTGTACGATGTGGTGTATGGTGTGGGTGTATGTGTGGTGTATGGTGTGGTGTACGGTGAGTGAGTATGGTATGGTGTGGTGTATGTATGGTGTATGTGTGGTGTATGGTGTGGGTGTATGGTGTGGTGTACGATGTGGGTGTATGGTGTGGTGTACAGTGTGGTGTGTATGTGTGATGTGGTGTACGGTGTGTGTGCATGTGTGGTGTATGGTATATGTGTGGTGTACGGTGTGTGGTGGTGTATGGTGTGGTGTACGGTGTGTGTATACCTGACCAGGTCCCTATAAATGGTTCTAGTGGTGTCTATGTAGGGGTTGATGGTATCTTCATACTGACACAGCTCTCCTCCCAGAGTCACGTGTTTAAACAGAAGGAACAGGAACTCTCTCCTCTCCATCACTCCATACTCCTCACTGCCATCCTCCTGCAGCATCTACACACACAACATTATGATAGCATAATAGGAGCATTAAGACATTTTTAAGTTGAATAAATGGCGTTAATGTGTGTGTGTTTGTGAAGGTGTGTGTGTATTGTGAAGGTGTGTGTGTGTATTGTGAAGGTGTGTGTGTATTGTGAAGGTGTGTTTGTGTATTGTGAAAGTGTGTGTGTGTGTGAAGGTGTGTGTGTATTGTGAAGGTGTGGGTGTATTGTGAAGGTGTGTGTGTGTTTGTGAAGGTGTGTGTGTATTGTGAAGGTGTGTTTGTGAAAGTGTGTGTGTGTGTATTGTGAAGGTGTGTGTGAGTTTGTGAAGGTGTGTGTGTGTATTGTGAAAGTCTGTGTGTGTGTATTGTGAAGGTGTGTGTGTGTGTTGTGAAGGTGTGTGTGTATTATGAAGGTGTGTGTGTATTGTGAAGGTGTGTTTGTGATGGTATGTGTGTCTATTGTGAAGGTGCGTGTGTGCGTTGTGAAGGTGTGTGTGTGTTGTGAAGGTGTGTGTGTATTGTGAAGGTGTGTGTGTATTGTGAAGGTGTGTGTGTATTGTGAAGGTGTGTGTATGTGAAGGTGTATGTGTATTGTGAAGGTGTGTGTGTCTATTGTGAAGGTGTGTGTGTATTGTGAAGATGTGTGTGTATTGTGAAGGTGTGTGTATGTGAAGGTGTGTGTGTATTGTGAAGGTGTGTGTGTCTATTGTGAAGGTGTGTGTGTTTATTGTGAAGGTGTGTATGTATTGTGAAGGTGTGTGTATTGTGAATGTGTGTGTGTATTGTGAAGGTGTGTGTGTATTGTGAAGGTGTGTGTGTGTATTGTGAAGGTGTGTGTGTGTATTGTGAAGGTGTGTGTATTGTGTGCATATGTTACCTGTCTAAGTAGGTCGTAGTCAGGGTGTGTGTCATGGAAACATTTGGTGATGTGTCCAGAGGGTGTGATGATTCCACTGGAGTAGAGAGGGTCAAACATCTCCATACTGACCTTACTGCACGGCACTACCTCTGCCTGTACACACACCACCTCACCCTCTGAAACACACACACACACACAGTACTGTAATGATGGAAGATACCTGCCGGCTCTTGACCAATTCTGCTATTTCGTGTTTTTTTACGCCGATCTAAAACATAATTTCCTATGACTGAAAACAGCTTCTGGACATCAGAACAGCGATCACTAACCTTCTGGACATCAGAACAGCGATCACTAACCTTCTGGACATCAGAACAGCTATCACTAACCTTCTGGACATCAGAACAGCTATCACTAACCTTCTGGACATCAGAACAGCTATCACTAACCTTCTGGACATCAGAACAGCGATCACTAACCTTCTGGACATCATAACAGCTATCACTAACCTTCTGGACATCGGAACAGCTATCACTAACCTTCTGGACATCAGAACAGCTATCACTAACCTTCTGGACATCGGAACAGCTATCACTAACCTTCTGGACATCGGAACAGCGATCACTAACCTTCTGGACATCGGAACAGCTATCACTAACCTTCTGGACATCGGAACAGCTATCACTAACCTTCTGGACATCGGAACAGCTATCACTAACCTTCTGGAAATCAGAACAGCTATCACTAACCTTCTGGACATCAGAACAGCGATCACTAACCTTCTGGACATCAGAACAGCGATCACTAACCTTCTGGACATCAGAACAGCGATCACTAACCTTCTGGACATCAGAACAGCTATCACTAACCTTCTGGACATCAGAACAGCTATCACTAACCTTCTGGACATCAGAACAGCGATCACTAACCTTCTGGAAATCAGAACAGCTATCACTAACCTTCTGGAAATCAGAACAGCTATCACTAACCTTCTGGACATCAGAACAGCTATCACTAACCTTCTGGACATCAGAACAGCGATCACTAACCTTCTGGAAATCAGAACAGCTATCACTAACCTTCTGGACATCAGAACCTTCTGGACATCTAGATCACCTTTACTCAACACATAGAAATGCATACAAGGCCCTCCATCGCCTTCCTTCTGGCAAATCAGACCATAACGCTATCCTCTCGATTCCTGCTTACAAGTAAAAACTCAAACTGGTAGTACCGGAAGTGGTCCGACGAAGCGGATGCTAAGCTACAGGACTGTTTTGCTAGCACAGACTGGAATATGTTCCAGAATTCATCCGATAATATTTACATCAGTCACCGGCTTCATTAATAAGTTAATCGATGACATTGTCTCCACAACGACCGTACGTACATATCCCAACCAGAAGCCATGGATTTCAGGCAACATTTGCACTGACCAATCAGTTAGAGCTGCCGCTTTCAAGGAGTGGGACATTAATCCGGACGATTATAAGAAATTACACTACGACCTACACTACGAGCCATCAAACAGGCAAAGCATCAATACAGGACTAAGATCGAATCCTACTACGCCATTTCTGACGCTAGTCAAACTATCACGAATTACAAAGGGAAACCCAGCGACGCGAGCCTACCAGATGAGCTAAATGCCTTCTATGCTCGTTTCGAGGCAAGCAACACTGAACCATGCATGAGAGCACCAGCTGTTCCGGACGACTGTGTGATCTTGCTCTCCGTAGCCGATGTGAGTAAGACCTTTAAACAGGGGCCAGACGGAATACCAGGATGCATATTCCGAGCATGCACCGAACAGCTGGCAAGTGTCTTCACTGACATTTCGATCGTGTCTCATTGCTGCAATCCCCCAAAAGGCTCGGCAAGCGAAGGTCATCTCTTGACCACAGTTCAGATTATGACACTGTTAAAGCTGCTATCCTTCGGGCTTATGAGTTGGTCCCAGAGGCATACAGAAAACAGTTCCGTCAATTACGAAAGACAAAATCACAAAGCTCACAAAGCTTTGTGTTCGCAAAGGAACAAGCATGTCTTTTGGTGGTGTGGTTCTCAAGAGGTCCTTGAGGATTTAAAGACATACTCATACTTCTCGAGCAGTTCAATAATTGCCTTCACGAGAGGGTTGCTACCTACATTTATGAGCACAAGGATCTCACTCCTGAGAAATCTGCAGTTTTTGCAGAGGAGTTTGTATTGACACAAAACTACCTTAGTTATCCCTAAGTAGTTATCCCTACGCAAAAAGTAATCCAGAGAAGTAATCTCCAACTGCAAGGTTTCAGGCTTTTCTTCAGTGCCCAAAGATAAAGATCGGCAGAAAACAGGTTTTTCATATCCGACAGTTTGTCATTACTGCCGAATGGACACAGTCTCTCAGTGTAATAAGTTGAAAGAGAAAAAGCTATTTCTTCTTGTGTGAGCAATCCAGGCCATTAAGTCTGTGGTTGGGACTGGTGTATCTCCTAAAAAAGAGTTGTGATCAGATGTGCATGTACCCTTTGGTTCAGACGGGTTCGTCTCTCTGCAGAGTGGCGATGTTGTTAAGCAGCCGGTGAAGATACTGAGAGACACTGGGGCAGCCCTTCATTTTGGAGGGTGTTTTGCCTTTGTCTGGACCTTCAGCAACTGGTTACGGTGTGTTTAGTACAAGGTGCTTAGTAGCAACGCAAAAATCATGGTACAGCTATATGGACACTCAATCACAATGGAACTTTTTAATGGTACATTTACAAACATAACAATGCAGTTAAGAAATATAGCTAAAAAAATAAGAAATATAGTAACAAGTAATTAAAGAGCATCAGTAAAATAACAAGCGAGGCTATATACAGGGGGTACCGGTACAGAGTCAATGTGGAGGCTATATACAGGGGGTACCGGTACAGAGTCAATGTGGAGGCTATATACAGGGGGTACCGGTACAGAGTCAATGTGGAGGCTATATACAGGGGGTACCAGTACAGAGTCAATGTGGAGACTATATACAGGGGGTACCGGTACAGAGTCAATGTGGAGGCTATATACAGGGAGTACCGGTACAGAGTCAATGTGGAGGCTATATACAGGGGGTACCAGTACAGAGTCAATGTGGAGACTATATACAGGGGGGTACCGGTACAGAGTCAATGTGGAGGCTATATACAGGGGGTACCAGTACAGAGTCAATGTGGAGACTATATACAGGGGGTACCGGTACAGAGTCAATGTGGAGGCTATATACAGGGGGTACCGGTACAGAGTCAATGTGGAGACTATATACAGGGGTACCAGTACAGAGTCAATGTGGAGGCTATATACAGGGGGTACCGGTACAGAGTCAATGTGGAGGCTATATACAGGGGGTACCGGTACAGAGTCAATGTGGAGGCTATATACAGGGGGTACCGGTACAGAGTCAATGTGGAGGCTATATACAGGGGTACCGGTACAGAGTCAATGTGGAGGCTATATACAGGGGGTACCGGTACAGAGTCAATGTGGAGGCTATATACAGGGGTACCGGTACAGAGTCAATGTGGAGACTATATACAGGGGTACTGCACAGAGTCAATGTGGAGGCTATATACAGGGGTACCGGTACAGAGTCAATGTGGAGGCTATATACAGGGGGTACGGTACAGAGTCAATGTGGAGGCTATATACAGGGGGTACTGTACAGAGTCAATGTGGAGGCTATATACAGGGGTACCGGTACAGAGTCAATGTGGAGGCTATATACAGGGGGTACCGGTACAGAGTCAATGTGGAGGCTATATACAGGGGGTACTGCACAGAGTCAATGTGGAGGCTATATACAGGGGGTACTGTACAGAGTCAATGTGGAGGCTATATACAGGGTGTTACGGTACAGAGTCAATGTGGAGGCTATATACAGGGGTACCGGTACAGAGTCAATGTGGAGGCTATATACAGGGGGTACGGTACAGAGTCAATGTGGAGGCTATATACAGGGGGTACCGGTACAGAGTCAATGTGGAGACTATATACAGGGGGTATCGGTACAGAGTCAATGTGGAGGCTATATACAGGGGGTACCGGTACAGAATCAGTGTGGAGGCTATATACAGGGGGTACCGGTACAGAGTCAATGTGAGGGGGCACCGGTTAGTTGAGGTAATTGAGGTAATATATACATGTGGGTAGAGTTATTAAAGTGACTTATGCATAGATAATAACAGAGTAGCAGCGTAAAAGGATGGAGGGGGGCAATGCAAATAGTCTGGGTAGCCATTTGATTAGCTGTTCAGGAGTCTTATGGCTTGGGGGGGTAGAAGCTGTTTAGAAGCCTCTTGGACCTAGACTTGGCGCTCCGGTACCGCTTGCCGTGCGGCAGCAGAGAGAACAGTCTATGACTAGGGTGGCTGGAGTCTTTGACAATTTTGGAGTGTGTGTGTGTGTCTGTATGTATACATACAGTTGAAGTCGGAAGTTTACATACACTTAGGTTGGAGTCATTAAAACTCGTTTTTCAACCACTGCACAAATTTCTTGTTAACAAACTATAGTTTTGGCAAGTTGGTTAGGACATCTACTTTGTGCAAGACAAGTAATCTTTCCAACAATTGTTTACAGACAGATTATTTCACTTATAATTCACTGTATCACAATTCCAGTGGGTCAGAAGTTTACATACACTAAGTTAACTGTGCCTTTAAACAGCTTGGAAAATTCCAGAAAACTATGTCATGGCTTTAGAAGCTCCTGATAGGCTAATTGACATAATTTGAGTCAATTGGAGGTGTACATGTGGATGTATTTCAAGGCCTACCTTCAAACTCAGTGCCTCTTTGGTTGAGATCATGGGAAAATCAAAAGAAATCAGCCAAGACCTCAGAACACACCCTGTCTGGTTCATCCTTGGGAGCAATTTCCAAACGCCTGAAGGTACCACATTCATCTGTACAAACAATAGTACGCAAGTATAAACACCATGGGACCACGCAGCCGTCATACCGCTCAAGAAGGAGACAAGTTCTGTCTCCTAGAGATGAACGTACTTTCGTGCAAAAAGTGCAAATCAATTCCAGAACAACAGCAAAGGACCTTGTGAAGATGCTGGAGGAAACCAGTACAAAAGTAGCTATATCCACAGTAAAATATATATCCTATATCGACAACCTGGAAGGCCGCTCAGCAAGGAAGAAGCCACTGCTCCAAAACCGCCATAAAAAAGCCAGACTACGGTTTGCAACTGCACATGGAGACAAAGATCGTACTTTTTGGAGAAATGTCCTCTGGTCTGATGAAACAAAAATAGAACTGTTTGGCCATAATGACCATCGTTATGTTTGGAGGAAAAAGGGGGAGGCTTGCAAGCCGAAGAACACCATCCCAACCGTGAAGCACGGGGGGGGGGCAGCATCATGTTGTGGGGGTGCTTTTCTGCAGGAGGGACTGGTGCACTTCACAAAATAGATGGCATCATGAGGTAGGAAAATTATGTGGATATATTGAAGCAACATCTCAAGACATCAGTCAGGAAGTTAAAGCTTGGTCGCAAATGGGTCTTCCAGATGGACAATGACCCCAAGCATACTTCCAAAGTTGTGGCAAAATGGCTTAAGGACAACAAAGTCAAGGTATTGGAGTGGCCATCACAAAGCCCTGACCTCAATCCTATAGAAAATGTGGGCAGAACGTTTGTTTGAATGCACCCAGGATATATCAGGAGTTGATCAGGAGTCAATATGTTTGATGGTACCCAGGATATATCAGGAGTTGATCAGGAGTCAATATGTTTGAATGCACCCAGGCTATATCAGGAGTTGATCAGGAGTCAATATGTTTGAATGCACCCAGGATATATCAGGAGTTGATCAGGAATCAATATGTTTGAATGCACCCAGGATATATCAGGAGTTGAGCAGGAATCAATATGTTTGACTCTTTGTAGTTGCAGATCTACAAACAAAGGAATAATTCCCGGGACTCTACGAAGTGTCATCAAAGACAGGGCAAAATATAGCCAAGACGGCATGTGATGTGATGATGCGTCTAGGCCTTCCTCTGTCCAAACTTCCAGGACAAAACTATGACGGTGCAGCAAACATGGCTGGACGATTGCAGGGGGTGCAAGACATTTTAACTACTTAGGGAGAAGTGGCGCGCTAGCGGGCCGCTAATTATGTGCATATCCTATTTTCTGGGCCTGAGTGGCAGGCATTTTACTTTGGGCACGCCAGACTCTCCAAGAACAACCACTGGCTATGTATTGTCACTGTGGTCCACACTGAGGGAACTGAGTTCCACAGGCTGGCTATGTATTGTCTCTGTGGTCCACACTGAGGGAACTGAGTTCCACGGGCTGGCTATGTATTGTCTCTGTGGTCCACACTGAGGGAACTGAGTTCCACAGGCTGGCTATGTATTGTCTCTGTGGTCCACACTGAGGGAACTGAGTTCCACAGGCTGGCTATGTATTGTCTCTGTGGTCCACACTGAGTGGACTGAGTTCCACAGGCTGGCTATGTATTGTCTCTGTGGTCCACACTGAGGGAACTGAGTTCCACAGGCTGGCTATGTATTGTCTCTGTGGTCCACACTGAGGGAACTGAGTTCCACAGGCTGGCTATGTATTGTCTCTGTGGTCCACACTGAGTGAACTGAGTTCTGCCTGTTTAGCCTCTCCACTAGGAAGAGATTCAATGGGTCTGGTGCATGAATTGGGGGCTTCTTTAATCAATCGGGCAAGTTCAATGTGATCTTCCAAGAAATAGCAAAATCAAAGCATGGTTTCACCTCGTTGAAACCTCTCTGTCCCACCAGGTGGACTGTTCGCACCCCTGCCATCCGCTCAGTTCTCAGCCAGTATGAGTCACTGCTGACAGCCCTGCCATCCTCTCAGTTCTCAGCCAGTATGAGTCAGTGCTGACAGCCCTGCCATCCGCTCAGTTCTCAGCCAGTATGAGTCAGTGCTGACAGCCCTGCCATCCTCTCAGTTCTCAGCCAGTATGAGTCAGTGCTGACAGCCCTGCCATCCGCTCAGTTCTCAGCCAGTATGAGTCAGTGCTGACAGCCCTGCCATCCACTCAGTTCTCAGCCAGTATGAGTCAGTGCTGACAGCCCTGCCATCCACTCAGTTCTCAGCCAGTATGAGTCACTGCTGACAGCCCTGCCATCCTCTCAGTTCTCAGCCAGTATGAGTCAGTGCTGACAGCCCTGCCATCCACTCAGTTCTCAGCCAGTATGAGTCAGTGCTGACAGCCCTGCCATCCTCTCAGTTCTCAGCCAGTATGAGTCAGTGCTGACAGCCCTGCCATCCGCTCAGTTCTCAGCCAGTATGAGTCACTGCTGACAGCCCTGCCATCCTCTCAGTTCTCAGCCAGTATGAGTCAGTGCTGACAGCCCTGCCATCCGCTCAGTTCTCAGCCAGTATGAGTCAGTGCTGACAGCCCTGCCATCCACTCAGTTCTTAGCCAGTATGAGTCAGTGCTGACAGCCCTGCCATCCACTCAGTTCTCAGCCAGTATGAGTCAGTTCTGACAGCCCTGCCATCCTCTCAGTTCTCAGCCAGTATGAGTCAGTGCTGACAGCCATGCCATCCTCTCAGTTCTCAGCCAGTATGAGTCAGTGCTGACAGCCCTGCCATCCTCTCAGTTCTCAGCCAGTATGAGTCAGTGCTGACAGCCCTGCCATCCACTCAGTTCTCAGCCAGTATGAGTCAGTGCTGACAGCCCTGCCATCCTCTCAGTTCTCAGCCAGTATGAGTCAGTGCTGACAGCCATGCCATCCTCTCAGTTCTCAGCCAGTATGAGTCAGTGCTGACAGCCCTGCCATCCTCTCAGTTCTCAGCCAGTATGAGTCAGTGCTGACAGCCCTGCCATCCACTCAGTTCTCAGCCAGTATGAGTCAGTGCTGACAGCCCTGCCATCCTCTCAGTTCTCAGCCAGTATGAGTCAGTGCTGACAGCCCTGCCATCCGCTCAGTTCTCAGCCAGTATGAGTCAGTGCTGACAGCCCTTGAAGAAATGGCATCATGCAGCTCATTTGACACTTCAACTAAGGCTAATGGTCTTCATGGAACATTTCTAAAAGGGAACACTGTGCTCGGCCTTGTAATGGCTGAAGACCTGATGGGGGATGTGGAGTGCCTGAACACCTCCCTGCAGCTTAGGAAACAGACCGTTTCAGGCATGTTGGAGGCTGTGGACCATGTCAAAACAAGCATGCAGGACAAGTGAACGGGGGAGCACTTTGATGTCTTGTTCGCAAAAGCAACTGCTATGGCAACAAAGTTGGGCCTACAACCTATTCAGATGCCTCATATCCGCAAACCTACAGGCCTTGGACACAGTGAATAATCAATTCATAGAGAGGTTTGATCAAGCTGGATTCCACAAGCTGCAGCAGCAGACGAGTATCCTGAATTGAATTCAAGACTACTGCAGGTGCAGCTGGCCATGTTTGGGGCTACACATATCAAATGGGCCCAGATGTTGCTAGCATTATTGGGGAAATGGTGCCAGAGATGAAAGGTCTCTTCAGTCAGGTGGAAGCTTTAGTAAGACTTCTGATGGTCGTCCCTGCCTCCTCTGTAGAGGTGAAAGGTCTCTTCAGTCAGGTGGAAGCTTTAGTAAGGCTTCTGCTGGTCGTCCCTGCCTCCTCTGTAGAGGCTGAGAGGAGTTTTAGTGCCCTGAGGAGGCTGAAGACATGGCTTAGATCATCCATGAGTCAAACAAGGCTGAATAATGTGGCCATGTGGCACGTGCACTAGGAGAAACTGGACAGACTGGACCTTGAAGGAATATGCCAGTCTTTTATCGGTGTCAACGATAAGCGCAAAAAGGCCTTTGGATCCTTTGCTTGAATAATGGCAAGTCAAAACGCATGTCATTGCCTGGAGAGGATAGGAGAGGAGAGCAGAGGAAAAAAGATGATGGATAGGAGAGGAGAATATAGGACCAGAGGAGAGGAGAAGATAGGAGAGGAGAGCAGAGCAAACGACCCTGCTGCCCACTCAAGTTTACTTATAAATAAAAACAACAATTTGCTAAACCTAAGGCCGCAATATCCGGACTTGTCTTCATATAACAATGCATAGATTTATTTGATATGATTATGGTTGTTTTTTATTAATCCCTCATCTCTGCCATTACATATAGTGAAATTAGTTTTCAAATGTTGATTTCTTTCTGGGGGGGGGGTGGTAGACCCGCCCGGCAGATTTGGTCCTATGGCAACAGCCTTGGCACAAGGACAAACAATGTCCATACTAAACTGACAAAAAAATATGAATGCAACATGTAAAGTGTTGGTCCCATGTTTCATGAGCTGAAATAAAAGATCCCAGAAATGTTGCATACGCACACAAAGCTTATTTCTCTAATGTTGTGCACACATTTTCTTACATCCCTGTTAAGTGAGCATTTCACCTTTGCCAAGATAATCCATCCACCTGACAGGTGTGGCAAGAATCTGATTAAACAGCATGATCATTACATAGGTGTACCTTGTGCTGGGGACAATAAAAGGCCACTCTAAAATGTGCAGTTTTGTCACAACACAATGCCACAGATGTCAAGTTGAGGAAGCGTGCAATTGACATGCTGACTGCAAGAATGTCCACCAGAGCTGTTGCCAGAGAATTGAATGTTAATTTCTCATCAGCTAGAAAGATGTGTCGGCATCGAGTAATTGTCTCTGGACCCGTCCCAGTTAGGCGGAGTGATGAGCTCTACAGCAGAGTCTCACAACTCAATCGCTGGTTGAAAACTGTTTTCTGCCCCTCCCAAAAGATAGAATTTGTAGATAATTGGCCCTCTTTCTGGGACTCACCCACAAACAGGACCAAGCCTGGCCTGCTGAGGAGTGATGGACTCCATCCTAGCTGGAGGGGTGCTCTCATCTTATCTATGAACATAGACAGGGCTCTAACTCCTCTAGCTCCACAATGAGATAGGGTGCAGGCCAGGCAGCAGGCTGTTAGCCAGCCTGCCAGCTTAGTGGAGTCTGCCACTAGCACAGTCAGTGTGGTCAGCTCAGCTATCCCCATTGAGACCGTGTCTTTGCCTCGACCTAGGTTGGGCAAAACTAAACATGGCGGTGTTCGCCTTAGCAATCTCATGGGAATAAAGACCTCCATTCCTGCCATTATTACTCAAAATGGGGCTACTTAATGCAAGTTTGAATCCCCGAGCTGACAAGGTAAAAATCTGTCGTTCTGCCCCTGAACAAGGCCGTTAACTCACTGTTCCCCAGAACAAGGCAGTTAACCCACTGTTCCCCTGAACAAGGCAGTTAACCCCACTGTTCCCCGGGCGCCGAAGACGTGGATGTCGATTAAGGCAGCCCCCCGCACCTCTCTGATTCAGAGGGGTTGGGTTAAATGCGGAAGACACATTTCAGTTGAAGGCATTCGGTTGTACAACTGACTAATAATGGTGACTTTGACCTTTGACTTCCAAGGCAGTTCTAGTCAATGAACTAATCACTGATCATAATCTTGACTGAAACATGGCTTAAGCCTGATGAATTTACTGTGTTAAATGAGGCCTCACCTCCTGGTTACACTAGTGACCATATCCCCCGCTCATCCCGCAAAGGCGGAGGTGTTGCTAACATTTACAATAGCAAATTTCAATTTACAAAACAAAACTGACGTTTTCGTCTTTTGAGCTTCTAGTCATGAAATCTATGCAGCCTACTCAATAACTTTTTATAGCTACCGGTATAAGCGTTCCTTACTGAGTTCCCTGAATTCCTATCGGACCTTGTAATCATGGCAGATAATATTCACATTTTTGGTGACTTTAATATTCACATGGAAAAGTCCATAGACCCACTCCAAAAGGCTTTCGGAGCCATCATCGACTCAGTGGGTTTTGTCCAACATGTCTCCGGATCTACTCACTGCCACAGTCATACTCTGGAACTAGTTTTGTCCCGTGGAATAAATGTTGTGGATCTTAATGTTTTTCCTCATAATCCTGGACTATCGGACCACCACGTTTGCAATCGCAACGAATAATCTGCTCAGACCCCAACCAAGGATCATCAAAAGCTCTCGGACAACCCAAAGATTCCTAGATGCCCTTCCAGACTCCCTTCCACCTACCCAAGGACGTCAGAGTACAAAAATTGGTTAACCACCTAACTGAGTAACTAAATTTAAAAAACATTTGCCATAAGAAACTAGCTCCCTGGTATACAGAAAATAACCGAGCCCTGAAGCAAGCGTCCAGAAAATTGGAACAGAAATGGCACTAAACCAAACTGGAAGTCTTCCGACTAGCTTGGAAAGACAGTACCGTGCCGTATCGAAGAGCCCTCACTGCTGCTCAATCATCCTATTTTTCCAACTTCATTGAGGAAAATAAGACCAATCCAAAATGTATTTTTGATAGTCGCAAAGCTAACTAAAAAGCAGCATTCCCCAGGAGAGGATGGCTTTCACTTCAGCAGTGATACATTCAAGAACTTCTTTGAGGAAAAGATCATTAGAAAGCAAATTACGGACTCCTCTTTAAACCTGCGTATTCCTCCAAAGCTCCGCACAACTTTGCCAGTACCTAGGATCAAGGGAGACACATTTTTAAATACTACATCTCTTGACACATTGATGAAAATAATCATGGCCTCTAAACCTTCAAGCTGCATACTGGACCCTATTCCAACTAAACTACTGAAAGAGCTGCTTCCTGTGCTCGGCCCTCCTACGTTGAACATAATAAACGGTTCTCTATCCACCGGATGTGTACCAAACTCACTAAAAGTGGCAGTAATAAAGTCTCTTGTAAAAGCCAAACCTTGACCAAGAAAATATAAAAAACTATCAGCCTATATCGAATCTTCCATTCCTCTCAAAAAAATTGAAAAAGCTGTTGCGCAGCAAATCACTGCCTTCCTGAAGACAGAAAATGTATACGAAACACTTCAGTCTGGTTTTAGACCCCTTCATAGCACTGAGACTGCACTTGTTAAGGTGTTAAATGATCTTTTAATGGCGTCAGACTGAGGCTCTGCATCTGTCCTCGTGCTCCTAGACCTTAGTGCTGCTTTTGATACCATCAATCACCACATTCTTTTGGAGAGATTGGAAACCCAAATTGGTCTACACGGACAAGTTCTGGCCTGGTTTAGATCTTATCTGTCGGAAAGATATCAGTTTGTCTCTGTGGATGGTTTGTCCTCTGACAAATCAACTGTAAATTTCGGTGTTCCTCAAGGCTCGGTTTTAGGACCACTATTGTTTTCACTATATATTTTACCCCTTGGTGATGTCATTCAGAAACATAATGTTAACTTTCACTGCTATGCGGATGACACACAGCTGTACATTTCGATGAAACATGGTGAAGCCCCAAAATTGCCCTCCCTGGAAGCCTGTGTCTCAGACATAAGGAAGTGGATGGCGGAAAATGTTCTACTTTTAAACTCTGACAAAACAGAGATGCTTGTTCTAGATCCCAAGAAACAAAGAGATCTTCTGTTGGATCTGACAATTAATCTTGATGGTTGTACAGTCGTCTCAAATAAAACTGTGAAGGACCTCAGCGTTATTCTGGACCCTGATCTCTCTTTGAAGAACATATCAAGACTGTTTGAAGAACAGTTTTTTTTCCATCTACGTAACACTGCAAAAATCAGAAACTTTCTGTCCAAAAATTATGAAGAAAAAATCCATCCATGCTTTTTTCACTTCTAGGTTAGACTACTGCAATGCTCTACTTTCCGGCTACCCGGATAAAGCACTAAATAAACTTCAGTTAGTGCTAAACACTAGAATCTTGACTAGAACCAAAAAAAATTATCATATTACTCCAGTACTAGCCTCTCTACACTGGCTTACTGTTAAGGCAAGGGCTGATTTCAAGGTTTTAGTGCTAACCTACAAAGCATTACATGGGCTTGCTCCTACCTATCTTTCCGATTTGGTCCTGCGGTACATACCTACACGTAACGCTACGGTCACAAGACGCAGGCCTCCTTACTGTCCCTAGAATTTCTAAGCAAACAGCTGGAGGCAGGGCTTTCTCCTATAGAGCTCAATGTTTATGGAATGGTCTGCCTATCCATGTGAGAGACGCAGACTCGGTTTATGGAATGGTCTGCCTATCCATGTGAGAGAAGCAGACTCGGTCTCAACCTTTAAGTCTTTATTGAAGACTCGTCTCTTCAGTAGGTCCTATGATTGAGTGTAGTCTGGCCCAGGAGTGTGAAGGTGAACGGAAAGGCACTGGAGCAACGAACCACCCTTGCTGTCTCTGCCTGGCCGGTTCCCTTCTCTCCACCAGGACTCTCTGCCTCTAACCCTATTACAGGGGCTGAGACACTGGCTTACTGGTGCTCTTCAATGCCGTCCCTAGGAGTGGTGCGTCACTTGAGTGGGTTGAGTCACTGACGTGATCTTCCTGTCCGGGTTGGCGCCCCCCTTGGTTTGTGCCATGGTGGAGATCTTTGTGGGTTATACTCGGCCTTGTCTCAGGGAGTTGGTGGTTGAAGATATCCCTCTAGTGGTGTGGGGGCTGTGCTTCGGCAGAGTGGGTGGGGTTATATCCTGCCTGTTTGGCCCTGTCCGGGGGTATCGTCGGACAGGGCCACAGTGTCTCCCGACCCCTCCTGTCTCAGCCTCCAGTATTTATGCTGCAGTAGTTTGTGTCAGTCTGTTATATCTGGAGTATTTCTCCTGTCTTATCCGGTGTCCTGTGTGAATTTAAGTTCTCTCTCTCTCTCTCTCTCTCTCTCTCACTCACTCACTCACTCACTCACTCACTCACTCACTCCTCACTCACTCACTCACTCACTCACTCACTCACTCACTCACTCACTCACTCACCTGGCCGTGCTGCTGCTCCTGTTTCGACTGTTCTGCCTGCGGCTATTGACCCCTGACCTGTTTACCAGACCTGCTGTTTTCAACTCTCTAGAGACAGCAGGAGCGGTAGAGATACTCTGAATGATCGGCTATGAAAAGCCAACTGACATTTACTCCTGAGGTGCTGACCTGTTGCTTTATAAATACATTTGATTTGATTGGTCTTCCATAATCTGCCTCCAAAGTCGATTTAGAGAATACATCCAACCGGCCTCACAACCCCAGAAACGTGCAACCACACCAGCCCAGGACCTCCACATCCAGCTTCTTCACCTGCGGGATCGTCAGAGAGAGGGAGGGTGCAGAGGAGTATTTCAGTCTGTAATAAAGCCCTTTTGTGGGGAAAAACTCATTCTGACTGGCTCGTTATGTGGGTGGACCTATGCCCTCCCAGACCCACTCATGGCTGTGCCCCTGCTCAGTCATATGAAATCCATAGATTAGGGCCTATTTAATTGATTTCAATTGACGATTTCCTTATGAACTGTAACTCAACGAAATTGTTGAAATTGTTGAATGTTGAGTTTATATTTTTGTTCAGTACAGATGCCTATAGGCTATTTAAGGTAACTTATTTTCTTTGATCTGCATGTTTCTGTACTTGATTTAGAAAACATTTATTTTATTTTATTATATTTACAATCTCACTTTGATTCCTTTACTATGTCACTTTTGTTGCCAGTGTGAGAAGCCTGTCAATAAAACATTTAATTTGATTTGACTATTTATTTTTTGTCACCTGTTGATCCAGGGAACCAGGACTCGTTATCTGATATTCTGCACACACACACAATCATTTACAGTACTTATAAATACTTATAGGAAATACCCAACTGTTTTTCAAATGGACATGGCATCCAATGTATCTTTAAATAATTCAAATTGATGAAAATAAGTGGTGACAGGGAGTAGGCAGTGGGCTGCGTGAGGAAAACGGCACGTGAATGGCAGGAGCACGGCTGCCGCTTGACAAAGTGTCATATCACCCCATGAATGAGGCAATTGGCACAAACTGTTGCACAGCGTGCGACCACTCTGGAGGGACGCTGGCCTCCGGAATGCTAACTGGGTAGAGGTGACCGAGGTGACATGACATACCCAGAGTAACCCAGGCTCCAGCCTCCATCTTCCTGAGGTTGGTCAGCACACAGGGGTCTCTGAAGAAACTCTGACACACACACAAACACACACACAGTTACTATTGGCCCTTTACAAGGTGCAGTGCCTGGAAACGTGTGTGTGTGTGTGTGTGTGTGTACGTTAACTCACCAGTGTAAAGTCGTGGCTGTTGTATGGGTAGAAGGTCTGGTCAAAGCTGAAGGCCTGGGCTGAGATACGCCCTAGCATGGACCTGACACACACACACACACACACACACACACACACACACACACACACACACACACACACACACACACACACACACACACACACACACACACACACACACACACACACACACACACACACACACACACACACACACACACACACATAAATCCATTAGCTGGTTTCACTAGAGAACTCTGACACACTGATATACCTAGCTAGTTTATCTGTCTAGATAGTTGGTCGGCTAACGTTAGTAACAGTAGCTAGCTATGCTGTTGTCAGAGTTCTCTAGTGAAATAGCTAACTAGCTAGAAACATTGACAAATAGATCACACAAAACCATAACATCTATACCGTCACCATTTCATGAGGAGTTGTAGCGTGTTTTTGTCCTGAAGGAAGGAAAATGTCTTGGTCGGGAGGAGGTTGAAGGAAAACTTCGTCTCAAACGGACTATTCTTAGATGCCATGTCGACCGTCGGGTTGTTGATGTCTATTGGTCACCATGGCGACGGAACGCCACTCAACAAATATTCTACCAAAGGGGGCGTTCGTAAATTCACTCTGGAGCTATGGAAAGCCAAAATGTTCAGATCGTCTTACATGGAACACGTCTTAACACTTTTTTCAGGAGTCAAATGTCATTTTCTTTACAGGTGAATTGAACGCTTGCAATGAAATTTTTTCACTTGCTTTTTTCAAGTGTCAAAAGACATTTTTACATGCGTTCATTACACCTGTCCAGTGTGCAATTACAGGTGATTAGAACGCTTGTTATGGTCATTTTTACATGTGTTCATTACACTAGTCCAGTGTGCAATTACAGGTGAAGTTAACGCTCTAACCCAGTTACTGGGTGGGCCGACCCTTGGGGACAGGTGCTGAAGCCACCGCTGGCCAGGGCCACAAAGGGGCGCAACTACAGCAAGCCAGCTCCCTTCCCCAGTGATATGGGGGAGAGGGCCAGAGAGGGCTGAGACAACAACACAGCATGGTAGCAACACAACAACAACATGGTAGCAACACAACATGGTAGCAGCACAAAACATTGTACAAACATAATTGGGCACAGACAACAGCACAAAGGGCCAGAAGGTAGAGACAACAATACATCACGCAAAGCAGCCACAACTGTCAGTAAGAGTGTCCATGATTGAATCTTTGAATGAAGATATTGACATAACTGTCCAGTTTGAGTGTTTTGTTGCAGCTCGTTCTAGTCGCTAGCTGCAGCTGTCACGTTGGTGTAAAGGATCGGGAGAGGTGCAGGAATGTGTAATAGGGTTTTTTATTTACCCAAATTACAGCGTGCCAGGTAAAGGCACGGGGACGAAGACCAAACAAACACGTATACAAAACACATGTTTGAAACTCAAACAAAAGAGCGAGGAGTACCTTGAAAAAATACACCGGGTCGAGACCCGTAATCATCTCCGCAATACAAGTGGCACGAAAGCCAACCCAGCACAGGTACTCACACGACCAACGGACATTGGAACAATAATCGACAGCCCAATGGTGAACCAAAGGGCACATTTATACAATTACAATCCGTGGGAATGAGGACCAGGAGTGTGTAATGACACCGTTCCAGAGGGATCCGTGACAGCAGCGAACTTAAAAGAGAAGCGACCCAGGGATGTGTGTGCTTTGGGGACCTTTAACAGAATGTGACTGTCAGAACGGGTGTTGTATGTGGAGGATGAGGGCTGCAGTAGATATCTCAGATAGGGGGGAGTGAGGCCTAAGAGGGTTTCATAAATAAGCATCAACCAGTGGGTCTTGCGACAGGTATACAGAGATGACTTGTTTACAGAGGATTATAGAGTGCAGTGATGTGTCCTATAAGGAGCATTGGTGGCGAATCTGATGACCGAATGGTAAAGAACATCTAGCCGCTCGAGAGCACCCTTACCTGCCAATCTATAAATGATGTCTCCGTAATCTAGCATGGGTAGGATGGTCATCTGAATCAGGGTTAGTTTGGCAGCTGGGGTGAAAGAGGAGCGATTACGATAGAGGAAACCAAGTCTAGATTTAACTTTGGCCTGCAGCTTGTGTGCTGAGAGAAGGACAATGTACCGTCTAGCCATACTCCCAAGTACTTGTATGAGGTGACTACCTCAAGCTCTAAACCCTCAGAGGTAGTAATCACACCTGTGGGGAGAGGGGCATTCTTCTTACCAAACCACATGACCTTTGTTTTGGAGGTGTTCAGAATAAGGTTAAAGGAAAGAGAAAGCTTGTTGGACACTAAGAAAGATTTGTTGTAGAGCATTTAACACAAAATCTGGGGAGGGGCCAGCTGATTATAAGACGTGTCATCTGCATATAAATGGATGAGCGTGCTGCCTGAGCTATGTTGTTGATGTAAATTGAGAAGAGCATGGGGACTAGGATCGATCCTTGGGGTACTCCCTTGGTGACAGGCAGTGGCTGAGACAGCAGATATTCTGACTTTATGCACTGCACTCTTTGAGAGAGGTAGTTAGCAAACCAGGCCAAAAAAAACCTCAGAGACAGCAATACTCCTTAGCCGGCCCACAAGAATGGAATGGTCTACCGTATCAAAAGCTTTGGCCAAGTCAATGAAAATAGCAGCACAACATTGCTTAGAATCAAGGGTCCATAACCTGAGCGGAAACCAGATTGCAGACCCGAGAGAATACTATAGACATCAAGAAAGCCAGTCAGTTGATTATTGACAAGTTTTTCCAACACTTTTGATTAACAGGGCAAAATAGATATATGCATTTAACAGTTAGGATCAACTTGATCTCCCCCTTTAAATAAAGGACTAACCGTGGCTGCCATCCAAGCAATGGGAACCTCCCCAGAAAGGAGAGACAGGTTAAAAAGGTCAGAGATAGGCTTTGGCGATGACAGGGGCAGCAACCTTAATGAAGAAAGGGTCTAAACCATCTGACCCAGATGTTTTTTTGGGGTCAAGTTCCAGGAGCTCTTTTAGCACCTCAGACTCAGTGACCGCCTGCAGGGAGAAACTTTGTAGCGGGGCAGGGGAAAAAGAGTGAGAAGCATCGGGTCTAGTCACATTAAAAGGGGTGGGAGATGAGGAAATGTTGGACGGCAAGGAGGCATGGCTGAGTCAAATAGGAATCCTGACTTAATGAAGTGGTGATTAAAGAGCTCAGCCATGTGCTTCTTGTCAGTAACAGCCACATCATCAACTTTAAGGAACATGGGCAGCTGTGATGAGGAGGGTTTATTCTCCAGGTCTTAGACCATTTTCCAGAACTTCTTGGGGTTAGGCCAAAAGAGAGAGAACTGCTCTTTAAAGTAACTAACTTTGGCCTTCCAGATAGCCTGAGTGCACGTATTTCTCAATTGCCTGAACAAGAGCCAGTCAGCCTGAGTATGCGTGTGCCGAGCCTTTTGCCAAATGCAATTCTTGAGGTGGAGTAACTCTGCAAGATCACGGTCGAACCAGGGGCTGAACCTGGCAGCTGGGGTGAAAGGGGCAGAAGGGGCAGACGGAGAATGGGCAGACGGAGAAGGGGCAGATGGAGCTGTCTTCTGGTCAGGCTCCGTAGACGGGCACATAGCTCACTGCTCCCGAGTATACTACTCGCCAATGTCCAGTCTCTTGACAACAAGGTAGAAGAAATTCGAGCAACGGTTGCCTTCCAGAGACCACAGAGATTGTAACATTCGGAAACATGGCTCCCTCGGGATACGTTATCAGAGTCGGTACAGCCACCCGGTTTCTTCACGCATCGCGCCGACAGAAACAAACATCTCTCTGGTAAGAAGAAGGGCAGGGGTGTATGCCTTATGATTAATGAGTTGTGGTGTGATCATAACAACATACAGGAACTGAAGTCCTTTTGTTCACCTGACCTAGAATTCCTTACAATCAAATGCCGACCGCATTATTGACCAAGAGAATTCTCTTCGTTTATAATCACAGCCGTGTACATCCCCCCCCCCCAAGCAGCCACCTCGACGCTCTGAAAGAACTTAATTCGACTCTATGTAAACTGGAAAACACATATCCTGAGGCTGCATTTATTGTAGCTGGGGATTTTAACAAGGCTAATCTGAAAACAAGGCTCCCTAAATTTTATCAGCATATCGATTGCGCAACCCGGGCTGGCAAAATTCTGGATCATTTCTATTCTAACTTCCCCGACGCATACAAAGCACTCCCTCGCCCTCCTTTCGACTCCATTTTGTTGCTCCCAGCCTATAGACAGAAACTAACACAGGAAACACCTGTGCTCCGGTCTGTTCAACGATGGTCCGACCAATCTGATTCCACGCTTCAAGATTGTGTCGATCACGTGGACTGGGACATGTTCCGTATAGCATCAGACAATAACATTGATGTATACGCTGATTCGGTGAGTGAGTTTATTAGCAAGTGCATTGGTGATGTTGTACCCATGGTGACTGTTAAAACCTATCCCAACCAGAAACCGTGGATTGATGGCAGCATTCGTGCAAAACTGAAAGCACGAACCACTGCTTTAAACATTGCAAGGCGACCGGAAACATGACAAAACAGAATACAAACAGTGTAGCTATTCCCTCCGCAAGGCAATCAAACAAGCTAAGCATCAGTATAGAGACAAAGTAGAGTCGCAATTCAACGGCTCAGACACGAGACGTATGTGGCAGTGTCTACAGTCAATCACGGAGTACAAAAAGAAATCCAGCCCCGTCGCAGACACCAATGTTTTGCTCCCAGACAGACTAAACAACTTCTTTGCTCGGTTTGAGGACAATACAGTGCCACTGACACGGCCTGCTACCAAAACCTGCAGGCTCTCCTTCACCGCAGCCAACGTGAGTACAACATTTAAACGTGTTAACCCTCGCAAGGCTGCCGGCCCAGATGGCACTCCTAGCCGTGTCCTCAGAGCATGCGCAGACCAGCTGGCTGGTGTGTTTACGGACATATTCAATCAGTCCCTAACCCAGTCTGCTGTTCCCACATGCTTCAAGAGGGCCACCATTGTTCCTGTTCCCAAGAAAGCTAAGGTAACTGAGCTAAATGACTATCACCCCGTAGCACTCACTTCCGTCATCATGAAGTGCTTTGAGTGACTAGTCAAGGATCATATCACCTCCATCCTGCCAGACACCCTGGACCCACTCCAATTTGCTTACCGTCCCAATAGGTCCACAGACGACGCAATCGCAATCACACTGCATACTGCACTAACCCATCTGGACGAGAGGAATACCTATGTAAGAATGCTGTTCATCGACTACAGCTCAGCATTTAACACCATAGTTCCCTCCAAGCTCGTCATTAAGCTCGAGACCCTAGGTCTCGACCCAGCCCTGTGCAACTGGGTCCTGGACTTCCTGATGGGCCGGCCCCAGGTGGTGAGGGTAGGAAACAACATCTCCACCCCGCTGATCCTCAACACAAGGGTGCGTTCTCAGCCCTCTCCTGTACTCTCTGTTCACCCTTGACTGCGTGGCCAAGCACGCCTCCAACTCAATCATCAAGTTTGCTGACGACACTACAGTGGTAGGCTTGATTACCAACAACGATGAGACGGCCTACAGGGAGGAGGTGAGGGCCCTCGGAGTGTGGTGTCAGGAAAATAACCTCTCACTCAACGTCAACAAACTAAAAGAGATGATCGTGGACTTCAGGAAACAGCAGAGGGAGCAACCCCCTATCCACATTGACGGGACAGTAGTGGAGAAGGTGGAAAGTTTTAAGTTCCTCGGCGTACACATCACGGACAAACTGGAATGGTCCACCCACACAGACAGCGTGGTGAAGAAGGCGCAACAGCACCTCTTCAACCTCAGGAGGCTAAAGAAATTTGGCATGTCACCAAAAACACACACAAACTTTTACAGATGCACAATCGAGAGCACCGCCTGGTACGGCAACTGCTCCGCCCAAAACCATAAGGCTCTCCAGAGGGTAGTGAGATCTGCACAACGCATCACCGGGGGGCAAACTACCTGCCCTCCAGGACACATACACCACCCGATGTCACAGGAAGGCCAAAAAGATCATTAAGGACAACACCCACCTGAGCCACTGACTGTTCACCCCGCTATCATCCAGAAGGCGAGGTCAGTACAGGTGCATCAAAGCTGGGGTCGAGAGACTGAAAAACAGCTTCTATCTCAAGGCCATCAAACTGTTAACTTCTTAAGGAGCAGCAAGGTGCGCTGGGGCGCTAGTGCCCCACTCCCGACACTACCAGGTGAAATGCAAGGCGCCAAATTCAAAATCCAAAAGTTGAATTATTAAACATGCATCAATATACAAGTGTTTCATAGTCATCAAAAGCTCTGCTTCTTTGCAATATCACAGCGTTGTCAGATTTCAAAAAGGCTTTACGGCGAAAGCACCACATTTGATCGTTTGAGGGTAGCACCTAACATATTTTTTCTATTACCATAATTTCATAAGCTTCCAAGGTTCACAGAAAACACATTTCACAGCGAAAACAAATCAATTACCTTTTGAAGAACTTCTGCTGAGGGCTTCCAAAGTGTCCAACGAAGACAATCCATGGTTCTTTTGTTAGAAAAAGTAATGTATTATATCCATAAATCCCTGCTTGGTTGGCGTGTTATAATCAGAAAAAACAGCGTTGACTCCTCCATTGAGACGTGAAGAGAACTCGTTCAACTTATACCTATAAACTTGTCCAAGAACAATCAAACATCATTGTAAATGTATCCTTAGGAACACTTTTATGTACAAATAGCATAATATTTCAACCGGAATATAAACTGGGCGATAAGAAAGGAAAAAAACCAAAGAACGTGCCTGCCGGGAGCGCGCATTTTCTTGTAAGTACATCTCTGGGGGCACTTCCTTATTCCTCTTCTTCTCTGCTCTAAAAGCATGAATCAGAACACTTTCTCGAGACTGTTGACATCCAGAGGAAGCGATAGGTACTGTATTCATATGCCCTTATAAGGGCATTTTCATAAGGGAGGGGTTCCAAATGAGGCAATGTGTCAAAACCACTTTTTCCAGGACAAAAATTCCTCTGGGTTTTGCCAGCCATATCCGTTCTGTCTTACTCACAGACAAAATGTTAACACTTTTAGAAAATTCAGAGTGTTTCTAAAAGTGTTAACATAATGTCTGTGAGTATAACAGAACTCATTTAGCAAGCAAAAACCTGAGAAAAAAACATCCGGAAATCAGTTTCTGGTGACCTTTGGCTCTGTTAGACACACTCCCTATTGAATCCATTTGTTGCCAGGACTGAGACTGCAGTACCTATGGCTTCCACTAGATGTCAGCAGTCTATATACAAAGACTCAGAGAGATTGGAGTAGCTATAGCATCGAATAGTCCCCGCGATATGCAACTGTTCAGGGAAGTCAGGATATCAAAGGCTAGCTTTTTCAAACAAAAATTTGCATATTGTAGCTCTAACTCCAAAAAGTTCTGGGATACTGTCAAGTCCATGGAGAACAATAGCACCTCCTCCCAGCTGCCCACTGCACTGAGGCTAGGTAACACTGTCACCACCGATAAATCCATGATAATCAAAAATTTCAACAAGCATTTCTCTACGGCTGGCAATGCTTTCCTCCTGAATACCCCAATCCCGGCCAACATCTCCCCCCCGCAGCTACTTGTCCGAGCCTCCCCAGCTTCTCCTTCACCCAAATCCAGATAGCAGATGTTCTGAAAGAGCTGAAAAACCTGGACCCGTACAAATCAGCTGGGCTAGACAATCTGGACCCTCTCTTTCTAAAACTATCCGCCGCCATTGTTGCAACTCCTATTACCAGTCTGTTCACCCTCTCTTTCGTGTCGTCCCGAGATCCCTAAAGCTGCCGCGGTCATCCCCCTCTTCAAAGGGGGTGACACTCTAGACCGATATTACTATAGACCTATATCCATCCTGCCCTGCCTCTCTAAAGTTTTTGAAAGCCTAGTTAATAAACAGATCACTGACCACCGTACCTTCTCCGCTGTGCAATCCGGTTTCCGAGCTGGTCACGGGTGCACCTCAGCCACGCTCAAGGTACTAAACAATATCATAACCGCCATCGATAAAAGACCGTACTGTGCAACCGTCTTCATCGACCTGGCCAAGGCTTTCGACTCTGTCAATCACCTCTGGCAGTCTCTATGGGGGTTCCACAGGGTTCAATTTGTAAATATCAATGATTGCGCTCTTGCTGCTGGTGATTCTCTGATCCACCTCTAAACCCCAGGAAGAGTAGCTGCTGTGCTCATTTCATTCCATCTTTTTAAAAGGTAATACACATTTACAGATCATAGTCTAGCCCAAAAACTAATGAGACTGTTTCAGCATGTAAAAAGAAACAATAACAGTTTTTGTTGCCTTTAATATTTGAAAAGATTATAGAAATAAGTGGTGACTGAATAAATATTTAATAAACATTTAAAAACAATACATTATACTAGATACCTGCTAAATGACAGCATAAAAAATACAGAATTAACTAAAATAATTGTTATTTCAGAAGATGTAACAATTGTTCATGAAGCAAACATTTTATGACTTGGTGAAGGTGTGGTAGCTTCTTTCTATCTGTTTTCCTCCCCCTCCTTCATCCGTGTTGATCGTTCAACATAGCATTGAGATTCCTGTGAACAGTCATCAACAGTCATAAACATGTCATTCTGGACAGCAACACCTAACAAGAATTTAGACCAGTTGACAATTCAACAGAATTCAGTCTTGTTCATGTTGATGATCGGTACAACACGAGACAGTGATCTGTGAGGTTTCAAATAATAATGTTACTACTACTAGCTTGCTCTCTCCCCTGCTTTTCCTGAACATGTTTATCTGATAGAGCTAGTTGTTATTGTTCTAGCTTGCTCATCTAAAGCAGGCTTTCCTCCTCCTCGCTGGTCTTCAGATGCTTGACTACATGATCATCATGTTGTGGCTGCAACGTGGACATTGCATTAGAACAACACCTCAATATGCTTTTAGAAAAAAATAACCAACAAGGGTTCTTCAAAAAGACAGCCGGAAAACCCTTTTAGGTTCTAGACCTTTTTTCTAAGAGTGTAGCTTAATCAGACATATTTTATTGGCTTGTTAAATTAGTTGCTTTTCCTGAAACATCTGACTTAACTAGCTAGTAGTTATTGTTCTACAGGCTTTTCTCCTCCTCGCTGGTCTGCAGATGCTTGACTACTTGATTTTGATGTTGAGGCTGTAACATTTCCTGGACACTGCATAAGAACAACAACAACTAAAATGAACAACTTTATCAGAGACATTTTCAAGAAAAGCAGCTCATTTAGCAAGCCAATAAAATATCTATTGCAACCTTGAAATCTAGCTACTCAAGCTTTTTATCTCTGTAGCAGTTTCTCATCTTGTCTGGGCACAGCCAGATTGAAGCAGCTGCACATCAAATCTTAATCCTCATTCTCTGTCTAGATTCTCCAGGGAGCTAGCCTGTTCTCCTAAAACAATATTTACTAACGTTAATTGGCCAACTTGAGCAAATAAATCTCAGCTCTACTAACTAGCAAAGCCAACCAATAACACAACAAATGTGCAAAAAGTAAAGAATTTATTTCTAAATTAATGTTAGTCTCAACCAAATGAAAAGTGCAAAGACTTATTGATCATTTCCACAACGTAACACCCATTAGTTACAGACTAGAGTCAGAAGAAGGGCCAAAGTATGCCATTTCCAGTGGCTGCAGGACATGGGTGGTGGAAGACAAAGAAGTACAACCCATTCCCTTAGTGTAGTATAACCCCTTCCTTTAGTGTAGTATAACCCCTTCCCTTAGTGTAGTATAACCCCTTCCCTTAGTGTAGTATAACCCCTTCCCTTAGTGTAGTATAACCCCTTCCCTTAGTGTAGTATAACCCCTTCCCTTAGTGTAGTATAACCCCTTCCCTTAGTGTAGTATAACCCTTCCCTTAGTGTAGTATAACCCCTTCCCTTAGTGTAGTATAACCCCTTCCCTTAGTGTAGTATAACCCCTTCCCTTAGTGTAGTATAACCCCTTCCCTTAGTGTAGTATAACCCCTTCCCTTAGTGTAGTATAACCCCTTCCCTTAGTGTAGTATAACCCCTTCCTTTAGTGTAGTATAACCCCTTCCCTTAGTGTAGTATAACCCCTTCCTTTAGTGTAGTATAACCCCTTCCCTTAGTGTAGTATAACCCCTTCCCTTAGTGTAGTATAACCCCTTCCCTTAGTGTAGTATAACCCCTTCCCTTAGTGTAGTATAACCCCTTCCCTTAGTGTAGTATAACCCCTTCCCTTAGTGTAGTATAACCCCTTCCCTTAGTGTAGTATAACCCCTTCCTTTAGTGTAGTATAACCCCTTCCCTTAGTGTAGTATAACCCTTCCCTTAGTGTAGTATAACCCCTTCCCTTAGTGTAGTATAACCCCTTCCCTTAGTGTAGTATAACCCCTTCCCTTAGTGTAGTATAACCCCTTCCCTTAGTGTAGTATAACCCCTTCCCTTAGTGTAGTATAACCCCTTCCCTTAGTGTAGTATAACCCTTCCCTTAGTGTAGTATAACCCCTTCCCTTAGTGTAGTATAACCCCTTCCCTTAGTGTAGTATAACCCCTTCCCTTAGTGTAGTATAACCCCTTCCCTTAGTGTAGTATAACCCCTTCCTTTAGTGTAGTATAACCCCTTCCCTTAGTGTAGTATAACCCCTTCCTTTAGTGTAGTATAACCCCTTCCCTTAGTGTAGTATAACCCCTTCCCTTAGTGTAGTATAACCCCTTCCCTTAGTGTAGTATAACCCCTTCCCTTAGTGTAGTATAACCCCTTCCCTTAGTGTAGTATAACCCCTTCCCTTAGTGTAGTATAACCCCTTCCCTTAGTGTAGTATAACCCCTTCCTTTAGTGTAGTATAACCCCTTCCCTTAGTGTAGTATAACCCCTTCCCTTAGTGTAGTATAACCCCTTCCCTTAGTGTAGTATAACCCCTTCCCTTAGTGTAGTATAACCCCTTCCTTTAGTGTAGTATAACCCCTTCCCTTAGTGTAGTATAACCCCTTCCCTTAGTGTAGTATAACCCCTTCCCTTAGTGTAGTATAACCCCTTCCCTTAGTGTAGTATAACCCCTTCCTTAGTGTAGTATAACCCCTTCCCTTAGTGTAGTATAACCCCTTCCCTTAGTGTAGTATAACCCCTTCCCTTAGTGTAGTATAACCCCTTCCCTTAGTGTAGTATAACCCCTTCCCTTAGTGTAGTATAACCCCTTCCCTTAGTGTAGTATAACCCCTTCCCTTAGTGTAGTATAACCCCTTCCTTTAGTGTAGTATAACCCCTTCCCTTAGTGTAGTATAACCCCTTCCCTTAGTGTAGTATAACCCTTCCTTTAGTGTAGTATAACCCCTTCCCTTAGTGTAGTATAACCCCTTCCCTTAGTGTAGTATAACCCCTTCCCTTAGTGTAGTATAACCCCTTCCCTTAGTGTAGTATAACCCCTTCCCTTAGTGTAGTATAACCCCTTCCCTTAGTGTAGTATAACCCCTTCCTTTAGTGTAGTATAACCCCTTCCCTTAGTGTAGTATAACCCCTTCCCTTAGTGTAGTATAACCCCTTCCTTTAGTGTAGTATAACCCCTTCCCTTAGTGTAGTATAACCCCTTCCCTTAGTGTAGTATAACCCCTTCCCTTAGTGTAGTATAACCCCTTCCCTTAGTGTAGTATAACCCCTTCCCTTAGTGTAGTATAACCCCTTCCCTTAGTGTAGTATAACCCCTTCCTTTAGTGTAGTATAACCCCTTCCCTTAGTGTAGACTCATTGCAGTTATAGATTTGTCTGGGTTTCTCCCTCAACCCACTCTCCTCCAAGTGTAAAGAAGGTGTCCATCGTCGGACGTGTGGCACACTCAGCTCTCACCCTGTCCAGGGTGTGCGGCCTCCTCACGCTCAGGTTCCTGTGCCTCCTCCTGAACATTTTCCACCACCTTTTCCCCAGTGGTGGGACTGTTTCCCCTGGGTGTCGAAACCTACAATATAATAAAATATATTGTCCATCAGGATGAAAATGTTTGTTTTGGCATCACTATACACATCCACATTTACATCACACACATTGAGATCAGTCAGTCCAGCATTCTACATACATAAACACAAACTCAGCAACAACAACAAAACTTACCTTTTTCAGGACCCTGTCTTTCAAAGATAATTCGTAAAAATGCAAACAACTTCACAGATCTTCATTTTAAAGGGTTAAACACTGTTTCCCATGCATGTTCAATGAACATAAACAATTAATGAACATGCACCTGTGGAACAGTCGTTAAGACACTAACAGCTTACAGACGGTAGGCAATTAAGGTCACAGTTATGAAAACTTAGGACACTAAAGAGACCTTTCTACTGACTCTGAAAAACACCAAAAGAAAGATGCCCAGGGTCCCTGCTCATCTGTGTGAACGTGTCTTAGGCATGCTGCAAGGAGGCATGAGGACTGCAGATGTGGCCAGGGCAATAAATTGCAATATCCGTACTGTGAGACGCCTAAGACAGCGCTACAGGGAGACAGGACGGACATCTGATCGTTATACTACAGTGGCAGACCACGTGTAACAACACCTGCACAGGATCGGTACATCTGAACATCACACCTGCGGGACAGGTACAGGATGGCAACAACAACTACCCGAGTTACACCAGCAACGCACAATCCCTCCATCAGTGCTCAGACTGTCCGCAATAGGCTGAGAGAGGCTGGACTGAGGGCTTGTAGACCTGTTGTAAGGCAGGTTCTCACCAGACATCACCGGCAACAACGTCGCCTACGTGCACAAACCCACCGTCGCTGGACCAGACAGGACTGACAAAAAGTGCTCTTCTCTGACGAGTCGCAGTTTTGTCTCACCAGGGGTGATGGTTGGTTTCGCGTTACACCGAGGCCTGTACTCTGGAGCGGGATCGAGGTGGAGGGTCTGTCATGGCCTGGGGCGGTGTGTCACAGCATCATCGGACTGAGCTTGTTGTCATTGCAGGCAATCTCAATGCTGTGTGTTACAGGGAATCTGTAATCTCCTCCCTCATGTGGTACCCTTCCTGCAGGCTCATTCTGACATTACCATCCAGCATGACAATGCCACCAGCCATACTGCTCATTCTGTGCGTGATTTCCTGCAAGAGAGGAATGTCAGTGTTCTGCCATGGCCAGCGAAGAGCCCGGATCTCAATCTTATTGAGCACGTCTGGGACCTGTTGGATCGGAGGGTGAGGGCTAGGGCCATTCCACCCAGAAATGTCTGGGAACTTGCAGGTGCCTTGGTGGAAGAGTGGGGTAACATTTCACAGCAAGAACTGGCCAATCTGGTGCAGTCCATGAGGAGGAGATGGACTGCAGTACTTAATGCAGCTGGTGGCCACACCAGATACTGACTGTTACTTTTGATTTTGACCCCCCTTTGTTCAGGGACACATTATTCCATTTCTGTTAGTCACATGTCTGTGGAACTTGTTCAGTTTATGTCTCAGTTGTTGAATGTTGTTATGTTCATACAAATATTTACACGTTAAGTTTGCTGAAAATAGAGAGTGTGGAGAGGCGGCAGGTAGCCTAGTGGTTAGAGTGTTGGACTTGTAACCGGAGGGTTGCAAGTTCGAATCCCCGAGCTGACAAGGTAAAAATCTGTCGTTCTGCCCCTGAACAAGGCAGTTAACCCACTGTTCCCCGGGCGCCGAAGACGTGGATGTCGATTAAGGCAGCCCCCCGCACCTCTCTGATTGGGTTGGGTTAAATGCGGAAGACACATTTCGGTTGAAGGCATTCGGTTGTACAACTGACTAATAATGGTGACTTTGACTGACTTTGACGAAATAAACGCAGCTGACAGTGAGAGGACGTTTCTTTTTTTGCTGAGTTTAGAACACCAAATACCTGCCGATTTTGTTGGCTTATTTCATCATTCTCTGTCTGGTGAAGGGGAACCCATGGCTGGCAGAGTGGATACAGTACTGCACAAGATAATTTTCATCCTCTGGTGCAAGCAATGTGGGTGGTCCACTGCGACAACCAGGGGTCACCCGGCCGCTGAACCTGTCCACCAGGGTCTGCCCAGGTAAAACATGCACCTTGGTAGATAAGAAAAGAAAACTGTTAACAGCAGATAACATTCACATGCACGTGGTTATCTCCTAAAATCAAAAGATGCCTAACCTTGGCAGCCTGGGACAGCCATCCCTACCCTGCAGTCCTCCATGGTACGGAACATGTCCACATGCCTAACCTTGGCAGCCTGGGACAGCCATCCCTACCCTGCAGTCCTCCATGGTATGGAACATGTCCACATGCCTAACCTTGGCAGCTTGGCGGACAGCCATCCCTACCCTGCAGTCCTCCATGGTATGGAACATGTCCACATGCCTAACCTTGGCAGCCTGGGACAGCCATCCCTACCCTGCAGTCCTCCATGGTATGGAACATGTCCAAGTGCCTAACCTTGGCAGCCTGGGACAGCCATCCCTACCCTGCAGTCCTCCATGGTATGGAACATGTCCACATGCCTAACCTTGGCAGCCTGGGACAGCCATCCCTACCCTGCAGTCCTCCATGGTATGGAACATGTCCACATGCCTAACCTTGGCAGCCTGGGACAGCCATCCCTACCCTGCAGTCCTCCATGGTATGGAACATGTCCACATGCCTAACCTTGGCAGCTTGGGACAGCCATCCCTACCCTGCAGTCCTCCATGGTATGGAACATGTCCACATGCCTAACCTTGGCAGCTTGGGACAGCCATCCCTACCCTGCAGTCCTCCATGGTATGGAACATGTCCACATGCCTAACCTTGGCAGCCTGGGACAGCCATCCCTACCCTGCAGTCCTCCATGGTATGGAACATGTCCACATGCCTAACCTTGGCAGCCTGGGACAGCCATCCCTACCCTGCAGTCCTCCATGGTATGGAACATGTCCACATGCCTAACCTTGGCAGCCTGGGACAGCCATCCCTACCCTGCAGTCCTCCATGGTATGGAACATGTCCACATGCCTAACCTTGGCAGCCTGGGACAGCCATCCCTACCCTGCAGTCCTCCATGGTATGGAACATGTCCACATGCCTAACCTTGGCAGCTTGGGACAGCCATCCCTACCCTGCAGTCCTCCATGGTATGGAACATGTCCACATGCCTAACCTTGGCAGCTTGGGACAGCCATCCCTACCCTGCAGTCCTCCATGGTATGGAACATGACCACATGCCTAACCTTTGCAGCCTTGGACAGCCATCCCTACCCTGCAGTCCTCCATGGTATGGAACATGTCCACATGCCTAACCTTGGCAGCCTGGGACAGCCATCCCTACCCTGCAGTCCTCCATGGTATGGAACATGTCCACATGCCTAACCTTGGCAGCCTGGGACAGCCATCCCTACCCTGCAGCCCTCCTGGAACACGTCCACCTCACTCATCTGCTTCCTCTTGACTTTCTCCAGGCTGGGGTGGTAAATGCACACTATACACATTATAGAAAGATAACTCAATCTGAATATGTATAAACATTTACATTTCAGAGCTAAGGCATTGAAAGGTGATGAAAGGTTTCACAATAACTGAAGGTGTACTCACGTTTTTTGTTTGATGTTATCTGTAAATTAGTGTCCCAATGAGTTTAATATCGATGCACACATTGTAACATCTGACTAAACACGGATTAAACATAGCCTACAGTGATAGGTGTCAAAAAGTTCATGGTTCAAAGTTCAAAATACATTTTTGCAGATTGTGTAAAAACGACCCCGTCAGAGGACTCCAATTTTGATACGGTAAAGCTTGACAACATTCAGTCGTTTTCGTGATATGTATTATCTAACGCTTACAATTGAATGCCTTTTTGCTCAGCAGTTATATCAACATTTCTATCAACAAGCTGGCAACATTAGCAAGTCCATTAGCTATATTTCAGAGGTAAAAAGTTGTATATTAAATGTTGTGTGGTCTTCCGCGCAGTCGAATTTTACGATATACAGCATGTCCTACAAAATGTGAAAACATGTTACTTTTTTGAAAACTCTCAAAACCTAACTTAACTTACATAAATTACAATACAAATCGGTGGTCAACTAGCTAGAATGGTGTCTTTAGTCGCAAAACAAATATTTTATTTTCAAGTACATTTAAATGTAGAGCGCGTCCGAAGTTAGGGGGAGGCCGATGTTGGGGGGAAATTAGCTATAGTAACCAGCCATGCTATTTCAACGAAACAAGCTAGCTAGCCTGTGTCAGCTTTGTAATGCTATGTGGAAACACTCGTTTTAATTTCGAACTCTATTTTTCTCACCAACGCCTTGCTTCAACGTTTACATTCTGTAAATCTAATTTACTAATTCTAACAATTTGATCCATATCTGGCAACATCTCCTCCATCCCTGAGTAAGCAATTCATCTCAACAGGATGAAAGTCAAACTCGCGGAAATTGATGTGCGAGGGGTTCCAACTTTTGACTGGTACTGTACATACAGGTGTCTGTGTGCATATATACAGTTTATACAGGGCATTCGGAAAGTTTTCAGACCCCTTGACTTTTTACACATTTTGGTACTTTACAGCCGTAATCTAAAAATAATTATAATTATATATTTTTTTCATCAATCTACATACAATAACCTATAATAACAAAGCGAAAACAGTTTTTTAGAAAATAATAACAGAAATACCTGATTTACATAAGTATTCAGACTCTTTGCTATGAGACTTTTATATTTTTAGATTCTTAAATCCATTCCTTTACTAGATTTGTGTGTATTGGGTCTATGTTGTGTAATTGTTAGATATTACTTGTTAGATATTACTGCACTGTCAGAACTAGAAACACAAGCATTTCTCTACACCCGCAATAACATCTGCTAAACACGTGTATGTGACCAATAACATTTGATTTGATTTAAGACTCAAAATTGAAGGTGCCCAAGAACACAGTGGCCTCCATAATTCTTAAATGGAAGAAGTTTGGAACCACCAAGACTTTTGCTAGAGCTGGCCGTCCGGCCAAACTGAGCAATCAGGGTAGAAGAGCCTTGGTCAGGAAGGTGACCAAGAACCCAATGGTCATTCTGACAGAGCTCCAGAGTTCCTCTGTGGAGATGGGAGAACCTTCCAGAAGGACAACCATCTCTGCAGCACTCCACCAATCAGGCCTTTATGGTAGAGTGGCCATACGGAAGCCACTCTTCAGTAAAAGGCACATGACAGCCACCTTGGAGTTTGACGAAAGACACCTAAAGACTGTCAGACCATGAGAAACAAGATTCTCTGGTCTGATGAAACCAAGATTAAACTTGTTGGCCTGAATGCCATACTTCACATCTGGAGGAAACCTGGCACCATCCCTATGGTGAAGCACGGTGGTGGCAGCATCATGCTGTGGGGATGTTTTTCAGCGGCAGGGACTGGGAGACTAGTCAGGATTGAGGGAATGATTAACAGAGCAAAGTACTGAGAGATCCTTCATGAAAACCTGCTCCAGAGCGCTCAAAACCTCAGACTGGGGTGAAGGTTCACCTTCCAACAGGACAACGACCCTAAGCACACAGCCAAGACAACGCTGGAGTGGCTTTGACGCTGGAATGTCCTTGACTGGTCCAGCCAGAGCCTGGACTTGAACCTGATCGAACATCTCTGGAGAGACCTGAAAATAGCTGTGCAGCAACGCTCACCATCCAACCTGACAGAGCTTGAGAGGATCTGCAGAGAAGAATGGGAGAAACTCCCCAAATACACGTGTGCCAAGCTTGTAGCGTCATACCCAAGAAGACTCGATGCTGTAATCGCTGCCAAAGGTGCTTCAACAAAGTACAAAGTAAAGGCTAGCTTTTTCAAGCAGAAATTTGCCTCCTGTAACACAAACTCCAAAAAGTTCTGGGACACTGTTAAGTCCATGGAGAATAAGAGCACCTCCTCCTAGCTGCCCACTGCATTGAGGATAGGAAATACTGTCACCACCGATAAACCCACAATAATTGAGAATTTCAATAAGCATTCTTCTACGGCTGGCCATGCTTTCCACCTGGCTACCCCTACCCCGGTCAACAGCCCTGCACCCCCCTCAGCAACTTGCCAAAGCCTCCCCCACTTCTCCTTCTCCCAAATCCAGTCAGCTGATTTTCTAAAAGAGCTGCGAAATCTGGACCCCTACAAATCAGCCGGGCTAGACAATCTGGACCCTTTCTTTTTAAAATGATCTGCCGAAATTGTTGCAACCCCTATTACTAGCCTGTTTAACCTCTCTTTCGTGACGTCTGAGATTCCCAAAGACTGGGTAGCAGCTGCGGTCATCCCCCTCTTCAAAGGGGGGGGACACTCTTGACCCAAACTGCTACAGACCTATATCTATCCTACCCTGCCTTTCTAAGGTCTTTGAAGGCCAAGTTAATAAACAAATTACCGACCATTTCGAATCCCACCGTACCTTTTCCGCTATGCAATCTGGTTTCAGGGCTAGTCATGGGTGCACCTCAGCCACGCTCAAGGTCCTAAATGACATAACCGCCATCGATAAGAGACATTATTGTTACAGCCGTTTTTATTGATCTGGCCAAGGCTTTCGACTCTGTCAATCACCTCATCCTTATCGGCAGACTCGACAGCCTTGGTTTCTCAAATGACTGCCTTGCCTGGTTCACCAACTACTTCTCCGATAGAGTTCAGTGTGTCAAATCAGAGGGCCTGTTGTCCGGGCCTCTGGCAGTCTCCATGGGGGTGCCACAGGGTTCAATTCTTGGGCCGACTCTCTTCTCTGTATACATCAATGATGTCGCTCTTGCTGCAGGTGAGTCTCTGATCCACCTCTATGCAGACGACACCATTCTGTATACTTCCGGACACTGTGTTAACTAACCTCCAGACGAGCTTCAATGCCATACAACTCTCCTTCCGTGGCCTCCAACTGCTCTTAAACGCAAGTAAAACTAAATGCATGCTCTTCAACCGATCGCTGCCCGCACCTGTCCCCTCTGCCCAGCATCACTACTCTGGACGGTTCTGTCTTAGATTATGTGGACAACTACAAATACCTAGGTGTCTGGTTAGACTGTAAACTCTCCTTCCAGACTCACATCAAACATCTCCAATCTAAAATTAAATCTAGAATTGGCTTCCTATTTCGCAACAAAGCTTCCTTCACTCATGCTGCCAAACATACCCTCGTACAACTGACCATCCTACCGATCCTCGACTTCGGTGATGTAATTTACAAAATAGCCTCCAAAACTCTACTCAACAAATTGGATGCAGTCTAACACAGTGCCATCCGTTTTGTTACCAAAGCCCCATATACCACCCACCACTGCGACCTGTACGCTCTCGTAGGCTGGCCTTCGCTTTACACTCGTCGCCATATCCACTGGCTCCTGGTCATCTACAAGTCCCTGCTAGGTAAAGTCCCGCCTTATCTCAGCTCACTGGTCACCTTAGCAGCACCCACCCGTAGCACGCGCTCCAGCAGGTATATCTCACTGGTCACCCCCAAAGCCCATTCCTCCTTTGGCCGACTCTCCTTCCAGTTCTCTGCTGCCTATGACTGGAACGAACTTCAAAAATCTCTGAAACTGGAGACACTTATCTCCCTCAACAGCTTTAAGCACCAGCTGTCAGAGCAGCTCACAGACCACAGTACCTGTTTATAGCCCATCTGTAAATAGCCCAACCAACTACCTCATCCCATACCGTATTTATTTATTTATCTTGTTCCTTTGCACCCCAGTTTTTCTACATTGCACATTCATCTACTGCACATTTTTACCATTCCAGTGTTAAATTGCTATATTGTAATTACTCTGCCACCATGGCCTATTTATTGTCTTATCCTCCTTATCCTACCTCATTTGCACTCTTTGTATATAGATTTGTTTTTTTTCCTACTGTATTATTGACTGTATGTTTGTTTTACTCTATGTGTAACTCTGTGTTGTTGTATGTGTCGAACTGCTTTGCTTTATCTTGGCCAGGTCGCAGTTGTAAATGAGAACTTGTTCTCAACTTGCCTACCTGGTTAAATAAAGGTGAAATAAAATAAATAAAATAAATAAAACTGAGTAAAGGGTCGGAATATCTAAAAACCTGTTTTTGCTCTGTCTTTATGGGATATTGTGATGTCATTATGGGGTATTGTGATGTCATTATGAGGTATTGTGATGTCATTATGGGGTATTGTGATGTCATTATGAGGTATTGTGATGTCATTATGGGGTATTGTGATGTCATTATGTGGTATTGTGTGCAGATTGATGAGGAAAATAAACTATTCAATTCATTTTAGAATAAGGCTGTAACATAACAAAATGTGGAAAAAGTCAAGGGGTCTGAATACTTTCACAATGCACTGGGGCGGCAGGGTAGCCTGGTATCCTATTGGTTAGAGCATTGGACTAGTAACCGAAAGGTTGCAAGTTCAATTCCCCGAGCTGACAAGGTACAAATCTGTCGTTCTGACCCTAAACAGGCAGTTAACCCACTGTTCCTAGGCCGTCATTGTAAATATGAATTTGTTCTTAACTGACTTGCCTAGTTAAATAAAGATACAAATATATATATGGCACTTAGCAGATTATTTTATCTAAAGCAATTTATAGTCATTCATTTATACATTTTACATATGGGTGGTCCTGGGATCTGAACCCTCTACCCTGGCATTACAAGCTTTACCAACTGAGCTACAAAAGACCTTTAAACGCCTGGGGTGTGTGAGCATGTGTGTGTGTCTGCTCAATGTCAGGCTGTTGACAGTGTCTCTCTGGGTGGTCTATTGTGTGTATGACTGGACTGATGGATCCCCA
Source organism: Brachymystax lenok tsinlingensis (assembly GCA_030435695.1). NCBI lineage: Eukaryota > Metazoa > Chordata > Actinopteri > Salmoniformes > Salmonidae > Brachymystax > Brachymystax lenok. The sequence continues at coordinate 53,052,046 of CM059792.1, forward strand.
CACACACAGAGTCAATATGTTAACACTCCAGTAGAATGTGTATTGTTACCAGCCAAGAGAAAGCAGAGGTGTTGACATAACTGTGTATACGAGGACATTTAGCCTGGCATTCAATCAGGTGTTAAGACATAACTGCGTATAAGAGGACATTTAGCCTGGCATTCAATCCGATCGCAGTGTGACTGCCATTTAAAGTTTGGGACAGTCAGACAGACAACACTGAAAGCAGTGTTCTGAATAGAACAGTTTGGGACAGTCAGACAGACAACACTGAAAGCAGCGTTCTGAATAGAACAGTTTGGGACAGTCAGACAGACAACACTGAAAGCAGTGTTCTGAATAGAACAGTTTGGGACAGTCAGACAGACAACACTGAAAGCAGCGTTCTGAATAGAACAGTTTGGGACAGTCAGACAGACAACACTGAAAGCAGTGTTCTGAATAGAACAGTTTGGGACAGTCAGACAGACAACACTGAAAGCAGCGTTCTGAATAGAACAGTTTGGGACAGTCAGACAGACAACACTGAAAGCAGCGTTCTGAATAGAACAGTTTGGGACAGTCAGACAGACAACACTGAAAGCAGCGTTCTGAATAGAACAGTTTGGGACAGTCAGACAG